>OZ005658.1:240811885-241411885 GCA_963930645.1 Salticus scenicus
AGGCTCTCCGTTTAAATGTGCTTGTGAGGTTGTAGGAAGTTCTGTAATATTTTCCAGAATTTGCCAAAAGCTTGGCAAAAACTCCGTCGAAGTAGAGGGACGGGAGAGATACCTCTCTCTCAAATCAATAAGTGCAGGGGTATAGGAATCTTCAACAACTTCCTGATCCCCGCTGCTTCTTGAGATATCTGTATGAGGTTCCTCAATGCGGAGATTGTTCGCCATGCTAGGAGGAGAATCCGAAATTGTAATTTCATTTGCATTTAAATGCTCCTCTATTTCATTATAAAAAAACTTATATCTGCACTGCGGGCAGAAAGCTGACGAATAATTTTCAGCATGTTGTAACAGACTGTGGACACATTCCCTATGATATTCGTGTCCGCAGTTCAATACGAAAATATTGAATTGATATAAAATTTCTAAGCACATGGCGCATTCCATGTTGAATGAATTGGATGAAAAACGGAAAACCCCTCGATATATATACTGCTTTGCGTGACCCACATTGACCTCGCTAAAAAAGATCAACAATAAAATCTGAAAGTATATTTTTTTACTCGCAGGCCTTTCGAAAGATTTGATGTTCGAAAGATTTGTTTTCAAAAGATTTTATTGACCCATTATTTTTAATATAAAACCACACAATATGTCTCTCCCAACATCTCCTGATAAACAGAGCAGCTGTTGCGACCGTCAGCGCGCGACCCATCTACACAGTATCATGTTGGATATGTTTGAAAAAAACTCTTACAAAATAGTATGGCTTTCAAAAGATGGGATCTATTATTTTTAATATCCCACCTGGAGCAGCTGTTAATTAACCATCAGTGTCTGCAGTGATTTCTTTGGACATGACAAAAGCATATGGACTTTTCAAAAGATTTCATTGACCCATTATTTTTAATATAAAACCACACAATATGTCTCTCCCACCTGGAGCAGCTGTTAACCGCCCACACATCTGCAATAATTACGTTTTTTTTGTTTGAATGCAATAATAAGACTCTGAAAAAAAATACTTTTAAACTCTTACAAAAGCGTATGGTTTCAAAAGATTTCATCGACCCATTTTTATCTCCTGATAAACAGAGCAGCTGTTGCGACCGTCAGTGCGTGATCCATCTGCAGTGAAAGGGTTTGTTTAGATCCGAAACATACTTTTAAAAAAATTGTACGAGTCCCGGTGCTAAATTATTTTTACCGGCGACTGTAGTGGAAACACTGGTTTGTTTATATTTGACAAAATTTTTGTTCTTCATAACAGACGAAACATGTAATTACATTTTATGAAAAACTAATTGTAAGTTTTAAGAAAATAAAACTATATAGATATATCTTACCGCTAAGTCATGGAAGGAGGTGGAATATCCGTAGACATTAAATATAAACAACTCCTGCTGCCAGGGATCACTCTAGAGCGTTTTAGCGGTACGAGTTGCCACAGGGTTGGCATAATACTTACTGTGCAATGGTGTAACGGGTTTTATCAGTTTTTACCGCCTTCATTTATCTCAAACACTTTAAGGATATATTTTAAAGTTTTTAGTTCTCAATTTCCCAATGTATTATTTAATATTTACTATGAAATTCCTACTTCTGCAATTTCTAAAAACATTTAAAAAAGAAAATATTTCCTTATTTATTTAGCTCTTATACCAGTTTATGTCATTTAGCATTGGCTCATATGATATTTAAAAAATAATAGCATTGTTTACATTGTACTGTTTAAAAAGCTCTGCAGGCTCCAAAAAGTTTAAAAAAAATAATAACATTTTAATTTAACTACATATAATCAGTTAAATACAATTCGAGGCTGCTGTCACTGCTTGTTTTAATGAATTGTACCCACTAAATGTAAAAAAAAAGATTAAAAAAAAAAAGTGAAAGTATTAAAATGGTAATGAAAATATGAATATTGTTAATGGGTAAAGTGTGAAAAAATTTTCTTGATTCAAATGATATTTGTTAAACCTAAGTAAAAATTTTTTAGTTTTTTTTTTTTTTTTTTTTTTTTTATCTTCCCTAATTCCTTATTTTTTTTTAAATTTTGATTAGAAACTATGAGTAAAGATTTTTTTCTCTTAATACATTGCTTCAGTTATGTGTCATATTTCCTATTAAATTATCCTTTTCCAAAATTATTTTATGTGTTCAATAGTGTGAGTAAAATTTTGCTTTATTTCAATACATTATTGTAGCTACAAAGTCAAAGTCTGAAGTTGAGTGGCTCATACTACCGCATTTATGATTGTTATACAATTACTTCTTATTATGAAGATATTATGTTGAATAAAAATGTTGGTAATAATTGCCTACATGGATTTTTTCTATAGAAATAGAATATTATTTATATTTTTATAATTTAAGTAAAATGATTGATAGTGTGGATATTGTGCATATATATACACATAATAAAAAACAAATGTTGTACAATAATGTATGAATACATAATAAAAATCAATTAAATCTTGATTTAAATAAAAAAAATAAAAAAATCAACAACCCTGTTTGGAAGTCAGATTTTCGAATAGTGTGCAACGATGTTAAAATTTATATTTCCAACGAATACACAATTTTGACTTTTAGATCCTGGAGAAAATTTTACAACTGGATACTAAATTTGAAGTAATTTAGTCAATATGCTTAGCAATTATACTTATTGGGACTTTTGAGTTTTTTAATGTTTTTTTTTTTTTTTTTTTTTCAATCTTAAATCTCTTGGTGATATTAGTTTTTTAGTGTAGCTCAAAATCTACTGACCAAAAGAACTGAAATTTCATAAAAGTATAATTAAAATAATTAGGAGCCAGTGAAATATTTGTTGCAAAATACTTCTAATTTGCAATTTAAGAATTTTTACTTAAATAATTTCTAAATATTTATTTTTTAGATAATTTTATTTAAAAATTTTTAAATTGTAATCTACAATAATATTTTTAAGTTGTTGCAGGCTTTACATATGTAGATTCCCTAAGAATTTTCCCCCATAAATAATTAAATTACACATTCTATAAGGAATGGTAGGTATCTATTTTTCTCTCTCGATATTTGTTCAATCTGGTACATATAGGTATCATCTTTTTTTTTTTTTTTTTTTTTTAAAGGTCTATACATTATTATTAAAAAAAAAAAAAAAAAACTGCACAGCATGTGCAAAAATAAATGTGAAATTAACAATATTTATACATATAGTCACAACCACTTGTTAAAATATGCTATAATTTCACCAGTTATCGATAAAATTCACATATTTCAAGACTGATTTCCAAAATTCGCGATAATTTTACAATTGATCGCTAAAATGCATAATTTTTTTCATCGCTAATTAATAAAGTTTCTGCGTTTTTTAAGTTAAATGTCCCAAATACTCAATTATTTCGTCGATAATAGACGTAATTTGCACTTTGTTCTCAAAGCTGAATGCTGAAATACACAATAATTTTGCAGCTGATTTCGAAAATACGGGATTATTTTCACCGCTAACTATGGTGTCAATTTTTATAGTTAAAATTTACATTTAATCACATTTAATTCCCAAATACCGCTATTATATCTCTGCTAACTAATAAAATTCACTGTATTATTTTGCGCCTAATCAATGAAATTCGTATTCTTTATAAAGTTTAATCTCCAAATACTCAATTATTTTGCCGCTAATCTATGAAATTTATGCTTTTCTCAAAGCTGAATCCCGAAATATGCAATAATTTTGCAGCCTAATTCGGAAATACGGGATCATTTTACTATTAACTGTCAAAAATTTATGCTTAAGTGCAACTAATTGCTAAAATACGATATTAATTCGGCGTTAATCGATAAAATTTGAAATCTTTTCAAAGGTGATTTCTGAAATTCACGATGTTTTGTGGCTGATTATTGAAACACGCAATCATTTCGCCGTTGCTTAATAAGGTTATTTTAATCCTAATTGTTTGCTGAAATAATGGACATAACCCGCTTTGGGGGAGCCCCGATGTTAATTCCCGTGGACAAGTCATTGAAGACTTCATCAATGATAATTCCTTATGTCTCTTAAACAATGGGGACAATACTTATTTCCACGAACCATCTAGGACTTTTCACGCAATAGACCTCGCAATCTGTTCTCCAATTCTTTACCCATATTTTAATTTTTTTGTTTCTGACAATCTGCATAACAGTGATCATTTTCCTTTATTTCTATCTCTCTATAATTTCAATCAAGTTAATCATAGTAATCCTCATTACATTTATGACAAAGCCAATTGGACTACTTTCTCTTATAATGCCTCCATTACTTCTACCATGATTGAGGGTGATATTAACAGTGCAGTTTCAAATGTCAGCCATTGTATCATTAATGCAGCTAACATTTCGATTCCAAAATCATCTGGATATTCTTTTAAACACTCTCGACCTTGGTGGAAT
Source organism: Salticus scenicus (assembly GCA_963930645.1). NCBI lineage: Eukaryota > Metazoa > Arthropoda > Arachnida > Araneae > Salticidae > Salticus > Salticus scenicus. The sequence continues at coordinate 240,816,296 of OZ005658.1, forward strand.
GAAGACTGTAAAATTGCAAAAAGGCGCCAACAAAAAGCGTGGGGGATTTTTCGGAGATATCCCACAACAGCAAATTATATTGCATATAAACAAGCTAGAGCAAGTGCACGAAGGATTCGAAGAAAATCCCAAAAGGAATCATGGATTAACTATGTATCCAGCATTACCTCGAATACCAGTAGCAAACAATTGTGGCATCGTGTCAAGAAGGCCATGGGTATATATTCTAATGACAGTATCTCTTTTCTTAAAGATAATGGTCAGACAATCACTTCCACCCAAAACATTGCAAACACTATTGGTAAAACTTTATCCCACATTTCTAGCTCAAACTCATACTCTGAGCCCTTTCTATCATACAAACTGCGTTCTGAATGCTCTACAATTAACTTCAGATCTCGCTCATTATATGAATACAATAGCCCATTTACAGAAAATGAACTGAACAATAGCCTGAAAAACACTCATAACTCCGCTCCCGGTCCTGATGGTATCAGTTACCTTATGGTCAAACATCTTTCCAAAGCTTCCCTCAAAAATCTACTTCATTTCTTCAATAGAATCTGGACCGAAAATATCTTCCCCATTGCTTGGCACGATGCTATTGTTATACCCTTCCCAAAACCTGGTAAAGATACTACTGACCCAAAAAATTATAGACCTATTGCCCTCACTAGCTGCCTTTGTAAATTGCTTGAGAAAATGATAAATACTAGACTTGTTTTCTATCTTGAAAAAAATAATCTAATTTCTCCATGGCAAAGTGGTTTTAGACAAGGCCGTTCTACTATTGACAATATTCTCTTGCTTGAGACTAATATACGGAATGCTATTGTTAGACGTAACCATTTGGTGTCGGTTTTCTTCGACATTGAAAAAGCGTATGACAAAACCCGGCGTTATGGCATTTTAAGGGACATTTTTAATTTGGGTTTAAGGGGCAATCTTCCTATATTCATTGAGAATTTTTTAAAGGTGAGACGCTTTCAAGTTAGAATTAGATCAGTATACTCAGACTTTTACTTCCAGGAAGAGGGTGTTCCTCAAGGTAGTGTCTTAAGTGTAACACTGTTCTCTATAAAAATTAATAATATACTAAAACAACTACCTCAAAATGTTCATGGGAACCTGTATGTTGACGACCTGCAGATTTCTTGCCAGGGAAATGATATGCGTTTTATTGAGCACCAGCTTCAACTAGCCATCAATAATATTACCAAATGGACATATAAAAATGGTTTCACTTTCTCAATTGACAAAAAACACATTGTGTGCATTTTTGCCGCAGACGAGGTCTTCATCCCGATCCAGAGATTTTTATTAACAATAGAATTATATCTGTAGTTGACACTGCCCGCTTTTTAGGCGTTATCTTTGACAAAAAACTGAATTTTATGCCACATATTTTAAATTTAAGGACAAAATGTGATAAAACATTAAATCTTTTAAAGGTACTTTCAAATAGCTGTTGGGGAGCAGATCGCAGTTCTTTACTGAAAATCTACCGTGCTGTTATCCGTTCTAAATTAGATTATGCCTGTCAAGTTTATGGCTCAGCTCCCATTTCCTATCTTAAGAAATTAGACACAGTACATCATAGTGCGCTTAGATTTTGTTCAGGGGCTTTCCGCACTTCTCCAATCCTTAGTCTTTATGCTGACTGTGTGGAGCCTTCTCTTGCCAATATTAGACAACAACTTTCGTTGGATCTCTACTATCGCATTCGTTCACATCCTAATCATCCACTTCATCCCCATTTAAATAACAACAATGAAAATCTTTTTCTGATTCGTCCATCTTGCATTCCACATTTTGGTCTTCGGATTAAAAACTTTCTTGCTGGCACCCCTCATCTTCACACAAAAGTTCGTCCTCGTTCCTTTTTAAATGTGACTCCTTGGAACTTCCAGGTTATTTCTCACCTTCATCCTTTTAGTGGTTTTAGAAAATCTGACACAGATGCTTCAATTTTTGGGGCACTTTATGCTGCTCATCGAAGCGTTTATCAGGATTATATTGAGATTTTTACTGATGGCTCTAAGACTTGCAATCAGGTTGGTTGTGGTGTTGTTTCAGGTGAAACCATTTTTAGTTATCGACTTCCTTGCTCATTCTCCATTTTCTCTGCAGAGTTTTTTGCAGTTGAAGTTGCACTTAATTTTATTTCGTCTCATCCCAACAGGAAATTCATCATTTACACTGACTCTAAGAGTGTCCTAGATTCTCTTTCTTCTAGTGCTTGTGCGCTTTCTTTTATGTCAGTTTTAAAAACTTATAATGATCTTTTAAGAAAAGGCTTTGACATATTATTCTGTTGGGTTCCTGGTCACGTTGGCATCAAGGGCAATGAATTAGCAGGTAAAGCAGCAAGACAGGCATTGATTGATATTAACTGTCCAGTTCCATATGAGGATGTTAAGCACTCCTTTAAAGTTTTCTTAAAAAATATGTGGCAAAGAGAGTGGAATTGTCAGACAAATAATAAATTACAGGGAATCAAACCACACATTTCAGTCTGGCCGACACATACTCTTAGGAGTTATGATGTGATAATCACTCGTCTCAGGATTGGGCATTCGAGACTTACACGCAAACATTTACTTCTTGGAGAACAGGAACCTACCTGCCCCAAATGCCACTTCAGCTTACTAACCATTAGCCATATCCTCACCGATTGCTCTAGCCTTCGTCATCTGTATAGGCACTATTTTAATTCATCATCACCAAATTTGACTAACCTGTTGGGTATTAATCCTCATTATCATCTGACCAACTTTTTAAAAGAGGCAGGTTTTTACTACGATATATGATTTTATTATTTACTTTATCATTCTTCATCGCTGATTTTATCATTTACACTGCCATTTTCTACATCTCATTTTATTATATACATTGGTTATAATCTTTACATATTGTTTTATCTTATACACTGTTTACTCTATTTTTTATTATATTTATCTATTATTATATACATCTTTTCTATTCTTTTTCTTTTTTAGACTATGGATGGGATCCCCCATCCAGAGTATAAAGTTTGGCGCAGCATATCCAATTCTGGATCTTGTGCCACAAAAAACCAACCAACCAACCCAATTTTTGAATTTTGGTAGGTCCCGTCTACCATAATTAAAATTTGTTCTGTTTATATCTTTTATGTGTATTATAATTTCTTTTCTTTTCTAGGCATCTAGAAACCTCATTTCATGTGGAACGTATGCTTTCCATGCTAGCCGGAATTTGTTTTAAAAGAAGTGAATAGTTGTGCCTATATTCATTCTTGAATATGTTTGAAAGACGAATAAGTGAATGCGAAAGGCCGATGTTTTGTCCTCTTTACCAAGTTCTGGATGGCTAGAAATTGAAATTTTTTTGTTAAATAAAGATTATTTTGTATTTATAATTTGCTTTCGATATAGGTTTAAATATTTGATTTGGAGTTTAATGCTGGATTTGAAATTAATAAGTAATTTTTTTTTGGTAAATATTTTTTTTTTTTCATGTTTGTTAATGAAATTTTAAAATGAAACAAATTTTTCTTGGACTTGTTTTCTGAAATGGAAGGAATTGTGTTTTTTTTTTTTTTTTTTCTTATCTAGGATATTCTAGACTCTGTTCTAGATTGGAGTAGTTAAATTTTTTTTTTTTTGAAATTGATGGAGTTTTAAGACTTAAGATGAAAAAAATTGAAATTTTCTTTGGAGAAAGATGCTTTAAGATTTTTTTTGAAGTTGGATTTGTTACAACTTAATTGTTGTCTTCGTGTTAAATTTAGCTATTAACTTTTGTGTTATTGGGATGATTGACTGCATTGGTTTGAAATTTAATTAAAATTTTTTATTTTTCTTGTTTAAGATGTTTGGTAATGGGTCCATGCTGATTTTTCCTTCTTGAGGAGTCATGCATTTTGTTTTTATGAGGCAATGAGAGGGGGGGCATTTGATGAGAAAATCCTTAGTTTATTTTATTCTCATCGCCTCCTAACTTTCCCTCATGCTTATAGACATAGTTATTTAAACATATTACATCACCTGTTTTTGAAAGTTCATGCTATGTTTAGTCATTTTATCATTTTTATTAAATAACTTATTTAAATTAATTAATAGAATGTAAATTAAAACATACTTACTTCAGTTACTTATTTTTCAGTAGTTTAAACTTTATTTTATACTGTTAATTATCAATTACCGTTTTGTTTACATTAAAAACGATCTTTTCCATGCAACACCTTTCTTTATCAATTCTGGACTGTTTCAATTTTTCTAACGATGTTTTTCTCACTAGATGGCGACATTGTAGCTAAAGATCGATCGTCGTTATGTAAATCTTAATTGTTTCTTTTTACATCTGCCAGATGTTCGTTTGTGATTCGTCCGTTTGATCGATGACGATCTAAACGTCCTTATTTCTTGTATATAAATACCAGATCTGTTTAGTTCTGGTGGTGTGTTGGTAATTGGCATGGATCTTGTTATCTGATATAGTAATGTAAAGTTTGACTGGCTGGTCCGGATCAAATTGATAATTTGTTGAGTTTATTTTTTAATTGTTAAGTTTCTAAATATATTTATTAAGTTTTATTAATGATTTAAAGTTGTATGAATTAACTGCTTTTAGTGGAAATGCTGAAAGTGATTGAATGTCTCTATATTAAAGAAATAAAAGAGATTTTAGTATCATATGAGACTTTCCTTCATTCAAGTAGCTATTAAACAAAACAATTCTTCTAGTATGGTTTTTTCTCAGTCACTCTTCTCCTGCATTACACTTCTGCTGATGTATCTAAATAAAATACTCACTACAGGCAATGGCCGACCGGCGAAGGACGCGTGGAGCACGAGCTGTGGTTCGACCTCGAGCACGCAAGACTCTTTTTGCCGAGGGGGATCTCGGACGCCCTGTTTCCTGAGTGAATTTTGTGATGAAAACATTTTGTGAAAACATTTTGGACAAAAACATTTTGTGAAAACATTTTGGACAAAAACATTTTGTGATGATTTTGTGAAAACATTTTGGACATTTTAGATGTGTTCAAAAAAACATTTTAGATGTGTGCAAAAACATTTTAGACAAAAAACATTTTAGATGTCATTTTTATGCTGTCAATAAATACTTTTTTCGATGTGTTTATCACAGAAATTTTTTTTTTAGAACCAGATCGCAATCATCATGAGGGTTGTTTTCGATACACTTTAAGGGTGAGTCCATCAAAAAATATTTTATATTGTAATATATATATATATATAATTTATGATTTATATATTTTAAAATTTCTTTAAACATTGAAAGGATGGGATAATTTCTGTGTGAAGCCGATAATAACGATATTCCACATCAGACAGAGATTTGAAGTAATTATGTGATTCATTGTTTTCATTTTCTGATACTGACATATTGAAAATATTAACACATTTTCTACTTTTTATCTATGATGGGTAATACACTGGTTCACATTTAAAATGTTTTCTAATTTTATTTGACCTCCCACTCAGTTGGATGACTTATATTTTAGCATTTCTCTAAATGTTGAAGGGGAGTATAATTTCTATGTGGATTCCATATCAGATGTATTCAGGGCAATGTCCATTTGAGTTTTGAAGCAATCATGTGACTCATTGTTTTCATTTTCTAATACCGATTCGGTAATAGATAAAAATAAATAAATAAATAAATAAATAAAAAATAATAATAATAATAATAAATATACACACACACACATAGATATATATATATATATATATATCTAAACATTGAAGGTAATATTGTGGGATTTTGAGTATAATTTCTGTGTGGATAACGATATTCCACATCAGATGTATTCAGGGCAATGTCCATTTGAGATTTTAAGTAATCGTGTGACTCATTGTTTTCATTTTCTAATACCGATTCGGTAATAGATAAAAAATAAAAAATAAATAAATAAATAAGGGATTTTGAGTATAATTTCTATGTGGATAACGATATTCCACATCAGATGTATTCAGGGCAATGTCCATTTGAGATTTGAAGCAATCGTGTGACTCATTGTTTTCATTTTCTAATACCGATTCGGTAATAGATAAAAAATAATAAATAAATAAATAAATACATAAATAAATAAGGGATTTTGAGTATAATTTCTGTGTGGATAACGATATTCCACATCAGATGTATTCAGGGTAATGTCCATTTGAGATTTGAAGCAATCGTGTGACTCATTGTTTTCATTTTCTAATACCGATTCGGTAATAGATAAAAAATAATAAATAAATAAATAAATAAGGGATTTTGAGTATAATTTCTATGTGGATTCCACATCAGATGTATTCAGGGTAATGTCCATTTGAGATTTGAAAAGAGATGACTCATTGGCAAGCAGTTGCTCTCCTTTCAAAAGGGACCAGGTGCATGGAACCACCTGGCAATCGCACGGGCATTGTTCAACGGCCCTTTCAAAAGGGTGGCGGGGAGCATTGAGTTTGTGCATTCAACCATGAAGCAGTTGGCCTTTAAAAAGCATTGTTCTCCTCTCTCAAAAGGGAACCAGGTGGTTCGTTTTGAACAATGGCGGCCTGTCTCAGGGGGCGATGAGGCAGCTCTCATTGAGTTTGTGCATTCAAGCCTTTCAAAAGGGACCAGGTCCTAATCACTCCGTGATGGGGGAGATGTATGACTCATTGGCAAGCAGCTGCTCTCTTCCTCCCGGGCCCTTTCAAAAAGGGTGCATATTTAACAATGGCGGTGTCAGCCTGTCTCAGGGGGGATCGTTGATGACTCACGCAAGCAGCAGCTGCCCGCTTTTAAGTATAACGGTCCCACCTCTCTTTAGCAATGATGCAATATTTCCGAGGGTATCCATAATATTGATTATTAATAAACTTTAAAAAGTTCTACAAAAAATCTTTCACCGATCGCCAAAGCTGACAAACGATTCAAAATTTTTTTTTCCAATTTCAAAAAAATTTTTCTTGGATCATGATTGGTCAACCTTGAAAGCTTTTGGTGAGTCGATAAAAAATTTTTCTTTTGCTCAATCTCCGAATAAAATTTTTTTGAAATTAAAAAAAAATTTTGAATGCGTTGTCATGATTGGTCATCAATCTTGAAAGATTAGGCGATCTTTTGCTAGATCTCCGAATAAATTTTTTTTTTGAAATTGAAAAAAAAATTTTTTGAATGTGTTGTCATGATTGGTCCATCCTATAACTAATCATTTAAATTAAGACAGTAAAACAACTAATATATAAATGTTACTGGTATTTAAAAACAGATCTTAGAAAAGACTGATATATATATAAATAAATAATATATATATATAATATAATATAATATAAATAATTTTAAAATTTGGAAAGAAAATATAAATGATGTACCAAAATGATGGTTCAAATAACATTGATGTGATCTTTTGCTCTGAGAGAGAGCAAAAAAAATCTTTCACCGACTCGCCGAAGCTGACAAACCATTCAAAAAATTTTTTTTCCAATTTCAAAAAAATTTTTTTTTTGAATGCGATTGGTCAACCTTGAAAGCTTTGGTGAGTCGATAAAAAAATTTTCTTTCGCTCGATCTCCGAATAAAATTTTTTTGAATTGAAAAAAAAATTTTGAATGCGTTGTCATGATTGGTTATCAATCTTGAAAGCTTAGGGTGATCTCTTGCTAGATCTCCGAATAAAGTTTTTTGAAATTGAAAAAAAAATTTTGAATGCGTTGTCATGATTGGTTATCAATCTTGAAAGCTTAGGGTGATCTCTTGCTAGATCTCCGAATAAAGTTTTTTGAAATTGAAAAAAAAATTTTGAATGCGTTGTCATGATTGGTCATCAATCTTGAAAGCTTAGGGTGATCTCTTGCTAGATCTCCGAATAAAGTTTTTTGAAATTGAAAAAAAAATTTTGAATGCGTTGTCATGATTGGTCATCAATCTTGAAAGGTTAGGCTCCGAATAAAGTTTTTTGAAATTGAAAAAAAAATTTTGAATGCGTTGTCATGATTGGTTATCAATCTTGAAAGCTTAGGGTGATCTCTTGCTAGATCTCCGAATAAAGTTTTTTGAAATTGAAAAAAAAATTTTGAATGCGTTGTCATGATTGGTTATCAATCTTGAAAGCTTAGGGTGATCTCTTGCTAGATCTCCGAATAAAGTTTTTTGAAATTGAAAAAAAATTTTTGAATGCGTTGTCATGATTGGTCATCAATCTTGAAAGGTTAGGGTGATCTCTTGCTAGAACTCCAAATAAAGTTTTTTGAAATTGGAAAAAAAATTTTTTTGAATTGTTTGTCAGCTTCGGCGAGTGGGTGAAAGATTTTTCCTTTGCTCTGCAGCTGTCTTTGGTTTGGGGCCTTTCAAAAGGGGTGTATTGAATCCCCGTGATGACTCATTGGCAAGCCGGCACCAACACAATGAAGCATTGTTCAATCCCTTTCAAAAAGGGTGCATGATAAGGACAATAGTATGAGTTTTAACAATGAAGCAGCATTGGGGTCACGCAAGCAGCAGCTGTCGCTTTCGAGTCCAATCTCATTCAACCATGAAGCAGCTGTCTTTTGGTTTGGAGCCTTTCAAAAGGGACCAGATGCATTGAATCCTAACCACGCCGTGATGACTCATTGGCAAGCCGGCAACAACACAATGAAGCATTGTTCAATGGCCAGGTGCACGATGGGGGGAACAGCTGTCGCTTTCCAGTATAAGGGCCAATCTCATTCAACCATGAAGCAGCTGGTTTGGATAAATAGGTCAAAAGGGACCAGGTCCCCGTGATGACTCATTGGGGTCAGGCAAGCAGCAGCTGTCCCTTTCCAGTATAACGGCCAATCTCATTGAACCATGAAGCAGTTGTTTGGGGCCTGTAAGGTCCCTGTGATGGCAAGCAGCTGCCAACAACGCAATGAAGCATTGTCCTTTCAAAAAGGGAGGATGGGACAATAGTATGAGTTTTAACAATGAAGCAGCATTGGAGTCACGCAAGCAGCAGCTGTCGCTTTCCAGTCCAATCCGGCGACTGTACTCAATAGGCATTTGGCGACGGTCTGGGAGGTAACCTTAGCGTTGATCAGGAAACATCCTGCATCGATCAACAGTGTCTGAACGCAGCCACCAATTTCTGAATACGCTCAGCGACTTCTACTTTACTTTGTCGTGAACGATTCATCTGATCTTCGCATGTAGATGATAAAACATTAGAGATGTGAGCCGGGAAAAAACCCGGATTTAAACCCGGGAATAAACCCGGTTTTTTGGGGAGGGAATTTTGAAAGTTTCCAAAACAAGGGAATTTTGGAAGTTTTCAAAAGTTTAAAATTCAGCAATTATATATTTTTTTTTCGATATTTCGATTGCCGCCACCGAATGTCTTTGACCGTAACTGCAATGCATATTTACCGCCAATCCATGTTTACCGCATTCGGAAGATCGCGCGAGGTAAACAGGTTTTGATTTTGATGATATTATTTACTTAAATTAAATATCGGTATGGTTCGTTCTACATCTGCAATTTGGAATCATTTCTCCAAAGAAATTACGTGTGGTAAAACTACTGCAATTTGTAGATATTGTGGACTGAAATATTTTTCTTCCAATCCAACGAAAATGAGTAAGCATTACGAAAAATGCATAAAGCGACCGATTGAATTATATCCGACTTTTCTCTTCGCTTGAAGAAAATTCAGATGGTGACAGTGTCGCTGTTTATGATCTTTCTTCATCTACGATGATTAGTTCTTTTCAGTCAGATTTAAATGTTGAAAGAATGGACTGTTTATCCTCATCATCAAGTGTTATTTCTGAAGAGAGTGCACGTGCACCCAAAAAAGCTAAGGTGTCTGTGCAGTCAACTATGAGCAATTTTTTAGATACCATGTTGTCGTCTGAAGCAGAAAAATTAGATTCATTATTTGCAAAAGCAATATATTCTTCAAATTGCCCGTTATCAATTACAGAAAATTCTTATTGGAAACAGTTCTTTCATGCTATTAGACCTTCATATAAAATACCTTCTAGATATGAACTTTCAAATCGTCTTTTGGATAAAGAATATGAACTCGCACGAGAATCTAATATGGATAAAATAAGCAGGTCAAAGTGATACGGATAATGAGTTAAATGAGTAAGTTGATAAACTTTTGTTTCATAAAATACTGTTTAAAGTAATTTATGTTTACTCTTGAACAACGTTAATCAAGTTGTTAACACATGTAAAATTGTACTTTATTAAAAATTGAAATTTAAAGAAATTGTGTCTTAGTATTTCATGAGTAATTTTTTTTTTCTTTTTGTATGTTTTTATCTTGAAAATAAATAAATAAATAATCTTTTTCAAATGGAATTGTTGTATTATATGAAATATCTTTATATTGAAATTAAATTTTCGAAATCTTAACTTATATTAAGAATTATATTAGGTATTGGCTGCTATCGCAATAAAAGAGAAAATTAGAAGTTTTTTTTTTTTTTAATCTTGCAAATTTTCTTGTGTTTTGTTATAAACTGTAACATGGTGCTACTGTAATAAGACAATAGTTATCAAAAAACTAGGGGGAAAAAACTTTCATTATGTAAATGCTCATTTTAGTATAATAATAATAAAAAGTTTAGTAAATTAAAATAATATCTTTATTTATTATCATACTGTTTATCTTTTAAGGCGAGTGTTTTCATTCCAGAAATTTTCAGTTTTAGAAGCTTTACTTATTAAAATTTATAAATGTATGTAATCAATGATAATCTGTAATTTAAACTCATCATTATCACTGTATTTTCTCATTTGGTTTCAAAATTGTTTTTGAAATTAAACACATGAAATTTATAGCTATACAGTAGTCCCTTGTTATATTATGCTAGTTATGAAACAACAGAAAATGGAAATATAATGAAAGTCCTGAAAAACAGCAAAGATAAGTTTCCAAGTTATAGAAGATATTGAAAATTTCTGATTAGATTAATGAGCGAAATAATGCTGCATGATATAACAAGGGATTATTCTACTCAAAAATCAAACATTATTTCTCTTCGAAAATTTCTGTGATTTTTTTTTCTGAAAATGTAATTATAAGCAAATTTATAGGAGATAAAATTAAGGAAAAAGTCGCCATTTAACCATATTTATTGAAAAGTAAAAGTGATGTTTGATTTATTGTACATTTGGATAGTAAAAGCTATACATTTCATGCATTTGCACATAAAAATTACCATAAATATGAAACATCTTTTAGTAATGGAAAGAAAAAAAATTTGTAATATGACAATAGATTATCTAAAATATTTATATGCATTTAAAGTGTTTCCACTTTTCAAAGTGTGTTTAAATGTATGGAGCATTATAGACTCTTTACATAGTTGAATTGGTGCAATGTAAGTTTAATTATAAAGAAATTAAATGAACTTTTCATAGGTTGATAAAATAACATTTAAAAGCATTTAACTGCATAAAACCATAACAAGACATGCATCTGTCCAGATTTTCTGACAGAAGCCTACTTTCCATTTATGACTACAAGTAATTTAAGTCTCTGAAACAAAATATTCATGAAATTCAGGTTCATCGCCATGCATTTTAGGACAGGGATTAGTGTATAGAATTATTATAAGTAGAATTTTATAAATATGGGATGCTGAGATGTAAGTATTTTGTGAAAGATTCAATTTTTAAGACACTATTTTTTGTGAAGAGTCTTTTAATGATTTAATTTTTTCATAAATATGTATTTGTATGCATATAAAGAAAATCGGGATAAACTTGCTTTTAATAAAAGTAGTTGCTTAGAAATATGTAAGTAGAAATTTTTCCTACTTAAAATCCCCCCAGGGGGGTACCTTCTTCAGGTATTCAGGGGGAGTCACGCACCACGGGCCCGAGTGATCTTTTTTTTTTCCTCTCCTTCTTTTGTTTTATTCCCCTTCCCTTTTATTTCTTTCACTTTTGGTTCGGTTTATTTTGCTTTTGTTGCCAATAAGTTTTTGGTACTTGCTTGTTCCTGTTGTTTTGTGTTTTTGATAAAAATAAAAATATTAAAAAAAAAAAAATTATAAAATTTGAAAAAATCCAAAAAAATTGAAACTACTCACCTTTTTTACTCACCTTTTTGTTTACTACTCACCTTGTTTTTACTTACCTTTTGTTGTTCTTGTTCTCATTTGTTAAATTAAAACCATAAAACTACTAATATCTTAATTAAGCTAAGTCCGGTGTAGGTGTGGCGCTGGCTATTGGGTTGGTGTTTTGGTGAGGGTCTCACGGTAGTCTAGCCTTGGGAGCACACTGGGAGACTGGTGCCCTTGGTGAAGGTGAGACAACGGTGACTACTCGAACGAGAAACACCGGACTAACACAACTACCACATGTGATTCCTGAGCTGGGTCACTAATCTGGTAGCTGGTGAGTGGTTATGGGTGTCCCAGGGAGCGATTCTGAAAACCCTTTGCTTTTCCGTCTGTTCAAGAAACGGGCTGACTTGTGGGACTAAGGAAACCCTCGACCCTTTTCTCTTATCTCAATATGGTGACAAACAAAGGAAATACGAATAATGCGTCTGGCTCGGGCCAAGCTATTAAAAACTCAAATGAGAAATCTTGGGGAGATAGTGGAAGAGTTTTCTTCCACCCTTAATGAGACAAATGTGTTTGTTAATTGTGAAGCTACATTTTTTGTTGTAAAGAGGAAAGAAGGAGATTTCTCAAAAACATCTCCTTTCTTAATACAAAAGGCACTGCAATCTATAATGGGTGATCCAAAATCAGTCAAAAAACTTAGATCAGGGGAATTATTAATAGAAGTTGAAAATAACAAGCAAGCTCAGAGTTTAAAAAGATGTTCCTTTTTTGCAGACATACCTATCACTGTAACTCCTCATAGAACTTTGAATATTTGTCGTGGTGTTATCTCTGAATCTGACTTGCAGTTCATACCAGAATCAGAAATCCTTGAGAACCTTAAAGAACAAAAAGTTATAGCAGTTAAACGCATTTCCGTTTTCCGAGATGACAAACAAATACCTACCAAGCATATTATTTTAACGATAGACTCTCCTAAACTTCCACGCTCTATAAAAGCCGGTTATCTCGAATGCCCCATTAGGCCATATATTCCGAATCCACTGCGCTGCTTCAACTGCCAACGCTTTGGACACTCTAAAACTTCATGCAGAGGAAAACTGACGTGTGCCTGTTGCAGTGCCATCGGCCATGACAGTCAAAATTGTGAAGCCCCAGTCTGTTGCATTAACTGTAAAAATGATCACCCATCCTACTCCAAGTCTTGTGAAAAGTGGAAAATAGAAAAAGAGATTCAGACCATTAAAACTAAAGAAAATATATCGTACCCTGAGGCTAGAAAAATAGTTGAATCAAGAACACCCATCATTGGAAAATCATATGCTTCTGCTACTTCCATCAAAAAAACTTCTAGAACAATAGCTACACAAACCGGCTCTCTAAACAATACCAGCTCTCCAGTTGAAACTGCTTTAATTATTCCTCAAAAATTGCAACCTAAGCCTAATCAGGCCTCAAATTCCACACAGTCTTCCAATGGTACTCCTATGGAAAACGTACAAATCAATCCCTCAAATATACAAACCAAACCAAGTCAGGCAGCTACCTCCACACAGTCTTCTTTACCTAAACCAACATCTTCTAAAAAATCTCCATTAATACCAAAAAGTGTTTTGTCTGACAGGGGACATTCCTCAGTCTCCCTAAAAAAATCTAATTCACCCTTGCATCCCCATACCATTAAGAAAAAGAGAATTGCAAAATTGCCCACTCCAAATTAAAACAAAACAAAAAAAATAAATCTTACTAAACAACAGGACTTAATAAGCCTTCATCCTTCTGATGGGGAAGGTATGTCTACCGCATCAGAGGATAATGACGTGGATGTTTTAATCTAAAACAAAAAAATCATAATGACTAATTTCATTTCATGGAATTGCCGAGGTTTTACAAATAAACGAGATGAAATCAGAGAGATCATTTCTGATCATCGACCCATTTTCTTTGCCTTTCAAGAGACCTACTTAAAACAAAATGATAATGTAAAAATTCGTGGCTATAACTGTTTTAGAAAAGACTTTATTCATTCTGACAGGGCTACAGGTGGTGTAGCTCTTCTTATTTCTAATAATGTACCTCACAGTAATATTTCTTTAAATACTAATATCCAAGCTGTAGCAGTCCAGGTCCATATTCACATGCTTGTCACTGTTTGCAATATCTATGTTCCTCCAAATATGACTCTCAGCCCTCATGATCTCAATAACCTTGTTTTGCAGTTGCCAACTCCTTTTGTCTTTCTTGGTGACTTTAATGGGCACAATCCACTTTGGGGTAGTCCCGACACTAATCAGCGTGGTCAGGTTATTGAGGATTTTATCACAGATAATAATTTATGTATTCTAAATAATGGTGACAACACATACTTTCATGAACCTTCCAGAACATTCCATGCAATAGACCTAGCCATTTGCTCACCCACTCTGTATCCATATTTTAATTTCTTCATAAGTAACGTTCTACATAATAGTGATCATTTTCCTCTATTTTTATCATTTTATAATTTTAATGAACATCCACCTGGAAACCCGCATTATATTTATGACAAGGCCGATTGGGCTGCCTTCACTACTAATGCTGTAATTACACATGACATGATTGGAGGTGATATTAACAAGGCTGTTACTGATGTGACTAATTGTATCATAAACTCTGCTAACATTTCTATTCCAAAATCTTCTGGCTGCCACAATAAACACTCAAAGCCCTGGTGGAATGAAGAATGTAATGCTGCAAAAAGAAAGCAACAAAAAGCGTGGGGGATTTTTAGGCGGTACCCTACCACTGCCAACTACATTGCATTCAAGAAAGAAAGAGCAAATGCTCGAAGAATCCGCAGAAAATCACAAAAAGAGTCCTGGGTTAAATATGTTTCCAGCATTACCTCCAATATAAGCAGCAAACAACTTTGGCATCGTGTCAAGAAAGCAATGGGAATTTATTCTAATCAAAGTATTTCCTTTTTAAATTATAATGGCCAAACTATAACTTCAACTAAAAATATAGCAAACACCATAGGTAGAACATTATCTGACATATCCAGCTCTAATTCCAACTCCGAACCTTTTTTGTCATATAAACATAATTCTGAACGTTCAATAATTAATTTCCACTCCCGTTCTTCACCAGAGTACAATAGACCTTTTACTGAAAATGAGTTAAAAAACAGTTTAAAAAATTGCCGTAACTCTGCTCCTGGACCCGATGGTGTTACCTATATTATGATTAAACATTTATCAACACTGTCTCTTAAAAATCTCCTCCATCTTTACAACAGGATCTGGACTGAAAATATTTTCCCTGTTGCTTGGCACGATGGTATTGTTATTCCGTTTTCTAAACCAGGTAAAGATGCTACTGACCCAAAGAATTACAGGCCCATTGCTCTTACAAGCTGTCTATGTAAACTACTAGAAAAAATAGTTAATACTAGATTGGTTTTTATTCTTGAAAAAAATAATTTGATTTCTCCATGGCAAAGTGGTTTCCGACGAGGCCGTTCTACGGTTGACAATATTTTATTATTAGAGACAAATATCCGCAAAGCTAATGTGAGACGTAACCATTTGGTGTCAATTTTTTTCGATATAGAAAAAGCTTATGACAAGACATGGCGATATGGTATTTTAAAAGATCTTTTTAATTTGGACTTAAGAGGAAATCTCCCCATTTTCATTCAAAATTTTTTAAGAGTCAGACGCTTCCAAATTCGTATAGGATCAGTTTATTCAGATTTTTATTTTCAAGAGGAAGGTGTGCCTCAAGGCAGTGTTTTGAGCGTTACACTTTTTTCTTTAAAAATAAACAATATTCTTAAACAATTGCCTCCAAGTGTCCATGGAAGTTTATATGTAGACGACCTGCAAATTTCTTGCCAGGGAAATGACATGCGTTTCATAGAACGTCAATTACAACTTGCTATAAAAAACATAATTAATTGGACAAATAAAAATGGTTTTAAATTTTCTACTGACAAAACACAATGTGTGCATTTTTGTCGTAAACGAGGTCTTCATCCTGATCCAGAGATTTTAATAAACAACAGGCCAATCTCAGTTGTTGACACTGCTCGGTTTCTGGGTGTTATTTTCGACAGAAAACTGAACTTTATGCCACATATTTTGCACTTGAGAACTAAATGTGACAGAGCACTTAATATTTTAAAAGTGCTTGCTAACACTTCTTGGGGAGCAGACCGCCCATCTTTACTCAAAATTTACCGTGCTACTATTCGCTCCAAACTTGATTATGCATGTCAGGTTTATGGTTCAGCCCCTCACTCTTATATTAAAAAACTTGACACTACACATCATAGTGCACTCAGAATTTGCTCAGGTGCTTTCCGCACGACTCCAGTCCTTTGTTTATATGCTGACTGTGTGGAGCCTTCTCTCACTGATATTAGACAAAGACTTTCGTGTGAATTGTACTTTCGCATCATTTCACATCCTAATCATCCACTTCATTCACTTTTAAATAGTAACGATCATAATCTTTATGTGAATCGCCCATCTTGCATCCCACATTTCGCTCTTAAAATTAAGAGCTTTCTTGCTGGCACCTCTCACATTCATACCAAAATTCGTCCTCGGTCACATTTAAACATGACGCCTTGGAATTTCCAAGTTATTTCTTTTCTTCATCCATTTAAGGGGTTTGAGAAATCTAACACAGATGCTTCCATTTTTCAAGCACTTTTCTCTTCTCATCGATCTGAGTATAAGGACTATGTCGAGATTTTTACTGACGGCTCCAAGACAACTAATAAAGTCGGTTGTGGTATCATCATTGATAACACTACATTTAGCTATCAACTCCCTAATTCGTTTTCCATTTTCTCTGCAGAGTTTTTTGCGGTTGAGGTTGCTCTTAACATTATTTCATCTCATCGGAGGAGGAAATTCATTATCTATACCGACTCGAAGAGTGTTCTTGACTCTCTCTCTTCTAACTCTTGTAACCTGTCCTTCATTTCAATTCTCAAAACTTACAACGACCTTCTTAAAAAGGGATTCAACATTTTGTTTTGCTGGGTTCCTGGCCATGTTGGCATTAAAGGAAATGAAGCAGCAGACAAAGCCGCAAGGCAGGCTTCTCTACTTTTAAATTGTCCTGTACCTTACGATGACATGAAGCACACACTTAAAAGCTATTTTAAAAATATTTGGCAAAGGGAGTGGAATAACCAAAACAATAACAAATTGCAAGAAATAAAACCTGAAATTTCAATCTGGCCAACACTCACCCCTAGAAAATATGTCATTATTACTAGACTAAGAATTGGGCATTCAAGACTCACACATAAATACTTATTACTTGGAGAACAACAACCTGATTGTCCAAAATGTCATTTTAGTGCACTAACCATTCGCCATATTCTCACCGACTGTCCTTGCCTTCGTCATTTGTATCGACATTATTTTAATTCATCTTCACCCAATTTGACAAGCCTTTTAGGTGCAAATTCTCATCATCACGTGACAAATTTTTTGAAAGAGGCTGGTTTTTATTTCGACATTTGATTTTATTCTTTACAATGTTCATCCCATTTTACATCTGTTTTTACTTTGAGATCTGATTTTATTGTTTACAAATTCATCCTATTTTACATCGGTTTTTTATTGTATACTGTTTTTATTATTTTTGATTTTATCTTGTATGTAGTTTTACTTCTTTTTTCTACTGTGTTTTCTTAATGACTTTCTGGATGGGTAAATCCATCCAGAGGCTCCTCCTTTTTTCTTTTACCTTTTTGTTTGGCGCATCATGTCCTACTTTGGACCTTGTGCCAGAAAAAGTCATTCAACCAACCAACCATCCTACTTAAAATTTTGATGAAGTTGCAAATTTTAGTACTTTTGTATAACCGCATACCAGCAATTAATATTTTACTATTAATCTCACAGTGTCATATGAAATGAAGTATTATGTGTACAAGTTTATTAAAATGTTTATAGTAAGTGTAATAGTGTTTATGTAATTAAACTTTTATAATGTTTATGAATATAAGTTTATCATACAAGCGATTAATTGCCAGCATGCGGTTAATACAAGACTAAAGTTTAATAAAAATGTTTCTTTTCTGAATTTTTTTTGTTACTATTCAGCTATAAACAAAAAAGTAAAATTCAACTTAAAAAATAGAATCTTAAAAAATGTAGCTTATCAACCCTGAACATTTATTAGAAATTCTGGAGTGTAAGGTCGATTCTTTATACAAACTGAGCAAAAAATGCCAGAACTGGGAATCGAACCTTGTTACTTCATTTACTGTGCGGATAAACTTTCACTCCAACATATCTACTAACGAATAGTCTTTGTTTACAATTGAAATAGGAGAACAAACAATACTTGGGTGTCATTGATTTTTATGCAGTTCATGTTAGAGATTTTTTTCAAATTGTAGACAAGGCATTCCAAAATGTTATCTTAGATTTAGTTGGTTTTTATTATCTTTCAATTTTTATGTAGTACTTTTAATGTCTACAAAATTATAAAAGTCCCAGTTTCATTTATACAAAAAAAAAAAAAAAAAAAAAAAAAACTAATAGCTATTTAAGTAACCAGACAAAACTTTATAATTTATTGCTCTGAATGATGTAATTTTTTTTTTTTTTCTGTAAAATAGTCACCTAATTTTTAATCTCACTTTGAATTACAGTAATTTTGGGGAAATAAGCCGCGGCTTATATGTGTTTAAAAGTTTAAAATCGGCAACTGCGGCCTATCTAACGGTGCGGCCTATCTGTTGGAGAAAAAATATGGAAATTTTTTTTCCTTGCAAAAATATTTTTAGAAGCGATCTTTAACAAACAAAAGTATATTTCAAAATCAGAAAGAACAACTTATGCTATTTTATTTGTGTATTATTATTTTCTGTTCTTTTAGTTTCAACCAGAACTCTTGATATTATTGCACAAAATCAAGCAAACAAGTTCAGTGATCGATTTTCATGGCTGTTTTGATAGAGTCCGTAACATTAATTCATCAGCTAATATTTTATTTTGTTAAAATAATTTTTTTAAATACACATCCAGAAAGCAAAAATTTTTAATCTTATTAATTTCAAAAGAACAGAATGTGTAAAACCAAACGATTTTCTATTAAAACTATATCAAGTGATTTCTATTAAAACTTTTCTTATCTAATTAATCTTTAAACTTATTTGAACAATTCGTTTTGTGAAATTTTCTAGTTTATATTTTTAACTTTTTACATATTTTTTTTAGAAGAGGTAAAAAACAACAAGCATCTCAAATAATTCTGAAAATAATTCATAATGATGAATTAAAACATTAAAAATGGGGAGGGGATCAGCTGAAAATGTAGTTGGGATGTTATATAAAGCTTATTTTTGCCAAGTTTATCTAATATTTTAACTTAATTATCTAATTAAAAATAGTTGAAAATAATAAGAAAAAAACGTTGTTGTGGAAAATTAATGCAATCGAAAATGTCTGTTTTTTTCAACTTTGTACTGTATAAGATTTTATCATTTCATTATTAACGCATTAATATTAATAAAGGAAAAGAAAATTAAATGCTCAAAAAAAAAAAAAAAAAAAAAGAAATACATCGATATTTACGATATCGATGTATGTGCAAAGAATTGTTTTTGTAGTAGATTAATCATGGTATAGGCCGCGGTTTATTCGGCAGTGCGGCTTATTTGATGAAACATGGTATAGGCCGCGGTTTATTCGGCAGTGCGGCTTATTTGATGAAAGTTAAATTAATTTTGCCGATTTTTCGTTGGTGCGGCCTATACAGTGGTGCGGCTTATCTCCCGAAAATTACGGTAAGTAAGTTGAATAAAAATATTGAAATAAGTTAATTTGTACATTTAAAAGAAATTAAATCAAATGTAAACATTGAATACTAGTTTCTTCCCATTAAAGTTTCCAAAGTTCCCAAAATTCCCGTTTTAAACCCCAAAATTTCCATGTTATTCCCTTGAACCAAAATTCCCGGGTTTTTTACATCTCTATAAAACATATGGATTAGTTCAAAATGGGTGTACACGTTTAAAATTAAGTTTTTAATTTGTAATCAGACTAACAAATAAAAATGAATAAATTTAGACAAAACAGTTATTAATAATCCATAAAACACTCAGTCCTAATAATAATAATTTTATAATAACTGAACCTAGTTTTAATATCTTAATATGGAGCAAATGTCAAGACAAGAGTATTTTAAAAGTGAGTATTTTTAAATCTGAATTCTACATTTACAAAACTTACTCCTATAAAAGTGAAATCAAAAGAAGGGAATAAAATTATTTTGTTGGATATTTTTAAGAGACATTGAACTAACATTATTTATATTAAAAATAAATTGTTAGAAGTGCATTAGTTAACTTCATTGAAAGTAATTCTTTAATTATCAGTTACATAATGCAATTTATTATTCAAGAAGCCTTGCGAATTCTCAAAAATTTTAAATTAAAATGTGATTAAAAATTTTCAAACAAAAACCTCTGATTATTATTTAAAAATGAAAAGATGTGTAAAGCATTATCCGATAGTGGGAATACTACAATAATTTTACTCTATCGGATAAAATATGAATTTGCACCCATAATTATCAATGATCTTTCCTTTCAAAAATATGATTTTATAAAAAGTTATTATTTTTTATGCATATTAATAATATAGCGTTTCAATGTTATAACAGCAAAAAACTCTTGTCTTGAAGCAATTATATTTCATTTGCTCCATATTAAGATATTAAAACTAGGTTCAGTTACTAACTTATAAAATCATTATTATTAGGACTGAGTGTTTGATGGATTATTAATAACTGTTTTGTCTAAATTTATTCATTTTTATTTGTTAGTCTGATTACAAATTAATTATAATGAAATTATTTCATATAAAGTACAAGAATAGGTAGTTCATTATTATTCATCTTCAAATTTATGAGATACAGTTTGGTTAATATTATTTTTCTCAAAACATGAATTTTCCATATTTAGGTACGCTCGTATAAAATTCTATGGATCACACAAATCTACAATTTTGTGATATTTAAGCATTTTTCATCTATTAAACATTTAGGGGGTGCTGTTTATGTTAAAAGAAATCATAATTTTATAGATTTTCAAGTTATATAGCATTTAATTTTTTATTATTTCTATTTTGTGTATATTAAAATAAAAATATGTTCACTATAATTATTGAACCTTCACTCATGTATTTTGATAATTTTTATGTGATTTTATGTAAAACTTTTTTTTCTGAGCGTCCCGATTTGTGGTTATGTATTTACAGACAATTGCATCAGAGCTCCTATTCGATTTGCTTTAAAAAAATAAATACTTGAAATTAAAAGGATTTCTTTAGTGTTTTATAATGAAAATATTATGTTCTCTTTATATGTATAATATTTTAATTCAAATATAACTTTTACTTAAGGAAAATCCTTTATTTGAAACTGCATTGAATAAGGTGTTTAAGATTCGAATATTAACAACAGAAATTTGAAGATGAATAATGAACTACCTATTCTTGTACTTTATATGAAATAATTTCATTATAATTAATTTGTAATCAGACTAACAAATAAAAATGAATAAATTTAGACAAAACAATTATTAATAATCCATCAAACACTCAATCCTAATAATAATAATAATAATAATTTTATAGTTACTGAACCTAGTTTTAATATCTTAATATGAAGCAAATATCAAGACAAGAGTATTTTAAAAGTGTATAAACAACCTGAGATAATGTAAAGTATATTAGCATTTTTAAATCTGAATTCTACATTTACAAAATTTACTCGTATAAAAGTGAAATCAAAAGAAGGGAATAAAATTATTTCGTTGGATATTTTAAAGAGACATTGAACTAACATTATTTATATTAAAAATAAATTGTTAGAAGTGCATTAGTTATCTTCATTGAAAGTAATTCTTTAATTATCAGTTACATAATGCAATTTATTATTCAAAAAGCCCTGCGAATTCTCAAAAATTTTAATTTAAAATGTGATTAAAAATTTCCAAACAAAAACCTCTGATTATTATTTAAAAATGAAAAGATGTGTAAAGCATTATCCGATAGTGGTAATACTACAATAATTTTACTCTATCGGATAAAATATGAATTTGCACCCATAATTATCAATGATCTTTCCTTTCAAAAATATGATTTTATAAAAAAAGTTATTATTTTTTATACATATTAATAATATAGCGTTTCAATGTTATAACAACAAAAAAAAAACTTTTGTCTTGAAGCAATTATATTTCATTTGCTCCATATTAAGATATTAAAACTAGGTTCAGTTACTAACTTATAAAATCATTATTATTAGGACTGAGTGTTTGATGGATTATTAATAACTGTTTTGTCTAAATTTATTCATTTTTATTTGTTAGTCTGATTACAAATTAATTATAATGAAATTATTTCATATAAAGTACAAGAATAGGTAGTTCATTATTATTCATCTTCAAATTTATGAAATACAGTTTGGTTAATATTATTTTTCTCAACATTTTATTATTGTAGTGCTGCCATCTAGTAGTGCAAAAACAAAAATAAAGATGACTCCATATTTTTGTATGATGAACAGGGTATAATTATCCAAAAAGGCTGAGGGTTTCCCTTTAAAATTTAAGAGGGGAGGATTAAACATGGTCTTGAATTTTTTGTTTCATATTTTCACATTAAGATTATTTTTTTCAGAAAATTAACAAGGCAAAACAACCACACATCTTAATAAGTGATTTTATTATTCCATGGTGCTGCCCTCTAGCATATATACTTCAACTCAACTAAGTTTTTTAACCTCTTGTTGTGTAGTTATTTATATATTATTGAAGAGGTATAATTTCATTAAAAACTTTTATGTATTTAGTATAATC
The DNA here is from genome assembly GCA_963930645.1 of Salticus scenicus. Classification (NCBI taxonomy): domain Eukaryota; kingdom Metazoa; phylum Arthropoda; class Arachnida; order Araneae; family Salticidae; genus Salticus; species Salticus scenicus. Next base: position 240,839,202 of record OZ005658.1, read on the forward strand.
AATTTAGTATAATCTAGATTAATTATACTAAATACATAAAATTAAATAGTAAAACATTTTTTATACATTACTTCAAAATAATATTTATTTAGATCTAATAATAATTTGGCTTTTGATAAATTAAAATTTTAATTAAGTGGTGAAATTGGTATATAATATTTCTCTAATGTGAACCAATTACATTTATAAAAATGATACAATAGTTAATAAAATGAGCGAGGATAAAAAATTATATGTAAAAATTAACAATATTTAAGCACATTGATTAAACTAAAATGAAATACGACAGTACAGAAAGAAATATTTTTTTATTTACAATTTTATTTACACAAGACAGAAAAAATTAAACAAGTATAAAATTTACGCTTTTCCTAAATTTACGATATTTTTTTTTCAATTTTTTGTATTTCTTTAATAATTTTTTTAAATTAAAATTCAATTGTCCAAAGTGATTTAAACGTATACAATTTTTAATATTCTTACCACATTTTTTTAATATTTTTAATGATTTTTTTGTATTTTGTTTTATTTTGAATGAAAAGTCTCTAATCGCATAACTTACGTTATTTTTAATTGTCCCACACGAAATGATGAGAGGAGGTACAGTTGGAGCAACTCCTGAAGGGTCAAGAGAAGGGCTTGCAGGTAGAGCAACTCCTGAAGGGTCAAGAGAAGGGCTTGCAGGTAGAGCAACTCCTGAAGGGTCAAGAGAAGGGCTTGCAGGTAGAGCAACTCCTGAAGGGTCAAGAGAAGGGCTTGCAGGTATAGCAAATCCTGAAGGGTCAAGAGAAGGGCTTGCAGGTAGAGCAACTCCTGAAGGGTCAAGAGAAGGGCTTGCAGGTAGAGCAACTCCTGAAGGGTCAAGAGAAGAGCTTATAGTAGATAAAACGTATGATAAGGTGTGTGGATAATTGAATATTGGCATGGCATACGACAGCAGGGGGTCTCCAAAGTGCTCGGCAGAAGGGTTGAACAGGTACGGGTGACTGAAACTCGGTAAGACATTTCCAAAGTGTTCGGCAGGAGGGCTGAACAGGTACTGATGACTGAAGCTAGGTCCTTGATTGTCGTTGTATCCAGATAATACATAGGGACGGAGAGGATCGCTTTGATGATTATTGAATTCAGATAGAGGGGACCCAGCAGGAGGTTCCGGAAACAATTCTTCAACCGGCGGACTAGATGACTCCGAGGGGTCAATTACATGATGAAGTCCTAGGTCATCTTCGATGGGATTAGATGACTCCGAGAGGTCGATTACACAAGGAAGTCCTAGGTCATTTTCTATATTTTCTTCATAAATTTGGGCTCTACATAATGGGCATATGCCCTCTCTATAGTATAAAGTATTCTCGGCAAGGCCGTAGCCAGGATTTTTTTTCGGGAGGGGCCCATCACATTTCTAATACAAGGTCATCGAATATGATATAATAATACGCATACCCAACGAAAAAAAAAAACATACGCACACGCAAACAAGGGCCTGATTAACACAGGGGCAAATGGTGCCCCGGGCCCTGAGTAGCAAAGAGCCCTAAAACTGGCCCTGAAAATGCCCTTTTGCCTCTAAAAATGATAAAAGTGGTATCATAAAATGCAAAATTTTGTTATTTTAATTTCATATACAGGTATATAATGTACTTTTGTTGATTCCTGCACAGTACGTATGGTGGGGTTGGAGCCCACGAAAGTGTGTTTACCCCGGGCTTCACACAAAGTTAATCAGACCCTACACAAAAAGACCCTGATAAACTTCATGCGAGACCCGGGGCACACATAGTTTCGTGAGCCCGCCTTCTCCTCGCACTGTGCACCAATAAACACAGGTACATATATACCTGTTTATGGGAGTAATATGTCTGAATTTGCACTATATGATACCATTTTTAGGGCATAAAAGGCTAAATGGCATTTTCAGGGCGAGTTATATGGCCCCTGCTATTCAGGTCACATGACTTACATGCCCCTGCTTTAATCAGGCCTTGCACACAAATCCTTCGTCTATATTTTCCTATACAAATTCACTCAGTACCAATCATTTTATTAAAACTTTTATTTATTAAAATTAATTTCCATGATGAATGCAGAGATTTGTTTCTGATAGAAATGTAAGACTTAATGTCAAAAGAAAGTCAATTTTATGTTCACTAACAATATCTTTAAAAATGTTTTTTGCCCTTTTTCGTTTTGTTAAAAATGAGGAAAAAAAAAAAAAAGGGAAAACTTAGATTCAAATTAATCATACATTAATAGTTCAACTGTTAGTCGTAAAAATACTGACGTGTTCTTTTAAAAGATACCCATATCGATTAACTGTCCCCCTCCGGGGGGTGGACTTCATCCCCAGGGAGAAGCGTGTGTCCAAAATTTTTTGCCCACTTTATTATTATTATGATAAATAATTCTTATTGTGTACATTTATAAGAAATTTTGTACTATACCGCCAAGTTAAAACTGAGAAAAATTCAGACAGCAACGCCACCTGTTGGACGATTTTCACCAAAAAAGTGTTAGGCACTAATTTATTTCATGGTGCAGCTGTATATAAATGTATATGTAATTCTGTGCAGTGCAGTAGTTCCTGAGATACAATTGGAACAAAATATTTGTCACACACAGATAGACATTTTCTAAAAATGGTCAAATCATGTTCTGGATCTCTGAAAACATATAAATCCATCGAAAACTGGAAATCAAAATTTTTTTTTCGAATCGAATACTTTCTTCTATTAAATACAGAAGAAAGTAGAAAGATTGAATTCATGACGTTGGACAGTCCATTATAGCTTTGACAAGAAGGTGGATGAAATTAAGCTAATAAATATAGCGAGATTAAGGTTGAATGGGTTTTACAGCACTCTAGAGCTTAAATATAGAGAAGTAAGAATGTAATGGGAAATTTAATTAAATTAATAGGTTTTATTAAATTGTTTTATAGTACTTTTTTTTTCAAGACAGCAATGTTTGCCTGATACATACTACTCGAAATCAGTCTTTCATCATTTATTTCGGGGGGGGCTTGGGCCCGTCGGGCCCCCCCCTTGCCTACGGCCTTGATTCTCGGATGCATGATTTGTCAAACGGATGTCCACAAACTAAAATAAACCTCTCTGAAAGTGCGTTTAGACAAATTGCACACGTTTCATCCATAGTGATTGTGTTGGAAAGTAGAAAACCTCTCTTATATACTGCTTCGCATTGGGGTGACAGATGACTTTTCAAAAGATTAAATTCACTTTCCTTCACCCCAGTTAAAAAAATCTATTATTCTTAATATAAAACCTATATAATATAGGTTCCGCATAATTTTTTTACATCTCTCTCAAGAGTTAATGAAACTTTTGAGAACCCGATGAATAGTTTCGCCCGAACCTTAGTTGTGGCCCATCTGCTGTGTTGTTTGGATGCAATAATGAAAATTCACCGTCTGAAGCATACTTTAAAAATGAACTTGACAGATGGTGTTACTTTTCAAAAGATTAAATTCACTTTCCTTGACACCCCACATAATCTTTTTACATCTCCCTCCCTCTCAAGGGTCCCATCCGATAAACAGCTGTTGCGATGAGTCGCCCCCAATGAATAGTTCCGTAACAGATGACCTGCAACTTACGCATCTGCAATGAAAGTGTTTTTTTTTTTTTTTTTTTTTTTTTTTTTTTTAAATTACGTTTTTGTTTAGATGTAATTGTCTGAAATATACTTTAAAAAATTCTACGAGAGTCCCGGTGCTAAATTTATTTTACCGGCGACTGTATTTAAACATTTGAAAAATATTTAATGTTTTGGCTGCCAAATTGAATAATGAAATAGCAGACAACTGTGTTCATAGCATTTAGCATAAAGAAATGTTGAACTGTCAAATAAGGTGCTTGTATAATTGCACTGACAGCTACAAGCCATATTATTCTTTGGGGAAATTTGTCTCCATAATTACTCATTATCTATTATGTAGTTTTTATTCCAATTTCATATTCAAAAAACTGCCAACAATTAAATTAGTAGTTTACTCATTTCCAAAAATTTTTACTTTTCAAAAATCATAGGTAAAGAAAGTATTGTAATCAGGTTGCAAAATTTCTGTTTATCCCTGTTGGGGGGCCCCTTCCAGACGGGGGGGGGGGGGGGGCAGGGCAGCTGCACCACATGCCCTGGCATTAGTCAGGGCCTGTAGGTCACCATAGCATGGATCCTACTAATTTTGGTGAATCTAGAACTTATAGTTTTTTTACAGGAACACAAAGAAAAAATTGTTTATCATAATAGCTTATGGAACCAAATTTTTAAAAGTGCAATAGCGTGTAAATGCCTCATCCGTTTGAACTGAAAATTTAAACATATGTTATAAATCGCCGTCGCACAAACTGTATACATTTTGGTGAATCTAGTACTTATATTTTTTCTTACAGGGACTTCTTTGTAACATTCTTTAGCATTATGGGCTACGTGTCCATATTTTCTAAAGTGCGATAGCGTGTAAATGCCTTATCCGATTGTACTGAAAATTTATACACATGTTGCAGCTCATTATCTCATGAATTGTATAGATTTTGGTGAATCTAGCCTTTATTAGTTTTTAAAGAGAGACAATGAAAAATTCTTTATCATTATGATCTATGAGTTCAAATTATTTGAAGAACAATAGCGTTAAATTAAACAATAAGAAAAATACTGTAATCCCTTATTATAATTTTCCTTTTTGTTTCTTTAATGATTTCTCTCACTTTATTTATACAATTGTTAATTGCTTAATGTTAGGAGAGTCAGGTGAAGTCATTCCAGATTTTTTTTTTTTTTTTTTTTTTTTTTAATTAAAAGGATGAAAAATAAACCAAGTGCATTTTTCAGCTAGAAAATAAAATAAGAAAAATGTAATTTTTCTTACGAGGCAGTAGGGAGGTTCTATCGGAGGGTTCAGCTGAGGTCCCTGTCTGGGATGGTCCAGCTGAGGTTCCTGGCAGACCAGTGCTTTCAGTGAATAATTCTTCATCTTCACTGGCCTCGGCTATGACCTCTTCCTCCCTAAAGCCTTCTAGAACGTTCACTGGAATTTCTGTGCTCTAAAAGTGAGAAAGTAGAAAAATCTTACACAAGGAAACTATCATCTTGAAAAAAAAAAATATATAGGAAGTAAACATTATCATTCAAATAATATCATATAAAGTACAATATATTACTTTCTTTTAAAATGAAACAATATTTTAATACATAATTCACCTCTTATCTACAAACTTTGAGAACTTGTCAACCATTGATTGGCTGACAGCATATTTTGAGAGTTTCATTTCACATCATTTCATATTTTCAACTTAATTATTTCATATTATATTTATTTAATGCACATTGCAACAAAATCAAGCATTATTTAGTTGTAATTAAAAAATACCATAATAGGTCCAACTTTATGATTAGATTCTCTAATATGAATGTAAACTGCAAAATAATTTGCAATAAAAATAATGAAACTTTAAATACCCTCCGATGCTGTATGCATTTTAAGTACTTTGTATTATCCTTTAATATGAACAGGAGATAATAAAATGATTTGTTTTATGGTTTCAATTTTCTTGCTGTTAAGTATTATAAAATTGACAAACAAACCATTGAAAAATTTAATAAAAATTAAAGAGAGTAGTAAAAGATAAAATAATTAACAGTAATCAGGAGTTGTCTGCGTAGCAGTGGCAGCTCGTGCACCGAAAATTGGTGAAGAGGCACACTGTATTTTACGCTGTATTCATTTATAGAATATAAATTTGCATTTAAATAAGTATTTTTAGTTAATTTAATTTAAGACCGTGCTTAATAAAAATTATGATTAAAAATACTTAAATATTAATTTTGAGCTCTTCACCTAATTTCGGTTCACGAGCTGCCACTGCTGCGTAGTACATCAGAATATTAAAATAATTATATAATTACCAACTTTTCAGCTTTTTTTCAGTTTTCATTGAAAACTGTAAGTATTTTTATTTAAAAATAGTGGCATTGTAAGAGCAGAAAACTTTGAAACTACATTCGGTAAAAAAAAAAAAAACTTTCCTTCCCATCATTGTTTACAAACAAAAATATGATTGAAAAAAATTCTTACTTACTTTGGGATGGTACCCCGTATTCCTCCACTGTATCATCTTCGGTGGAGGAAACCTGCCCAGCCAAATTTAAAAATCCTTTCTTCTATGGCCGTTAGTGGCTCAGCATAATGTTCCCCTCCACCCGTAGACATTTGCATGTCCCGAAACCGGGCTGCTTTTGCGCAGACATATGCCTTTTTGTCATTCCACGTCTGTAGAAAAAAAAAAAAAACTATATATATATATGTGTGTATTTTAAAACAAACAAACTAAAATTTGTAAATAAGAAAGTAATTCTCACCAAAATGTAACCTTGCCCAGTGACTGTTAACCCAAATCTCGTATTAAAATGAAATAAATGTATCTGTGGTGTTTCCCCCACTTCATATCATTATTTTTTGTCATTTTAAAATTATACCATGTTTATTTCCAGTTCTTAAAAAAAAAGAAATCATTTTGTTTTTGTTTATGTGGCTTTATTCAAAATGATATTTTAAATATCAATGTATCTTTAATTCATTTTCATTGTTCTCAAAATCAATGAAATTCTTGTTCTCTTTTCAAACCCTAACTTGCCAGATTGTTCCATTCCTTCTGGAAACTTTCTTTATTAAAAAAAAAAAAAAGTAAAGTAATATTACAAAATAATAAAAAATGTATCTTTAAATTTCAGCCAATTATATTCAGTGTCACCCATCATGCGTCATTTCCATTATTTGAAAGCGAACGGTTCTTTTTTAACTTTAGCCAATGAGAAAACTAAAATATTGATAATATGTCACTTCCTGTTTCAGTTTAATCAGTCACTGTCCTTTATTTTTGGCTAATTATCAGCCTTCTTTTGTTTAAAACTTTCATAAGTTAAATCTTTAAGATGCCTGCTTGGCTACATTTAGCTTTTTTTTTTAATTTGCCATTTGGCGCGTTTTGTTTTCTCCGGCAACCCTGTTCGGCGTTGGTAAAAAAAAAAATTAGGGGATTCCCCTAAGCAGCTCTCTCTCTTCTCGTCCCCGTCGGCATGCACGGTACATCGGAATTATGAGGATGCAACAAAATCAACGATGTTTTTGTTCCGTTTTGTTTAAAATATGGGTTAGATTCAGAAGTTTGATACTTCCTTTGTATCATCCTATTATGGGTTCTAACGAAAATTATTTTCAAGGATAATGATGCTATGATGGGGTTCCTTTTTGTAAGTTTGCCTTTTTTTTGCTTTTCGTGTTCCAGAAGGAATGCTATAAAAGATTGCTTTTGTAATGGAAAAATAAGAAAAAATATATACATATATAATCTAAATAATGTGATTGAATTATTACATGGATATGGAATCTGTTTTATGTAAGATGATTTATTTTAATATCCATATTTTTTTTAATTCATGTCCAGAAGTAAAATAAATTCCAAATAAATATTTCATGACCGAAATTGTATTCGTTGTATATACCTGGAGTATTATTTAATTAGTTCGTTTTTCCTATACGATTCACAATATGGCCTAACATAACTTGTAAACCAAATTATTTCTCTAAATAAAAAATAGAAACAACTATATATTTATAAGAATTTAAACATACAACATTTGGTTCTGTGACCTTCTTCTGGACATCTAAATTAAAAAAAAAAAAAATTATGACGCAAACAAAAAGAAAATTACATAAAGATTTATTATGGAATTCTGCAACTTCGTATATCTTCATAAATATGAAAATAATTGAATTTTTAAAATACTTATAATTTAATAATGTTTCTTGTTGCAATTTATATGGGTATGAAGTCAAAAGAAAAAAAAAAAAATTTTTTTTTTGATAATGATAGTTGAAAACATTTAGTGATTAGTGATAATAGCATACTTATTTGAATAAGTTTTGATTTATATCATGCCTCCGAAAAGCAACTTATCTTTGAACATATTGCCGTATGACGGTAACCCAAATACTGTTTCTTTTTTTTTCGATCAATTACAAGACATACAGGAATTGAATTCTTACAATGAAAAAGAAATGCTGGCTTTATTTAGATCTAAGATACAAGGTCCGGCATTAAACTTTTATCTAGAATCACAAGCTGTAAATAAAACTAATAACTTAAAAACACTACGGACCGAATTTGAGAATTTTTTTTCAATTAAGGGTACCAAAAATATCCTTCTACAAAACTTTGAAAATATTAAACCTGAACATGACGAATCCGTGCGTACAATACATTGCAACTCATGGTACAACCCCTGGCAAAAAGTATCCGATCACTGAAAGATGTGTCTAAGATACGTTACTATAAAAGGCTATTTTTCTAAAAATTTATTACATTTTTTAAAATAAAGTTTTTTATTACAAAAGTATCTTACTTTGTGACATGATAAAAAATAATACCATAAATTGCAATTAATTTTTACAATACAGAGGAAAATTAATATAAAGTATTCAAAGAAAAAAATGTCCGATCATCACATAACCGGGAAAAAAATATTCGATAAATTTCAATTTAAAACTTGGTTGGTCCTCCTTTTGCTCTAATAACTGCCTTTAAATGGCGGGGCATGGATTCAACAACCTTTTCACATAAATGTGATGGAATTTCCTTCCAGCTTTCCTTGATGGCTAGACGAAGTGCATTCATATTGGTCGGTCTTCTCTTTTCTATATTATTTTTCCAAACATTCCAAATATTTTCGATCGGATTAAGATCAGGACTATTTGCAGGCCAGTTCAGAGTCTTTATTGGAGAATTTCCGTTTTTATTTAAGAAATCCTTGACCCGTTTACCTCTATGGCAGGACGCATTATCATCTTGAAATAGGAAATCGGAGGAGTCACCAAACGCTTCCTCGATGCTAGGTATCAAATAATGCTCTAAAATGTTAACATATACTTCTGAATTGATTGTTTGCAACACTATACACAATTTACCAACTCCTTGAGATGTCATGCAACTCCACACCATAAATGAAGGCTGATATTTAGCTTTAGTTTTTAGGCAATCTTCTTTGAACTTTTCATCAGCTCTCCTCCACACAAACATTCCAGGGTTATCCCCAGTTCCTAGACAAACACGAGATTCGTCACTGAAAATAACCTTCTTCCAATCATCAGAAGACCAGCATTTGTATTTCTTGCACCATTGAAGACGATTTTTCTTGTGTTTCTTAGTCATATATGGCTTGGTTTTGGCTTTGCAGAAGTGATATCCTTTATTATTTAAACGATTTCGCACTGTACGTGCACATACCTTTACTCCATACTTTGACCACTCGGCATTCAGTTGTTTAGACGTACACCTTCGCATAGATTTGGCAAGATCAACTAATTTCCTGTCTTGTCTACTTGATGTTACTCGTGGTCGACCGCTTCGAGGCAGATTTCTTACATCATTTCTTAAGCGATATTTCTTCCAAATTTCGCAAACAGTACTTTGAGCACATCCAAATGTCTTAGCAACCTTTCTTTGGGAAATTCCGCTTTTTAAGCGTTTAACAATCAAAAGTTTTACATCATTAGATAATTCTCTCTTTCGAGCCATACTTCAGCAGATGCGAAACTAACTTGTAACTTTCAAACTACAATTTGACCTTTTATACCGTCTTCTTCGAACTTGAACGCATGCGCCGAGTAAAAAAAATTTGCATATATCATTTAACTGTGTTGCTTTTGTTTGCGATCAAATACTTTTTTCTCCACACAATGATGATCGGAAATATTTTTCCTTTGTGATTCAACGTATTTTCTCGTGTAAACTCTTAACTGATATTGTAATTTCTATTACTATTTAATAGAATTTGACAAAATTAGTCATATTTCACAAAAGCATACTCATAGGTTTGAAAAAAGTTTGAATTTGTGAAAAAATAACCTTATGTTTTAACGTATCATAAGCACTGTTTTCGGTGATCGGATACTTTTTGCCAGGGGTTGTAGACCTGAAATTATCCTTACTGATCAAGGATCACAATTTACGAGCAATATGTTTGATGCTTTCAATAAACTTTTGGGCATATATTTAAAACATACAACAATAGCCCACCCTCAGGCAAATGGATGTTCAGAACGTGTCAATACTCAAATACAGTCGGCTGCAAAATTATTCGAGCACTAGCCAATAATTCCTATATTTAAAAAATACACTTAAGACTGTTTTGCTAAGTAAATCCTTGTCGAATCATGGTCTTAGACTGATTAAGAACATGACTCGACAAGGATTTATTTAACAAAACTGCATTAAGTGTACTTTTTTCTGGCAAGGATTATTGCTAGTGCTCGAATAATTTTGCAGCCGACTGTAGAATTAGTATTATCAATAGAGGAATTATCATTATTTCTACGACGTTTAGAGGGTTGAGAAAATTGTTGTGAGCCATCACTCACCTGACTAGAGCTGGCTGAGGAGGATTCATTATCCATATCAATCATTGATGACAGAAAGAGAAGACATTGCTTCCTCTGTGCACTGTTTAAATTGTTCAGAGAAATAACTGTCCCATTTGGGAGGTTGAGAGTGCCCTCCTTGAGAATATTATCGTCTAATTTCATTATTATTGAGGAGGAAGCCTCTAAAGGCACAGCGAACCAAAAAAGCCCTGAAAAGGGCTTCTAAGTTCAAAATAGTAAAAGTTTCGAAAAAGTGCCACCAGATGGCAGCACTAAAGAACACGAAAGAAAACAAAATCTTTAAAAATACTTGAAGTATCAAATTAAATCTTTTTTTAAGACGTAGTTATTTTTATATTTTTAAAGAGGTTCATTTAAAACTTTAATGTATAATCTAGATTGATTATAGTAAATAATACAATAAAAATAAGCGAGGATATGTAAAATTAACAATATTTAAACATACTGACTTAGCTAAAATGAAACACTACAATACACAATAATAAATATTTTTTTATTTATAATTTTAACTACACAAGATAATAATAATAATAATAATAATAATAATAATTGTAAAGAAAATTACATAATATACAGAAAAAGAAGACAAAAAATTATATTAAATTAAAAATATTTTTTGTTAATTTGCTATATTTTTTTTGTAATTTTTTATATTCTTTTAACAATTTTTTTAATTTAAATTTTAATTTTTTAGTTGCGTTTAACTTTATGAAATTTTTAATTTTTTTAATAACTTTCTTTAGGCACTTATAGGATTTTTTTGTTCTGTGCTTAATTTTAAATGAAAAGTCTCTTACGTTTCTTGAAATGATTATAGGAGGTACTTTTAAGACGGCATCTCCAGGGCGCTCCGGATCTAGGCTCGTGGCGACATGCACATTTGGGATGTCTCTCTCCGGCAGTAGGCTCGTGGCGACATGCACAGTTGAGGTGTCTCTCTCCGGATCTAGGCTCGTGGCGACATGCACACTTGGGATGTCTCTCTCCGGCAGTAGGCTCGTGGCGACATGCACACTTGGGATGTCTCTCTCCGGATCTATTCTCGTGGCGACATGCACACTTGGGATGTCTCTCTCCGGCAGTAGGCTCGTGGCGACTCTCTCCGGCAGTAGGCTCGTGGCGACATGCACACTTGGGATGTCTTCATGGAGAGGCAGGTTATACCAAACAAAAGGGTGGTTGATAGCGGCGGCGTATGAAGGACTGAATGGCGGTAGTGCATCTTCAGAATGAATGGTGATAACGTACCCATACGAATGGCTCAAGGGGTCGGCCTCTTCTTCATTGATCACGGGAGACTCTCCAAATATGGACTCAACTGGTGGTAAACTACTACTACTACTAAAATCGGATAAATCTATTAGATTGGGGATTCCTAAATCCCTTTCAATCCCTTCTTTATAAATTGACTTTCTGCATAAGGGGCATATAGCCCCTCTATAATCCTGTAATTGTAGGAAATAATTTTTAATACAGGATTTATCAATAATATGGCGGCAGCTTAAGTGAAATGCCTCTGAGATTGGATAGAGGCAGATCGGACAATTTTCTTCCTCCATACCGATTGAGTTAGAACGTAGAAAAGCTCTCTTATATACTATATACTGACCCCGTTAAAATAAAGGGGGGCTTATAAACCGATGAATAGAGTAGCTGTTAATGAACCGTCACATCTGCAGTGTCATGTTAAAAAAATCTATTATTTTTAATATAAAACCTATATAATATAGGTTCCGCATAATTTTTTTACATCTCTCTCAAGAGTTAATGAAACTTTTGAGAACCCGATGAATAGTTTCGCCCAATCCCTAGTTGTGGCCCATCTGCTGTGTTGTTTGGATGCAATAATGAAAATTCACCGTCTGAAGCATACTTTAAAAATGAACTTGACAGATGGTGTTACTTTTCAAAAGATTAAATTCACTTTCCTTGACATCCCACATAATCTTTTTACATCTCCCTGCCTCTCAAGGGTCCCATCCGATAAACAGCTGTTGCGATGAGTCGCCCCCAATGAATAGTTTCGTAACAGATTACCTGCAACTTACGCATCTGCAATGAAAGTTTTTTTTTTTTTTTTTTTTAATTACGTTTTTGTTTGGATGTAATTGTCTGAAATATACTTTAAAAAATTCTATGAGAGTCCCGGTGCTAAATTTATTTCACCGGCGACTGTAAAATCCTCATTAAATGCCATGGCTTCCCATGGTTTTGATTTAGCAACAGCTGCAAAAATTCATCAGAGTATTTATCCATCCTGCAACAAAATGTACGCCTAATTTGCTACACTTTGGTCGAGAAATTAATGATGTATATTTAAACTATAAAGGTCACCCACAGTGGAAAATTTTAGACTCAGCATATGACATCCATAAATTAATTGAAGTACTTGATAAAACATACTACCAAGCATATATGAATAACGAAGAAAATGGACAAAAAGTTTATGAAAGATCAAGACAAAAGAATAAGTTTTCACCAATCAAAGTTAATGATCATGTGTACATAAAATTTCCTAATATTTTTGAAAAAAAATTACAAGGGCCTTTTCGTGTTGTAAAAGTGATTTCACCTGTGATTCTCCAAATCCAATCTATCAAAGATCAAAATCGTTCTCCAATGTTAATTCACACCAATAGAGTTATAAAAATACAGAAAAGAAAAGACAATTTAAAGTATAGTTCAGGGAATATGCAAGCTCCATTAAACAATAATGACTCTAATACTCCAATCCAGGAACTGGTCTCTCCTACCCCTAATTTGCAGGACAGAAATAGACAGTGCCACAATGATGACAGTTCATCGTATACCCTCAGACCACGAGATAAAATTCAGAAAAATGCTGATACTCAATATCATTATTATTAATATTTTTTTTTTTCTTTTTCCTTAGAGGCTGTGTTCGTCTACATGCTTTGGAGCGCTGCAGGTGCACAGGCAGTGTTTCACTGTTAATCATCCTTTTAATTATAATTTTTTTTTTTCCTCCTCTACTTTCTGCTGGTCAGAAAAATTTGAGGTATGTGTTATTATTTTATGATTTTTGTAGACAGACACATCTTCTAACTAACATGTGGTAAGGGGAATAAAAGTCTGATTCATAATAGATTTACAGATTATTGTTGTTTACATTGTTTTGGGTTTTTATGTAATTATTTTCTGTTAATTTCAATTTATTTGTCACCTATCAATACATAAAATTTCATCAATTACATGTGTTGTGAATTGAGAATCCTTATACTTTTTTTGTATACAAAAATAAGATTTTTTTTGGGTAGATATAAAGTAATATTTTTTTCTGATGTATAAGACAATCATTTTGCACTATTGTATGTCATCATTTTTCATAATACAATACAATATCCATATTAAGAAAAATTAATGTTATTATCATTTCATATCTCTGACCGTCTCAAAATTTTTGTCAAAAAAAAAAAAAAAAAAAAGGGCAAAGCAAATAATGTGTCACCCATTGACAGATTTTACACTTCCTTATTATACTGATTTTACTTTAAGGTTAAGCCATTATTATTGTTATGAAGGGTGATAAAAAAAAAATATATATAGAGAGAGTGATAATCTTGTTACTATGGAAGTAATGAAACTTCTTAAAAGATTATATATATTAAAATTTGTGTAAACATATACTTGTGATGTTTTCTGAATTGTTTTCGATCTGTTCTGATGGTACATATTTTTTCTTATCTCAGCATAATATTTATTTTAAACTAATTGAAATAAAGAAAAAAAAGAAAACGTCTGATTGTTATGCAGGCATGTTATACATTCATTTGAACAATGTTTTTCAATTATGTATGTTATGTATCTGTGGATTTATATAAGCTTCTTAGATACATTTTCAAAGAAATATAACATTTATGTCATTGCATTTACTTACAGTTTACATTTAATTTAGAGATAGATATATTTTTTTTTCCACAAAAATTAATCAACAAATATTAGTAAATACTTGATTGTGTGGTTTTGTCAAAGAGCAAGAATTTTCAGTGTATTTCACAGCTCAATAAAATTACTGAAATTTTTTCTGAAATAAAAAAAAAAATAGAATGAATAAATAGAGTAATAATTACTTTTTTATGGTGGTATTAGATATATGTAAGTGGATTTTAAAACAATGCCACTGGAAATTTTACCAATGTATACCAATTTACCAATGTTACCAATGTATTACCAATATATGCATTTTTCTTTTATCAATGAGTACTCTATTAATGTAATACTGAGTATTATTGGTCATCATTAAATTCTGTTTATGGTTATTATTACCTTTTCTGTGTATTATTATTGACACAGTTTTCCCTTTTTACCGTACTATAATATTATAACACATTATACCTTTTATGTATATTTTGTGTAATACAATATATTCTTGCACATATATGGTTATATCTTATTCCCAATTGTGTTATGGTAAAAAATATAGAATATCAAATTGGTTTATCTGTTAAAAAAAAAAAAAGAAAATTATGTATGAATATTAAAAGGCATGCCTAATCAAAATGGTATTATGAGATCTCATGGTATTTTGTATATGATTGTATGTGTATACAAAGATGATTCTATAAATAATTACATGATCATGTGTTTTTTTAAATAAGCTTTAATTTTTTTTTCTTTTCTCGATTTTACTGGCCAGATATTGTTTTGAATGTTATAACTTTACTGGTATATGATACAATTATTTGTATTATTGTATGTGTGTGTTAAGATGTAAAATATATAGAACTGTAAATTAAATTACTTCATCTGACAAAAATGGTGATGATAATGATTTAAAAAAAAAAAAAAAAAAAAAAAAAAAAAAAGGATATCTGTGCATAACTTGACTTTATGCTATGGTATATGATTATATTATTCATATTACTGATTTCAAGTGTATATAATTATTGTTTGATATATATTTTCTTTTTCTCACAATAATTGAAATAACAAGATATTTCTTTAGTGAAAGGGAATTGTTTAAATATAGAGAACAGAATTTACATTCGTAATGATTTTGGGTTAATATTGTTTATTATTTACATCTTGAGATGTTTGTTACTCTTGTGAATGTATGGATGGTTTTTGAGGTACTTGTTTATTCTCATTTTTTATTTCTAGTGGTTGTATATTGACAAGATCACTTTCAATACAGTATATTTTATTTGAAATTGTCTTTTATAGATGAATATTTTTTTTCTCCTGATAAAATGACAACATTTCTTTATATATTTCTTGGTGTATTACAGATAACATGATCATCTAATATGTATGTTAAATTGATATTTTTGCATGGTGTATAAGTATTTCAAATTGGATCCTGTTATGAACATCCCTATTGCTTGTCCTAATTGAATATAACAATGATAAGTAAAAAAAAAAAAAAAAAAAAAAAATTCTCTGTTGTGTAAAATATTACACCTTTTACGTTCAATTTTTTTTTTTCCTGGCTGTCGGGTATTATGTGGTGTTTCCCCCACTTCATATCATTATTTTTTGTCATTTTAAAATTATACCATGTTTATTTCCAGTTCTTAAAAAAAAAGAAATCATTTTGTTTTTGTTTATGTGGCTTTATTCAAAATGATATTTTAAATATCAATGTATCTTTAATTCATTTTCATTGTTCTCAAAATCAATGAAATTCTTGTTCTCTTTTCAAACCCAAACTTGCCAGATTGTTCCATTCCTTCTGGAAACTTTCTTTATTAAAAAAAAAAAAAAGTAAAGTAATATTACAAAATAATAAAAAATGTATCTTTAAATTTCAGCCAATTATATTCAGTGTCACCCATCATGCGTCATTTCCATTATTTGAAAGCGAACGGTTCTTTTTTAACTTTAGCCAATGAGAAAACTAAAATATTGATAATATGTCACTTCCTGTTTCAGTTTAATCAGTCACTGTCCTTTATTTTTGGCTAATTATCAGCCTTCTTTTGTTTAAAACTTTCATAAGTTAAATCTTTAAGATGCCTGCTTGGCTACATTTAGCTTTTTTTTTTAATTTGCCATTTGGCGCGTTTTGTTTTCTCCGGCAACCCTGTTCGGCGTTGGTAAAAAAAAAATTAGGGGATTCCCCTAAGCAGCTCTCTCTCTTCTCGTCCCCGTCGGCATGCACGGTACATCGGAATTATGAGGATGCAACAAAATCAACGATCTTTTTGTTCCGTTTTGTTTAAAATATGGGTTAGATTCAGAAGTTTGATACTTCCTTTGTATCATCCTATTATGGGTTCTAACGAAAATTATTTTCAAGGATAATGATGCTATGATGGGGTTCCTTTTTGTAAGTTTGCCTTTTTTTTGCTTTTCGTGTTCCAGAAGGAATGCTATAAAAGATTGCTTTTGTAATGGAAAAATAAGGAAAAATATATACATATATAATCTAAATAATGTGATTGAATTATTACATGGATATGGAATCTGTTTTATGTAAGATGATTTATTTTAATATCCATATTTTTTTTAATTCATGTCCAGAAGTAAAATAAATTCCAAATAAATATTTCATGACCGAAATTGTATTCGTTGTATATACCTGGAGTATTATTTAATTAGTTCGTTTTTCCTATACGATTCACAATATGGCCTAACATAACTTGTAAACCAAATTATTTCTCTAAATAAAAAATAGAAACAACTATATATTTATAAGAATTTAAACATACAACATTTGGTTCTGTGACCTTCTTCTGGACATCTAAATTAAAAAAAAAAAAAATGTATGACACAAACAAAAAGAAAATTACATAAAGATTTATTATGGAATTCTGCAACTTCGTATATCTTCATAAATATGAAAATAATTGAATTTTTAAAATACTTATAATTTAATAATGTTTCTTGTTGCAATTTATATGGGTATGAAGTCAAAAGAAAAAAAAAAAAAATTTTTTTTTGATAATGATAGTTGAAAACATTTAGTGATTAGTGATAATAGCATACTTATTTGAATAAGTTTTGATTTACATCATGCCTCCGAAAAGCAACTTATCTTTGAACATATTGCCGTATGACGGTAACCCAAATACTGTTTCTTTTTTTTTCGATCAATTACAAGACATACAGGAATTGAATTCTTACAATGAAAAAGAAATGCTGGCTTTATTTAGATCTAAGATACAAGGTCCGGCATTAAACTTTTATCTAGAATCACAAGCTGTAAATAAAACTAATAACTTAAAAACACTACGGACCGAATTTGAGAATTTTTTTTCAATTAAGGGTAACAAAAATATCCTTCTACAAAACTTTGAAAATATTAAACCTGAACATGACGAATCCGTGCGTAACTTTGCTTACAGGTTGAACAAACAGATAAAGCTGGCATATCCAAACGTCGACGATTCAGTTTTACAAGCAGTAAAATTCAATTTATTTGTCAAAGCGTTACCAAAAAAACTTAAACTAAAAATCTTAGAGGAAAATATCACAAATTATGATGTTGCGCTAAATCGCGCGGAACAACTTCAGGACCTATACGCTGCTTTTGCGTCTCCTGTCAAACAGTATGAACAAATGCCAATGTTTCACATTGATAAACAAAGTGAAATTGATAAGGATAATACAAACGATGACATACCAGGAAGAGTTGGTCAGCAAAAAAAATATGCTGGTAATAAATTTGCATATAAAAAAAATTGGTATAACAGAAGTAATTCTCACAAATTTCAGGATAAGTATAAACAAAGGAAATTTTCATCACGAAGTTTTCATCAGAGAGGCAGACCAAACACATTTACTAACCAACATTGTGCATTTTGCGGACGTTTTAATCACCTTCTAAAAAATTGTTTTGAATTTAAGAATTTTTGCCGGAATATGCATACACAAAGTGATGAAAACAAATTAGTAAGTAATGAGGCATTACAGCCAAGTAGTCATTCTTGTCAGCATACTAATTTAAACTAAATATGGAGGCAGACATATCTGGCACTCTGCACTCCAATTCTTCTTTGCCAGAAATTAAATCCAACCATAAATCTCAACATTATGAAACTACTCAAGTCACAGAATTTGCACAGGCTCAAAATAATTCAAATACAGAAATCAAAGAAATCAAAACTTTTGAAACCGACAGTTGCAATAAAACAACTGAATTAGATAGACATGTTATTTATAGTTCATTTCAAAATAATGAATTCCTGCCATGTATAAACATTAATATGCAAGGTCAGAATTTAACTTCATTAATCGATACTGGCTCATCTGTCTGTTTAATTGATCAAGAGTGTTTTAATGCCATAAAATCTAATATTACATATAAGTTTTTGGGTCGACAGGTGACTCTTTCACTTATTAATTCACAAATAAAGTTTGCAGGATGTGTAAAGGTATGCTTCAGGGTGGAAAAATTTTTTTTTCATCATAATTTCTTTATCACCAATATTGATAATAACAATTTTCAAATCATATTGGGCTATGACTTCATTAATAAAAATGGAATATCAATTATACCTTCTTTTAAATCTGTATTAATCAAGGATATCCATATTCCATTTGTCACATTTGACAAAAATAATGAAAATGATGGTTGTTCACTAAATAATATAATACACCATAATACTTTGTTCGTAGAAAATAATCCCAATGTTGAATATATGGAATCTGACAGATTAAGTGTGCATCAAAAATTTAATACAAAAGATGTGACTTGTTGTGATCGTAGTAATGAAAAACGGTATTCTCAAAATTACTCGTATAATAAAAATTATACAAACAATCATATCATTGATAATTATGTAAATTCATACCAAATGTATGATAACTCAACCAATGACTCTGGGAATCAAATTATGAATCATAGTGAACATAACAAGAACCATAATCAAAGTATTCATAAAAGTGTACAAACTAACAATATTTATACAACACGGAAAGTCATCCTACCTCCCAATGCATGCACTTATGTTCAAGTCAAATACAATTCTAACCCCCAAGAATATTTCCTATTTTCTCCAACATTTAATCATAAAGAAATTACTGTACATAAATCTATACATTCTCTGTCTCACATAAAAAATAGTGTTTTTCTTATTCCAATTTTTAATACATCACAACAAACTGTTCATATCAGAAAAAATACCCTTTTGGGATATTATACAAATGTAGAACTTGGGGATATTGAGGAATATAATTTTCAACAGGATGAGAATGAATATTTTTGCAATTTAATACAACCTTCTAGAGATATTGTTGAACAAAGAGAAAAGGATTTTAATAAAAATGACTTTAAGTTAGAACATTTGAATGATTTAGAAAGGAAAGAAATGTTACAATTACTTAAGCAAAAAGCCCAGGTGTTTTCAAAATCTTTAAAAACTCTTGGTCACACAGACTTGATAAAACCAGAAATAAATATGATAAATGCACATCCCATTAAAGCCCTTCCTTTTCCCATACCCCAAGCCTTAAAACAAGAAGCCCTTGATCAATTACAAGAAATGATTGATGCTAATATTATAAAAAGATCAGATTCGACATGGGCTTGCCCCATGCTTCTGGTCAAGAAAAAACAAACAGACCCTAAAAAACCTATCAAGTACAGATTGGCTTTGGACCTACGTCTGTTAAATGCTATTGTTATACCATCAAATTACCCACTGCCAAAGATACAGAATCTACTAGTTAACCTTTCAAAATTTAAATATTTTTCAACACTGGATTTACCATCTGCATATTGGCAGATAGATTTACCCAAACAGATGCAAGATAAACTGTCATTTACTACACCATTTGGTGTATTTACCTTTTTAAGACTCGTCTTTGGCTTACGCACAGCAAGTTCATGTTTTCAACACTTGATTGATACCATAATACAGATTTCTCAGGTTGAATGTTATGCTTATCAAGATGACATAGTGGTAGGGGCAAACTCATTTCAAGAAATGAAAGCAAAAATTACTAAGCTTTTAGAAACCTTAATTGAAAATAACATAACATTGTCACCAGAAAAATGCACATTTATGCAAACTAACATAAACTTTTTGGGTTTTAAGATTGACAATCACAAAATTTTACCCATTTCAAGTAATATAGAAAAAATAGTCTCCTTTCCACGCCCAAAAACTAAAAAGCAAGTAAAATCATTTATTGGAACATGTTCATTTTATAGGAATTTAATTGAATCATTTGCAGAATTGGTTTCACCCCTAATTGATCTTACCAAACCAAAAACAAAATTTGCATGGACAGATATTCATGAAAATGCATTCCAGAAACTACAACAATGTTTCTTCAAGAAACCTATACTAAACTTACCTAATTGGGAGAAAGAATTTTATGTTAACACTGATGCATCAAAGAATGCAATCTCTGCAGTATTAATGCAGAAGTTTGATGAGGAATTGTTACCCATTTCATACTACTCAAAAACGTTAACTGATGCAGAAAAACGTTATCCTGCCATAAAATTAGAATTATATGCAATATATAAAGGACTTAATGCTTTTAAATATTATATCTTTGGAAGACATTTCTTCATATTAAGTGATGCAAAACCTTTAGATAGATATGCAAAAACGTCATCACCTGCAGATATAACCACACGTTGGTTATTAGAAATATCGGAATTTTCCTTTACATTTAAACACATTGCAGGAAAAGATAATGTGCTTGCCAATTACTTAAGCAGAACTACGAATCCAACAACACATAACCTAAACAAGAACCCAGATATAATTTTTTCACAAGAAATAATCCCAATTACTGATCAGCAAACTAATTTACATAATGAAATAGAATTACAAATGCAAAATTTAAAAGAAAATGAAAATAAAAAGGAAAATTTATTTTGTTTGACACAGAATCCTGTCACTGATACTAATTTGGAAATATCTGAAAATACTATTTTCAATGAACAACAGAAAGATACTGAGTTAAAAAAAATTTTCCAAGACATCCAACAAAATAAAATAAACAAACGTAATAAATGCTATTATATAAATCCTCAAAATAACTTATTATGTTATAATAATTTTTTTACTCCAGAAAATATTGACTTGCATAGGGTAGTTTTACCCGAGTCTTTAAGAGAAAAAGCAATTCGAATTGCTCATATATCCCACCCTGGTATTAAAAAAACTTTTGAAAATTTGAGAAAAAGGTATACGTGGAAAACAATAACTGCAGATGTACATAATTATGTGCTGTCATGTGAAACATGTCTGTTGAATAAAAACCACAAACATAACATAGCACCTTTTATGGCAGCTCCTGCACCTACTGAACCTAATCAAAAAATTTCAATGGATATTCTGGGTCCTTTAAAGAATCATACCTACATCCTCACAGCTCTTGACCATTTCTCAAGACACTTGGAATTATATACATTACATAACATAACTGCTCCAGCTGTTACAAATGCTTTAATACAATACATTGCAACTCATGGTAGACCTGAAATTATCCTTACTGATCAAGGATCACAATTTACGAGCAATATGTTTGATGCTTTCAATAAACTTTTGGGCATATATTTAAAACATACAACAATAGCCCACCCTCAGGCAAATGGATGTTCAGAACGTGTCAATACTCAAATACAGTCGGCTGCAAAATTATTCGAGCACTAGCCAATAATTCCTATATTTAAAAAATACACTTAAGACTGTTTTGCTAAGTAAATCCTTGTCGAATCATGGTCTTAGACTGATTAAGAACATGACTCGACAAGGATTTATTTAACAAAACTGCATTAAGTGTACTTTTTTCTGGCAAGGATTATTGCTAGTGCTCGAATAATTTTGCAGCCGACTGTAGAATTAGTATTATCAATAGAGGAATTATCATTATTTCTACGACGTTTAGAGGGTTGAGAAAATTGTTGTGAGCCATCACTCACCTGACTAGAGCTGGCTGAGGAGGATTCATTATCCATATCAATCATTGATGACAGAAAGAGAAGACATTGCTTCCTCTGTGCACTGTTTAAATTGTTCAGAGAAATAACTGTCCCATTTGGGAGGTTGAGAGTGCCCTCCTTGAGAATATTATCGTCTAATTCCATTATTATTGAGGAGGAAGCCTCTAAAGGCACAGCGAACCAAAAAAGCCCTGAAAAGGGCTTCTAAGTTCAAAATAGTAAAAGTTTCGAAAAAGTGCCACCAGATGGCAGCACTAAAGAACACGAAAGAAAACAAAATCTTTAAAAATACTTGAAGTATCAAATTAAATCTTTTTTTAAGACGTAGTTATTTTTATATTTTTAAAGAGGTTCATTTAAAACTTTAATGTATAATCTAGATTGATTATAGTAAATAATACAATAAAAATAAGCGAGGATATGTAAAATTAACAATATTTAAACATACTGACTTAGCTAAAATGAAACACTACAATACACAATATTAAATATTTTTTTATTTATAATTTTAACTACACAAGATAATAATAATAATAATAATTGTAAAGAAAATTACATAATATACAGAAAAAGAAGAAAAAAAATTATATTAAATTAAAAATATTTTTTGTTAATTTGCTATATTTTTTTTGTAATTTTTTATATTCTTTTAACAATTTTTTTAATTTAAATTTTAATTTTCTAGTTGCGTTTAACTTTATGAAATTTTTAATTTTTTTAATAACTTTCTTTAGGTACTTATAGGATTTTTTTGTTCTGTGCTTAATTTTAAATGAAAAGTCTCTTACGTTTCTTGAAATGATTATAGGAGGTACTTTTAAGGCGGCATCTCCAGGGCGCTCCGGATCTAGGCTCGTGGCGACATGCACACTTGGGATGTCTCTATCCGGCAGTAGGCTCGTGGCGACATGCACACTTGGGATGTCTCTCTCCGGATCTAGGCTCGTGGCGACATGCACACTTGGGATGTCTCTCTCCGGCAGTAGGCTCGTGGCGACATGCACACTTGGGATGTCTTCATGGAGAGGCAGGTTATACCAAACAAAAGGGTGTTTGATAGCGGCGGCGTATGAAGGACTGAATGGCGGTAGTGCATCTTCAGAATGAATGGTGATAACGTACCCATACGAATGGCTCAAGGGGTCGGCCTCTTCTTCATTGATCACGGGAGACTCTCCAAATATGGACTCAACTGGTGGTAAACTACTACTACTACTACTAAAACAGGAATAAACTACTACGTCAGAAACGCCAAAGAAAAATTATTGAGGTGCATACAGCTGTTTCGGTAGCCTAAAGCGTACCGTCATCAGTGCAAAAAAATAATTCAGAATTATTTTCAGAATTATTTTTTTGCACTGATGACGGTACGCTTTAGGCTACCGAAACAGCTGTATGCACCTCAATAATTTTTCTTTGGCGTTTCTGACGTAGTAGTTTATTCCTGTTTTAATATTCCAACGCCAAGTCTCCTGCTATTACTACTACTACTACTACTAAAATCGGATAAATCTATTAGATTGGAGATTCCTAAATCCCTTTCAATCCCTTCTTTATAAATTGACTTTCTGCATAAGGGGCATATAGCCCCTCTATAATCCTGTAATTGTAGGAAATAATTTTTAATACAGGATTTATCGATAATATGGCGGCAGCTTAAGTGAAATGCCTCTGAGATTGGATAGAGGCAGATCGGACAATTTTCTTCCTCCATACCGATTGAGTTAGAACGTAGAAAAGCTCTCTTATATACTATATACTGACCCCGTTAAAATAAAGGGGGGCTTATAAACCGATGAATAGAGTAGCTGTTAATGAACCGTCACATCTGCAGTGTCATGTTAAAAAAATCTATTATTTTTAATATAAAACCTATATAATATAGGTTCCGCATAATTTTTTTACATCTCTCTCAAGAGTTAATGAAACTTTTGAGAACCCGATGAATAGTTTCGCCCAATCCCTAGTTGTGGCCCATCTGCTGTGTTGTTTGGATGCAATAATGAAAATTCACCGTCTGAAGCATACTTTAAAAATGAACTTGACAGATGGTGTTACTTTTCAAAAGATTAAATTCACTTTCCTTGACACCCCACATAATCTTTTTACATCTCCCTCCCTCTCAAGGGTCCCATCCGATAAACAGCTGTTGCGATGAGTCGCCCCCAATGAATAGTTGTAACAGATAACCTGCAACTTACGCATCTGCAATGAAAGTTTTTTTTTTTTTTTTTTAATTACGTTTTTGTTTGGATGTAATTGTCTGAAATATACTTTAAAAAATTCTACGAGAGTCCCGGTGCTAAATTTATTTCACCGGCGACTGTAAAATCCTCATTAAATGCCATGGCTTCCCATGGTTTTGATTTAGCAACAGCTGCAAAAATTCATCAGAGTATTTATCCATCCTGCAACAAAATGTACGCCTAATTTGCTACACTTTGGTCGAGAAATTAATGATGTATATTTAAACTATAAAGGTCACCCACAGTGGAAAATTTTAGACTCAGCATATGACATCCATAAATTAATTGAAGTACTTGATAAAACATACTACCAAGCATATATGAATAACGAAGAAAATCGACAAAAAGTTTATGAAAGATCAAGACAAAAGAATAAGTTTTCACCAATCAAAGTTAATGATCATGTGTACATAAAATTTCCTAATATTTTTGAAAAAAAATTACAAGGGCCTTTTAGTGTTGTAAAAGTGATTTCACCTGTGATTCTCCAAATCCAATCTATCAAAGATCAAAATCGTTCTCCAATGTTAATTCACACCAATAGAGTTATAAAAATACAGAAAAGAAAAGACAATTTAAAGTATAGTTCAGGGAATATGCAAGCTCCATTAAACAATAATGACTCTAATACTCCAATCCAGGAACTGGTCTCTCCTACCCCTAATTTGCAGGACAGAAATAGACAGTGCCACAATGATGACAGTTCATCGTATACCCTCAGACCACGAGATAAAATTCAGAAAAATGCTGATACTCAATATCATTATTATTAATATTTTTTTTTTTTTCTTTTTCCTTAGAGGCTGTGTTCGTCTACATGCTTTGGAGCGCTGCAGGTGCACAGGCAGTGTTTCACTGTTAATCATCCTTTTAATTATAATTTTTTTTTTTCCTCCTCTACTTTCTGCTGGTCAGAAAAATTTGAGGTATGTGTTATTATTTTATGATTTTTGTAGACAGACACATCTTCTAACTAACATGTGGTAAGGGGAATAAAAGTCTGATTCATAATAGATTTACAGATTATTGTTGTTTACATTGTTTTGGGTTTTTATGTAATTATTTTCTGTTAATTTCAATTTATTTGTCACCTATCAATACATAAAATTTCATCAATTACATCTGTTGTGAATTGAGAATCCTTATACTTTTTTTGTATACAAAAATAAGATTTTTTTTGGGTAGATATAAAGTAATATTTTTTTCTGATGTATAAGACAATCATTTTGCACTATTGTATGTCATCATTTTTCATAATACAATACAATATCCATATTAAGAAAAATTAATGTTATTATCATTTCATATCTCTGACCGTCTCAAAATTTTTGTCAAAAAAAAAAAAAAAAAAAAAAGGGCAAAGCAAATAATGTGTCACCCATTGACAGATTTTACACTTCCTTATTATACTGATTTTACTTTAAGGTTAAGCCATTATTATTGTTATGAAGGGTGATAAAAAAAAATATATATATATATAGAGTGATAATCTTGTTACTATGGAAGTAATGAAACTTCTTAAAAGATTATATATATTAAAATTTGTGTAAACATATACTTGTGATGTTTTCTGAATTGTTTTCGATCTGTTCTGATGGTACATATTTTTTCTTATCTCAGCATAATATTTATTTTAAACTAATTGAAATAAAGAAAAAAAAGAAAACGTCTGATTGTTATGCAGGCATGTTATACATTCATTTGAACAATGTTTTTCAATTATGTATGTTATGTATCTGTGGATTTATATAAGCTTCTTAGATACATTTTCAAAGAAATATAACATTTATGTCATTGCATTTACTTACAGTTTACATTTAATTTAGAGATAGATATATTTTTTTTTCCACAAAAATTAATCAACAAATATTAGTAAATACTTGATTGTGTGGTTTTGTCAAAGAGCAAGAATTTTCAGTGTATTTCACAGCTCAATAAAATTACTGAAATTTTTTCTGAAATAAAAAAAAAATAGAATGAATAAATAGAGTAATAATTACTTTTTTATGGTGGTATTAGATATATGTAAGTGGATTTTAAAACAATGCCACTGGAAATTTTACCAATGTATATATGCATTTTTCTTTTATCAATGAGTACTCTATTAATGTAATACTGAGTATTATTGGTCATCATTAAATTCTGTTTATGGTTATTATTACCTTTTCTGTGTATTATTATTGACACAGTTTTCCCTTTTTACCGTACTATAATATTATAACACATTATACCTTTTATGTATATTTTGTGTAATACAATATATTCTTGCACATATATGGTTATATCTTATTCCCAATTGTGTTATGGTAAAAAATATAGAATATCAAATTGGTTTATCTGTTAAAAAAAAAAAAAAGAAAATTATGTATGAATATTAAAAGGCATGCCTAATCAAAATGGTATTATGAGATCTCATGGTATTTTGTATATGATTGTATGTGTATACAAAGATGATTCTATAAATAATTACATGATCATGTGTTTTTTTAAATAAGCTTTAATTTTTTTTTCTTTTCTCGATTTTACTGGCCAGATATTGTTTTGAATGTTATAACTTTACTGGTATATGATACAATTATTTGTATTATTGTATGTGTGTGTTAAGATGTAAAATATATAGAACTGTAAATTAAATTACTTCATCTGACAAAAATGGTGATGATAATGATTTAAAAAAAAAAAAAAAAAAAAAAAAAAGGATATCTGTGCATAACTTGACTTTATGCTATGGTATATGATTATATTATTCATATTACTGATTTCAAGTGTATATAATTATTGTTTGATATATATTTTCTTTTTCTCACAATAATTGAAATAACAAGATATTTCTTTAGTGAAAGGGAATTGTTTAAATATAGAGAACAGAATTTACATTCGTAATGATTTTGGGTTAATATTGTTTATTATTTACATCTTGAGATGTTTGTTACTCTTGTGAATGTATGGATGGTTTTTGAGGTACTTGTTTATTCTCATTTTTTATTTCTAGTGGTTGTATATTGACAAGATCACTTTCAATACAGTATATTTTATTTGAAATTGTCTTTTATAGATGAATATTTTTTTTCTCCTGATAAAATGACAACATTTCTTTATATATTTCTTGGTGTATTACAGATAACATGATCATCTAATATGTATGTTAAATTGATATTTTTGCATGGTGTATAAGTATTTCAAATTGGATCCTGTTATGAACATCCCTATTGCTTGTCCTAATTGAATATAACAATGATAAGTAAAAAAAAAAAAAAAAAAAAAATTCTCTGTTGTGTAAAATATTACACCTTTTACGTTCAATTTTTTTTTTTCCTGGCTGTCGGGTATTATGTGGTGTTTCCCCCACTTCATATCATTATTTTTTGTCATTTTAAAATTATACCATGTTTATTTCCAGTTCTTAAAAAAAAAGAAATCATTTTGTTTTTGTTTATGTGGCTTTATTCAAAATGATATTTTAAATATCAATGTATCTTTAATTCATTTTCATTGTTCTCAAAATCAATGAAATTCTTGTTCTCTTTTCAAACCCAAACTTGCCAGATTGTTCCATTCCTTCTGGAAACTTTCTTTCTTAAAAAAAAAAAAAAAAGTAAAGTAATATTACAAAATAATAAAAAATGTATCTTTAAATTTCAGCCAATTATATTCAGTGTCACCCATCATGCGTCATTTCCATTATTTGAAAGCGAACGGTTCTTTTTTAACTTTAGCCAATGAGAAAACTAAAATATTGATAATATGTCACTTCCTGTTTCAGTTTAATCAGTCACTGTCCTTTATTTTTGGCTAATTATCAGCCTTCTTTTGTTTAAAACTTTCATAAGTTAAATCTTTAAGATGCCTGCTTGGCTACATTTAGCTTTTTTTTTTAATTTGCCATTTGGCGCGTTTTGTTTTCTCCGGCAACCCTGTTCGGCGTTGGTAAAAAAAAAATTAGGGGATTCCCCTAAGCAGCTCTCTCTCTTCTCGTCCCCGTCGGCATGCACGGTACATCGGAATTATGAGGATGCAACAAAATCAACGATCTTTTTGTTCCGTTTTGTTTAAAATATGGGTTAGATTCAGAAGTTTGATACTTCCTTTGTATCATCCTATTATGGGTTCTAACGAAAATTATTTTCAAGGATAATGATGCTATGATGGGGTTCCTTTTTGTAAGTTTGCCTTTTTTTTGCTTTTCGTGTTCCAGAAGGAATGCTATAAAAGATTGCTTTTGTAATGGAAAAATAAGGAAAAATATATACATATATAATCTAAATAATGTGATTGAATTATTACATGGATATGGAATCTGTTTTATGTAAGATGATTTATTTTAATATCCATATTTTTTTTAATTCATGTCCAGAAGTAAAATAAATTCCAAATAAATATTTCATGACCGAAATTGTATTCGTTGTATATACCTGGAGTATTATTTAATTAGTTCGTTTTTCCTATACGATTCACAATATGGCCTAACATAACTTGTAAACCAAATTATTTCTCTAAATAAAAAATAGAAACAACTATATATTTATAAGAATTTAAACATACAACAGTATCAATTTACACTACAGGAATACAATTATTCTCTTTCTTTTTCTCTCTCTCTATATATGTAGATGTGTTAAAGATTTTTTGTCAAGCAACTGGTATAAGATTCCTAAAACCACATACACCAATAAGATGGAATTTAACAAATTGAAATTACCTCAGAAGACTGATTGTTATGCAATAAAAATTTCATTTTTATTTATTTATTATTTAATTTAGCTTCAATCTTACATTAAATTTATTCCAAGAATATTAGTTGCTAATTAAAAAAAGTTGTCTGTGCATTAAAACAACATGCAACTCCAAAGAAAAGATACAAACAAGCAATGAAAAAATAAATAATTAAGACACGATTTTATATACAAATTATTTTTCATTTAGGAATAGGCGAGAACGGTGAAGAGAAACTTGTCAGGAGTGAACATTTTCACTCTTGAGCAACAACGTGTGATTTTGTTCACATGTGTGACACCAATATATAATTAGATATCAGCAATTATTATTTTTAACAGAACAGCTTTTTAATACAGCATTTTAAATATTGACAATATCCCCCTCTCTCACTCTCCAAATAATACACTGACAAGTTAATTGTGGGTAAAAATTTCTTTATTAAAATAGTAATGAGAAGTAAATACTTTTCACAAAATTGCACATAAATTTGAGATTTCTAGAAAAATGGATACATTATTGTCTTTATGTAGATTCAAGAAAGAAAAAAAAAAAAAAATCAATTTATCACACTTTTTAAATATAAAAATTATTTGATGTTATTCTGATTTTAAGCATAGGTTTTGCAAAATCCACCTTTAATAATGCATAAAAATTAGTATTATACTGAAATTTTATTTATTTCTTTGTCAGGCTTGTTGTTCTCTTTTTCTCCATAATAGGAAAAAAAAAAAAAATCTAGTTAAAACTGTCCTGGACAATATCATTTTATGGGTAATGAGTTGTAAATTAATGTATTGATTCTTTTCCTATTTATAAAACAAATCTTTATTAATCTGTAATTATGTATAATCAAAATAAATGAATGCACAATGATTTTGTTTCAAATTTAAGTCCTCTTCCCTTTCTGTAACATATGTTGTTAATATTCAACTTCCATTTATGAAATATTTTACTTTATCTAGATCAGAAATATTAAATAAAAGGTTTTTTATATGATGTATAAAATAAGTAAACAGATTAATTTATTTTCTAGATTCATATAAAAATAATCCGAACTTGCCAGAATTTTTAATATAGTAATATGTAAATGAAATATAACTAATTAAAATGAAATTTTGCAATTTTTCATACAAGATAATTAATTGTCTATGTTCTAAATTGTTATGAGTGATGAAAACATGTAATATTGAAAGTAGTCTCTTTCTTTTGTCCTTAATGCTTTAGGTTAGAGAATGAAATAACTCTTTTTTTTTTTTTTTTTTTCCCTTCATTTTTTGTCACATCTGCAAACCTATATTATTAGCATTTTCTTTGTAGTAACATTCTTCTATTGCTTAATTACTAATGAAAAGTTAAAGTACATTTTATTGCTTTAATAAAATAACTTTAGGTGTAAAAAACTGTTTAATGGATTACATTTTGTCCACTGTCACAAACATTTCAGAAAAAAAAGGACAAATTAACAACCCTGACTTCTTGATTCACCACTGTCAGCAGTATGAGGGGGGAGGGGGTTACAAAACACTTTAACTGGATAAAGATTTTATTCTTCACAAGCATTCACCTAACAATATAATTATTGAATATTGGACGGTTAAAAAAATATGCATAATCATAGTATTTAAGAACTGCGACATATATTAATAAATTTGCAAAAAAAAAATTTATCATGGTGTTACAGTCTAAGGCAACTGAATGTACTAAGTTTCTACATCTGAGGGGAAGTTATTCTAGAAGGACCTCGCCCGTAGTTTCAGAGAAAACCATGTAAAATTCCAAACGGCTAGGTCGACGAGCACGACCTGGAATCGAACCAGGCGACTACCAGCTTCAGTACAGAACCTATAGCAGGCATTTTGTAGATATTAAATATTTAAGGAAGCATTGCAATAACAAAAATAATATAAATTGGTTCATATGATTATTATTAATCTATAAAAAAAAAAAAAAAAAAAAAAAAAGTACTCACTTTTCTCCAAAGTTCGGGACTTTTTATTGGTGGCCCTGCTGCATTCAATGTGTTGTTCAAATTCTCCCACATTTTTTTTCGGTCACTTTTTGAATAAGTGGGCGATAAAATTCCACTATAAAATGTGGGGTTTAATTCCATGAAGGATACCAGATATTCAAGCTGATCTGCGCTGATTCTGGCACTCACTTTTTTCGACATCTTCTTGCTTCCTCTAGACCTAAATAAGAAATGAAAAATACTTACCCCACTCCCAAGTCTGAAAAACTCATCATCATTTTCACAAAAGGGGGGAATTCTTCTCTTATCTGTGTAAAATAAACATAGAACAAACCCCGAACCACACATATTTTTCAATCGGAGTATCTCAGATCGAATTTCAAACACCCGCACAACGCTATCCCTTCACATAATCCTGTCGTAAATTTACAGAATGGCAATGTTTATAAACAAACATTATTTCGATGAAACTCTTCCATTGGTTATATCGTTACGTTTTCTATCATAATCGGTAAAGTGATGTCACGCCTTCTCGCTTCCTTTATCGATCAGCTGGCACGACTCGTGTGCGAGTGAAAGCGGGCCCCGGAATAGCAATTTCTCCTACTACCGAGAATAGCGATGGAGTAGAAATGAGCCTTTCGGCTACACTCACTTTTCTACTCGGCCGCGCTGTGAATCGGGCTGCTGATGTACTGAATCATGTGTTAGCAAGTGGTTGTGTGTTAACTTCTTGGTATAACTGTATGAACTGTTAATTTGTTAACTGCAAACTTAACTGTTTTTCTTCTTTAGTTCTTGAAAAAGTCTTTAACTGTGACCTACATCTGTTTTGATATTGATATATATATGTGCATGCTGAAGAGTTGGTGCTGGTGGTTTTAGATTGTGCCAACATGTATTAAAGTTGAATTAGTCTTTTGCTCAAGTTGGGCAAAGTGGAACAAGCTGTCAGCCATGTTCGTTTTATTATGAAGTAAATTGGCTGCCATGTTGTTTTCAGTCAGAATGCAAGCTTCAGCTACCATATTTGTTTCATGAAGATGGCTGCTGGTCAGCCTATGATAATTATAAAGATGAGCTTATCTTTTAATTTTGTTATCTATTTTTATATTAACTTGTTCACTGTTCATTATTGTAATAAATTAATATTTATGTTAAAAGTCCAGCCTGATAACTTGTTTTAAACATCACTTCACATTTTGTTTACATTCTGAAACATATCAAGTAGACAGGAGCTTATCCCTAACAAAGCTATTTGCAATAACTAATTAATTTAAGGTTGATTCTGTTGTTTTCTTTGGCATAATATATAGCCTTTTTTTTTCTTTTACTGAAACCTGTTAAACTATTTGAATTTTAATTATTTAAAAATGCAATATGTTAGAATAAGTGCAGTTACTTTTATATATTTTTAAGCGTGCGATCTAGACTCCCTTTCCTCCAACCAAAATGAGCAGTCACCAACTTTAACGCATTTTAAATATACACGTACATGCAATCAAGTTTAAGAAATTCTTTAGATAAAGAAAAAAAAAAAAAAATTACTATTTTTATAATATTAGTATTTAAAATGCTTAAAAGTCAGGAACTATCAATGAATAGCTCTAGAATTTCGTACAATACATTTAATGCTTGCGTTCTTTAAGAAGAACACTTTTAATTTTGAAATTTTATTTAATTGTATTTTATTTTATTTTATTTGTTGTTCTTGTTTAATGTACCCTTTTTAAGTTTTTCAAAATGTTTCAGTTTACTATATGCTGCTGGAATTATATGTATAGAAAACAGAATTATTTGTATCTAAAAATCTTCGTTTATGATTATTGCATTTTTCATAGTAAAAATTATATTGAGATTTACAATTTTTATTATTGCGAAAAAAGGATAACACAGTTTCTCCTTACAAAAAGCATATGTCATAGCATGAATATTCACACGTATCATACCTTACAATCAGTTAAATGAAAGTTATATCCAACATAAAATATAAATTATTTTAGTTTATAAAAATTAAGCTAAAATGTTTAAAGTAATCAGATACAAAATAATTAAATATGAAATAAAAATTAACAATGCTGAATTACAGAACTTTTCAATGATGGTTTTATTACAAAATAATATTATTAATACATTTACATTTATCTACTAAATCGTATTGTGTGCCCAACTGCATGCAAAAAATCTTCTAATCTTCTCTCACCTCTCTGATAACTTAAATCTTAATCTTTCTTGCATATTTTCATTTAGTGATGATGCGACCCAATACTACCTGCAGTTGCACCTATTTGTTTCTTTCCCTAAACAGGAATATTAATAGTGCATATCACAAGACAAAAGCAGAACAATATTACAGTTTGATCAACGATGAATTCGTGACGAATTATTTTGATGAGGTGAAATACCCCAGGATGGGAATGACCCACCAAATTTTTCCTTCTGTGGTAAAACCTTCAGTATCATTATTTGTTCTTTCCGTGTTATTCAGCGTAGCCTCAAGCACATTCCAATCTTGGGGAGGGTATTGGGATGGAATTCTTCTGAACACCAGGAATGCAGCTCCCCTACGAGTGGTTCGAAACAAGCCACTAACATAGGTAGCATAAAAATATTCTATCATATTTTTCTCCGCTTCCCTCTGAAATTTACTTGCTTTATTTCTTTGCAAAGTAACTGCTCATGGCAAATCTGCCAAAGGTAAAAAAGCCATCGTATCAATCATGGAGCAAAACCAGTTGAAGTTTTCGTCAGTTCGGACGAAGATTCGTACCCCAGTTTTTGTATTTTTTGTGAGTACTTTGAGTAAAATGATAAAAACATCCACGAATGGTTATATAGGAATCAAATGTTGATTTTACCGCATTCATTGCAGCTTTCTCGAAATCCATGTGGAAAATTGAGGGACGTAGAAATAAGTTGTGCTGTGCACCTTCTTCAATTATAATCTGGAATACGTTCTCGTACGATATTTGTTTTTTATTTTGCAACAAACAAAACGTGGCTGTTAGACATGTCATATTTTTTAACTCTTATTACATAGAGTTGACGAAACAGTTTAGGCGCTAAGTCAAAATTGCCATCTAAAAACCAGGTTTCACTTTCCGATAACAGTTTGAGACTGCTCTCTGTTGTTAAAATTATGATCCTTCCTTCACTTTCTGCTCCATTGTCATGCAGTAAAAGTGAGTCATTTGTACTTCCCATTGTTGTTCATTCACCTGAAATGTAGAGGAAAAAATAAAAATGTACACGTAATAAAAGCAATCACATTAAAAGTTTAAAAGTATTCACTTGTAAAAGGCAAACAAAACTTAGTACACACACACACATGTATATTTATATATATATACTAAGGTGCTCTACCACCTGCTCGCTCCCCTCACCTCCCACACTCATTTCACGTATTAACTACTGCGGAACTTTGCCACCTATTCGTTTCTTTCCCTAAACAGGAATATTAACAGTGCATATCACAAGAGAAAAGCAGAACAATATTACAGAAATCCTTAGATTCAATGTCTAATTGAAATATAAATATATTAATTATAACCACATTTCTTTAACCCGGCAGAACGGGCGCCGTGAAATGTAACACGAAAACGGGATGGGGTGTCAGCGCACCCCAGACATATTAAATAACATAAATAAGAAAAAATTCTTTAGAATTCAATCTGTTGATGAAATTCATGATAATTACACTCTTTCTCGTTAAAATAAATAACTGAAATTTTCAATTATTGTTAACTTTAAAAATTAATAAAAAATAAAGTAAAAGCACTCACATTTTCCTCCTTGTCTGAAAAACTTAATTTTTCCCCATGTGGCGCACTTAATTATTTTCTTTACAATATTTATTATAATAAAAATTATACCTTACTGTTGATAAGAATACTGAGACATTAATTTTCATAATAATTAGGGTATACATGGATCAGAAGCTTTAGATTTTTTTGCAGTTTTTACACCCGAAATTGTTCTATAAGAATGAAAAAGAGTCTGAATTCGCCGTTTTCATACACTGCGCACGGAGGATGATCTTGGTGGCAGGTACTGAAGGACCCGACCACTTCTATTTATATTGAGAGACAGCAGATGAATATCTCTGGGCAATCTCCCGGGTTAAAGAGGTATTATACTAAAAACATATGATGAACTAACTTATTTTCTTTATTTTAAGTATGCAAATCATAATCATTATGTTTTACTTAAGATATTAACCCTTTGCCTTAAAACAACGTATGGGAGACGTGATCGTACTGCTGTGCCTCAAATGAGAACCTCGTATCACACACATGCTGATTCTTTCTGGTCAAAAGTGAAAAGCTCGTGTCAGACACGTGATTGTTTTTTACTAATAAGCTTGCTGGCAAGTGTCCTGATTATCCTTAGAAACTGAAACAGATACCGATTCAGATATATCTGAAGATAGCAGTGTCTTATAAAAAAACGTGTGCAAAAATTAGTTAGTGATGAAAGCGATACTAATGACAAAGAAAATATTAGGAATCAGTTATCAGAACAATGGATTTGGCAATCAAAAAATAATCAACCGAAGATATGGAAGTATACAGAAACTCCTGGTATAAAAGTAACGTCTACAGGTGAGTTAAATGAAAACAGTGGAAAGTTAGAATTCTTTTATGCAATATTTGACAAAAAGTTTTGGAAATTGTTGTAACAGAAACAAATTGCTATGCAGAGCAATGTATAAGCGATGAAAAAAGAAAAAGAAAAATCGACGAGACTTGGGTTCCTGTAAATTGTGATGAGATGAAAGTGTACTTTCACTCCGCCACTTTAGAATGTAGAAAAAGAGGGGAAAAAAGGCTAAAATCCCCATAGGAATAGCATGGAAAGAAAAGCAAAAAAACTCACAATGTCAAGTGTGTTAAAAAAAAAAAAAAATTCACACCGGAAGTAATAAGGGGACAAAGTTGACTAGAAAAATACATTGAGCAGCGGGAACCGGGCAGGCTGGGGCATGGGTCCTATCGTCCAGGATTAATACGACTTGTGTATTATAATGACACAAGTTAGGAAACCAAATATTCAAATGAATTGGACTAAAAGAGTGGTTATTGAAACACCGATATTCCAGAAGGCTATGACCTACACCAGATTTTTACAAATTAATAGGTTTTTGCATTTTGCAAATAATAATACAACCGATTCTGTGGTTTTATTAAATAGTAAATGCAGTACTATTAATAATGTCCACTGGTTTGCTCACAATTTAGCCCGTGATGAAACTGCTTCTGGTCACAACGCATGAGAAAAGCTTTCATCGAAAGTGGCACACACAATCATCGCTCGATTCATAAGGCAAGGGGTTAAACTATGCATGTTACATAAAACACTATATTATTAAATAATTAAAAATATGTGAGCAAAATTATAGCAAAACATATATGTACATACAACAAAGATTTTTTACTTTCAAATGGCAAAAAAATAATTATATATAACCACAATATAACAAACACGAATGTATGTCTTTACATTATTTGTTTTTAAAATGGTAATTGTACAACCATTCATTGCAATAAAAACATTCATTTACAGTAACTCATTTCAATTTTCAATGAATCAGTTCAACACGAAAATTTTCATTTTAAATGAATTTAAAATTATTTCAAATAGTGCACGTAAATATCAAAACAAATTATCAAAGTTTTCATACAAGCACATTAGCAACTTTAGCAAAGTGATAGCAACTATCCAAACGGGAACAATATGTAAATTTGAAGAAGAAAGAATTGGACTATATTGTATATCACTAATAAAAATGTCATAGGTTTTTGATAGATTTAATCAATGCCTTTATCCCAATATGTGTTACAAAAGTGGTTTTAATACATATTATTTTCAGTGCAGGGAACGTATTGTTATTTGTAAATTCTAGATCGTCATCTTCTAATCTGGTACAGCATATATACAGTTCAGTTAAACAACAACCAAATTTTTTTAGAACTGAAAATATGTTCTTTCCTGCTATTGTATATTCTAGATCTTAAATTTGGAACTTGCGGACAAAACTGGAATTATTGTCAAGTTCACTATTGCGAATTTTTGTGTATCCTAAATGAACTATTTTAAAATTTTTAGCTTTCTTAAAAAAGCTGTTCCATATGAGGATAAGAGAAGATTTACTTAAATCGAGGAATTTCAATTTTGGTGTTTCCATTTCACTTATATCAAATACTAACTGTTTATCGAGACTAATATTCTGAAAAATTATTTCTTCCAAATTTTCAAGTTTATTTTTCAACATATCACAAAAAAATGTTCATAGTTTTATTCTCATATTGCGTTTCCTTTTCCACTTCGGTGTTCAGCTTTAGTCCATACAGCATTAAAACTTTAATATCAGGGCATCTGTAAAACAGTTCTTTATAAATTTCTGTAAAATTTTAAGTTTTTTTTCTTTTTCTTGACACATGATTTTCAGATGTGTAACATAAGAGGGTAGAATCTTGATCATCTCAAACAATTTCTTTTCAGTGTGGTTATCAAAATTGATTACAATTTTTCGCCAAAATAATATATCTCTGAAGATTCCGTACCATTTCTTGCAAACTCTGTAATAATAAAAGACAATCAATGTAAAAGAAAAAATGTTTATTTAAACACAAAAATTACGCGGGTTTCAAAAGTAAAGAAATAACCAGTTTTACCTTTTATTTAATTATTTTTCTTGCATATAACTATTAGATAAATGAACACTTTAGCAAGAAATTTGGATGACATGTTATCAAATCATTAATGAAAAACTATATA
Source organism: Salticus scenicus (assembly GCA_963930645.1). Lineage (NCBI taxonomy): Eukaryota > Metazoa > Arthropoda > Arachnida > Araneae > Salticidae > Salticus > Salticus scenicus. The sequence goes on from OZ005658.1 coordinate 240,877,232, forward strand.
ACATCAACATTCAGAATTATTTGAAAACTGTCATCAATTCTTTATCTCTAATTATTCTTTAAAAAGGAAAAAAAAAAAAAAGTTCTTATTCTTTAAAAAGAAAAAAAAAGTTCTTAGCCCATCTCCCATTTAGTTTTCTTCTCTAAAATTATTTTTATGTTTATTTATTCATTTATTTATTTTTTCAAAAATGCATTTTTTAAATAATTAGAGTTAATATTAGTTTATAAATTTTTCCTGATATCAAATCAATATAAAATTTCATTAATTATTTGATAACAAATGTTATGCAAATTTTATGTTCATATAATCAGTTACTTAAAAGTTATGCAATAAACAATAAACAAAATATCAGATTGTTGCCTTATTTTTGGAAACCAGTTTCGTCGTAAAATATCCCTCTCCATCTTTCATGTGTAACAGAATAATTAAAGAGTAGTTACTCGCAAACTTTCTAAAAATCATTTTTAAAATTTGCCCTCAAATCACAAGGACAAAATTTTAGTGGACATGTAGCCCATTTGGTCGTGCTTCGAATTTGTAAATCGGATAGTTTCGGATTCAATACTCAAGCCATCAAAACACCAGTGTGTATCTTAATGACATCTAGTGCACAGAAAATGCACAGTAGTTCCAAACTGAAGCGGGGGATCAAAATCGTTATGCATGTCACCGGACCACTCCTAGGGTGTGAATAGTCGCCAATTGTCTACTGTGTAGCGCTAATGCGACTTTAAGCCCACTGAATTTCAACTTTCATAGATTTATATAAAGGGTCATAAATAAAAAACAAATATATAATCTAATTTCTCAAAGTGAAACCAGACTATTGAAAAACAGCATTTCGGAACAGCAAAGCGATGCTATACTTTGTGTATTAGAGTTTTTCCAGCATCTACCATATTTTATTTATTACCTCTAACGTTCAAACTAGTTTCAAATCCATCAAGTCGAGCTCTTCTTACAAATGATGCAAATTTTACAATGTGTTTCGGACCATCCACAAATTGGAAATAGAGATATATTAATCGTTGGAACAACAACATAATGCTAACCAATCTATTTTCCTTTTGCAAGATATACTAATGCCCTTTGGCAGTTACATAAAAATATTTTTATACCTAAAGTATAATGTTTCTTTAGACTATTACTTTCTAAAGCAGCTCTACAATTTTACCTCTGTTTTAAATATAAACTTTATTTAGAGTACTTTCCCATTTTTATCTTACAAAATATAAAATACTTTAAAGGCAATGGATTTTAAGAAACTTATCCCCCAGGGGGGTACCTTCTTCAGGTATTCAGGGGGAGTCACGCACCCCGGGCCCGAGTGATCTCTTTTTCCCTCTCCTTTTGTTTTTTTTTTCCCCTTCCCTTTTATTTCTTTCACCTTTGGTTTGGTTTATTTTGCTTTTGTTGCCAATAAGTTTTTGGTACTTACTTGTTCCTGTTGTTTTGTTCTTTGGAAAAAAAAAAAAATCTTAAAAATTTGAAAAAACCAAAAAAATGAAACTACTCGCCTTGTTCCATGATCTTTTTTCGTTTCTACTCACCTTGTTTTTACTCACCCTTTTGTTCTCATTTGTTATGCTAAAAACCTTAAAATTACTAATACAGTAACCAAGCTGAGACCGGTGTAGATGTGGCGCTGGTTATTGGGTTGGCGATTTGGTGAGGGTCTCACGGTAGTCTAGCCTTGGGAGCACACTGGGAGACTGGTGCCCTTGGTGAAGGTGAGACAACGGTGACTACTCGAACGAGAAACACCGGACTAACACGACTACCACATGTGATTCCCAATCTGGGTCGACAGTCTGGTAGCTGGTGAGTGGTTATGGGTGTCCCAGGGAGCGATTCTGAAAACCCTTTGCTTTTCCGTCTGTTCAAGAAACGGGCTGACTTGTGGGACTAAGGAAACCCTCGAATCTTTTTTTCTTATCTCAATATGACTACAATTAAAGGAAATACGAATAATGCATCTGGCTCGGGCCAAGCTGATCAAATCTCAAAAGTTAATTCTTGGGCGGATAGGATGGAAGAATTTTCTTCTTCATTAAATGAAAAGAATATCTTCGATAGTAATGAGGCACGTTTCTTTATTATAAAACGAAATGAGGGCGACTTTTCTAAAACATCTCCATTTTTAATCCAGAAATCCTTGCAATGGATGGTAGGTGAACCAAAAAGTATTAAAAAGCTTCGCTCAGGAGAGTTATTGATTGAAGTGGCAAACAGCAAACAAGCTACAAATATAAGAAAATGTAATAACTTTGGTAATATACCCATAACTGTATCTGCCCACCGAACATTGAATACTAGCCGTGGAGTAATTTCTGAAGCTGACTTACAATATGTATCGGAAACTGAAATTTTGGAAAATCTTAAAGATCAAAACGTTGTTGCTGTTCGTCGTATTTCTATTTTTCGAGAGGGCAAACAAATTCCCACCAAGCATTTAATTCTAACAATTGACTCGCCTAAATTACCACAATCAATAAAAGCCGGATATCTAAAATGCCCTATTAGACCATACATTCCAAATCCCCTGCGATGCTTTAAATGTCAACGTTGTTTGTGCAAAATTCTTGAGAAAATGGTAAATACAAGACTGGTTTTTATCTTGGAAAGTAATAGCAGTATTTCTCCATGGCAAAGTGGTTTTCGACGTGGCCGTTCAACAATTGACAATATTTTACTGTTGGAGACAAACATCCAAAAAGCTCATGTAAAATGTAATCACTTAGTTTCAGTATTTTTCGATATTGAAAAAGCGTATGATAAGACATGGCGATATGGTATTTTAAGGGATCTTTTTAATTTAGACTTTCGTGGAAATCTTCCTATTTTTATTGAAAATTTTTTTAAACTCAGACGCTTCCAAGTTCGCATTGGTTCAGAATACTCGGATTTCTACCATCAGGAGGAAGGTGTACCTCAAGGCAGTGTCTTGAGCGTTACACTCTTCTCTTTAAAAATTAACAACATTTTAAAACAATTACCGCTAAGCTTTCATGGTAGTTTATATGTGGACGACCTGCAAATCTCTTGCCAGGGTAATGACATGCGTTTCATTGAACGCCAATTACAACTTGCTATCAAAAATATTATTAAGTGGACAAATGAAAACGGGTTTAACTTCTCTGCTGACAAAACACAGTGTGTGCATTTTTGTCGTAGACGTGATCTTCACCCTGATCCAGAACTTTTTATTAATAACAGACCTATCTCAGTTGTTGACTCTGCTCGCTTCTTGGGTGTAATTTTTGACAGGAAACTTACTTTCATTCCACATATTTTAAATCTTAGGACGAATTGTGATAAAAAATTAAATATTCTGAAAGTGCTTTCCAATACTTCCTGGGGTGCTGATCGTACTTCCTTGCTTAAGATCTATAGAGCAATCATCCGCTGTAGGCTAGACTATGCTTGTCAGATCTATGGTTCAACTCACAACACGTACCTTAAGAAACTTGACACAGTGCACCATTCTGCACTTAGAATCTGTTCTGGTGCGTTTCGTACATCTCCCATTCTTAGTCTATATACTGACTGTGTAGAGCCATCTCTCACTATGACCAGGCAAAAACTTTCACTTGAACTATATTTCCGCATTCTATCATATCCTCATCATCCACTCCATCCTCATTTTTGCAACAACGATCACATTTTATTCCAGAATCGCCCCTCTTGCATTCCTCATTTTAGCCTAAGAATGAGGAACATTCTTGTTGGTATGCCTCACATTGACACTAATGTTCGTAGTAGGCCTCTCTTGGCTATTGCACCATGGAACTTTAGGGTTATTTCCTGCATTCACCCTTTTAAAAATTTTGACAAATCAAACACAGATGCTTCAATTTTCCGGTCACTATATGCTTCTCATTGCTGCAGTTACAAGGACTACATCAAAATTTTTACAGATGGCTCAAAGGCAGGCGATAAAGTAGGCTCTGGTGTTGTTTCTGGTACAACTATTTTTAGCTATCATCTTCCAAGTTCCTTTTCAGTTTTCTCGGCAGAATTTTTTGCAATTGAGGTCGCACTTAACTTCATTTCCTCTCATCGCTATAGAAAATTTATAATTTACACAGACTCAAAAAGTGTTCTCAATTCTCTTTATTCCATTTCATATTCATCCTCATTTATTTCAGTTTTAAAATCATATAACGACCTGTTGAAAAAGGGATTTGATATTTTATTTTGTTGGGTTCCTGGACATGTTGGGATTAAAGGTAATGAAACTGCTGATAAGGCTGCAAAACAGGCTTTAACTACTCTTAACTGCCCAGTTCCATACGAAGATTTAAAGCATGCCCTCAAACAGTCCCTTAAAAACCTTTGGCAAAGAGAGTGGGAATGTCAAGTGAATAATAAACTACAAAATATCAAACCACACATAACAGTCTGGCCTACATTCTCACCAAGGAAGTACGATGTCATTCTCACCCGTCTCAGAATAGGGCATTCCAGGATAACACATAAGCACTTACTACTGGGAGAACAAGAACCTGACTGTCCTAAATGTCATTTTACTCCACTTACCATTCGCCATTTACTAACAGATTGCCCATGCCTTCGTCATTTGTAGACATTATTTTAAATCATCATCACCAAATCTGACAAGCCTTATAGGTACTAATCCTCATCCTTTACTGACAAACTTTTTAAAAGAGGCTGATTTTTATTACGATATCTGATTTTATTTTTTACACTATTCATTTTTTTACATCTGTTTTTATTATATACTCTTATCTATTTTTTTACTTCTAGTTTTATTGTATACACGGCTCATTATTTTTAAATCATTTCATCTTATACACTGTTTCCCCTGTTATCTATTTTTTTGATTTTTTGACTTCATTATTTTTGTAACTTTATACCCATTTTTGTGTTTTAGTGACCATCTGGATGGGTAAACCCATCCAGAAGCTATACTTTAATTTCACATATTTGCTTGGCGCAGTATGTCCCATTGTGGACCTTGCGCCATTAAAAGACAACCAACCAACCAACCAACCTTTAAGAAACTTATAAGAAGAATAATTAGAGTTAAGTTATTATTTGTAATTAGGAACACTCTTAAATGACCTATAATTCAAAACTGTTAAAAAAATTACATATATATATATATATATATATATATATTTGTATATATTCTTTGTTACACAAAATAATAGAATATACTGAATTAAATGAAATAAATTATATGCAATAATTGAATAATTACTAAAAACGTCGAAATTTTCAATTAAATAAGCACTTTCGTGACTGTAATATTTCTCATTATGTTCCATAATTTCATTGTATCCAATTTCACTTAATTATAGCATAATTTGAGTATATATACTACTGGTGGGAACTGCATCAGTGGAGTGAATACTTTAAAATTTAAGCTTTAAAAATTAAATAGTTTCGAGGTTGGTTCAGGATTGGTATTACAGCGCTGTATTATTAATTCTTACAATTACAAAGTTTTTCAGTCATCTGTTCTGGAACAAGATCTGATGCAATATTCACATTAATCTTTTGTGACTTTTCTGTCAGCGTACCGTCATGTCATTCTTCCTATTTTTGAATAGGGTAAACGAAAGTTTGCTTTTTATGTACTTATTTTAAGAAAATCTCTTGCACCATCTATTTTCATATGACTAAAACCAGTACGCAGAATTTATTTATTGTGTTACATTTTTAATTTTATACAAGCAAATAATATTTCTGTGGGTGTACACTACTGATAGTACACAATATGTTAACACTGCCAAGAGTGGACTATACTTTTTACAATTAGGATATTTGAATTTGAGGGTGAGAACCAGTAGTGGATGAAGGGCTAAGGATTGTATTTTAAAATCGGAAAGCAGAACAGAATTGAAATATTCATTTCACTCAAAATCACATTGAAATGCAAATGCCTCAATACATTTATATTATGCCTCAATACATTTATATGATTATTTTCCTAATTCTGTCTGAAAATATACGTTTCTGTACTCCGCATACGAGATTCTTATTTCGAGTTATGGAAGAAGCACAGAAATAGTTGAATCTTGCGATAGGCGGTGTAATTGAGCTTAAATTTCAGTGGACTTAACCTTTTGAAAGGGGCTGTGACAGCATCTGTCACGCTTCACCATAGGATTTCGGAAGAGCCCCTCTCAAAAGGTTAATATCATAATGGAGCTGTGGAGTAGTCACATAGGAAGTTACTGTAGGATATATTCGTATAAGGTGTCCAGACACATAGCATCACAATTTTGATTTAATGAAGTTTTGTTTGTTTTTGAAGTTGAAGTTTTCGTCAGTTCGGTACAAAGATTCGTACCCCAGTTTTTGTATTTTTCTGCGAGTACTTTGAGTAAAATGATAAAAACATCAACAAATGGTTATATGGGAACCAAATGTTGATTTTACCGCATTCATTGTAGCTTTCTCAAAATCCAAGTGGAAAATTGAGGGACCTAGAAATAAGTTGCGCTGGGCACCTTCTTCAATTATAATCCGAAATACATTCTCGTACGATATTTGTTTTTTATTTTGCAACAAACAAAACGTGGCTGTTAGACATGTCATATTTTTTAACTCTTAGTGTTGACAGTTTAGGCGCTAAGTCAAAATTGCCATCTAAAAACCAGGTTTCACTTTCCGATAACAGTTTGAGGCTGCTCTCCGTTGCTAAAATTATGATCCTTCCTTCACTTTCTGCTCAATTGTCATGCAGTAAAAGTGAGTCATTTGTACTTCCCATCGTTGTCCGTTCACCTGAAATGTAGAAGAAGAAAAAAAAAATGTACCCGTAATAAGAGCAATCACATTAAAAGTTTAAAAGTATTCACTTGTAAAAGGCAAACAAGACTTAGTACACACACACACACACACATATATATATATATATAGTCCAGGCAACGAAGGCCAAAATTTGACGAATAGAGGAAAAAAATCGTGTAGTTTTGAAATTTTACATACTCATAGCCGAGAGAGTCCTGAACAACATACTAAAAGTCCCCGCCCGTGGGGGGTGAGCGGGGGGCAATTTTCAGTTTTTATTAAATATCTTAAAACCTATCGCATTCAGAGAAAAAAATGTCAATTACAAAATTAATCTACGTAAAATTTCCTACAAAAATGTATATTACATTTTGTTTGTACGATCATTAGTTTAGAAGATATAGGGAGATGAAATAACGCATTTTCTTGAAAAATTCTTTTTTGCAATAGTAAAATCAACTAAAGTGTGCAATTAAAAGGGTTCAAGTCAAATATTTTCTAATGTAAAAAACAAATATATACATAGGGAATATGCAAGGATAATACAGCATGTTTTGTAAGTTTTAAATAATTTTAAGGCTAGTAGGCGCAAGTGGCAGTTTGAGTAAAAATCTGGATAAGTCCAGTCAAAATAGGAAAAATAGAAAAAAAAAAAATCGTGTAGTTTTGAAGTTTTGCACACTCATAGCCGAGAGGGTTCTGAACAACATACTAAAAGTCCCCGCCCATGGGGGGTGAGCGGGGGGCAGGGGGGCAATTTTCAGTTTTTATTACATATCTTAAAAACTATCGCATTTAGAGAAAAAATATCAATTGCAAAATTAATCTATGCAACATTTCATACAAAAATATATGTTACATTTTGTTTGTACGATCATTAGTTTAGAAGATATAGGGAGATGAAATAACACATTTTCTTGAAAAATTCTTTTTTGCAATAGTAAAATCAACAAAAGTGTGTAATTAAAAGGGTTCTTGTCAAATATTTTCTAATGTAAAAAACAAATATATACATAGGGAATATGCAAGGATAATACAGCATGTTTTGTAAGTTTTAAATAATTTTAAGGCTAGCAGGCGCAAGTGGCGATTTGAGTAAAGATCTAGATAACAAAGACCCAAAACCGATCAACATAAAAAAAAAAAATCGTGTAGCTTAGAAATTGAGCACAGTTATAAAGTTAAGTGCCCTGAATAACATACTAAAAGTCCCTAACCATGGAGGGGGCATTTAAAGGGGGCACATTTCAGTTTTTATTAAGTGTCTTGAAAACTATCGCATTTAGAGAAAAAAAAATCTCAAAGCTATAAGATTTTTTTTAATGTTGATCGGTTTTGGGTCTTCGTTATCTGGATTTTTACCTAAACACCACTTGCGCCTACTAACCTTTAAATTATTTAAAACGTACAAAACATGCTGTTTTATCCTTACATATTCCCTATGCATATATTTGTTTTGTACACTAGAAAATATTTTATAAGAAACCTTTTAATTCCACAACTTAGTTAATTTTATTATTGCGAAAAAAAAAAAAAAAAAAAAAATTTCAAGAAAATGTGTTATTTCGAAACCCCTATATCTTCTAAACTATTGATCATTCAAACAAAATACAATATACAACTTTTTTAGGAAATTTCACGTAGATTAATTTTGCAATTGAGATTTTTTTTCTCTAAATGCGATAGTTTTCAAGATACTTAATAAAAACTGAAATGTGCCCCCTTTAAATGCCCCCCCCCCCCATGGTTAAGGACTTTTAGTATGTTATTCAGGGCACTTAACTTTATAACTGTGCTCAATTTCTAAGCTACACGATTTTTTTTTTTAATGTCGATCGGTTTTGGGTCTTCGTTATCTAGATTTTTACTCAAACTGCCACTTGCGCCTGCTAGCCTTAAAATTATTTAAATCTTACAAAACATGCTGTATTATCCTTGCATATTCCCTATGTATATATTTGTTTTTTACATTAGAAAATATTTGACAAGAACCCTTTTAATTGCACACTTTAGTTGATTTTACTATTGCAAAAAAGAATTTTTCAAGAAAATGTGTTATTTCATCTCCCTATATCTTCTTAACTAATGATCGTACAAACAAAATGTAGTATACATTTTTGTAGGAAATTTTACGTAGATTAATTTTGTAATTGACATTTTTTCTCTAAATGCGATAGTTTTTAAGATATTTAATAAAAACTGAAAATTGCCCCCCTTAAATGCCCCCCGCTCACCCCCCACGGGCAGGGACTTTTAGTATGTTGTTCAGGACCCCCTCGGCTATGAGTATGCAAAATTTCAAAACTACACGATTTTTTTCTTCTATTTTTCCTATTTTGACTGGACTAATATATATATATACTAAGGTGCTCTATCACCTGCTCGCTCCCCTCACCTCCCACACTCATTTCACGTATTGACTACTGCGGAACTCTGCCACTTATTCCTTTCTTTCCCTAAACAGGAATATTAACAGTGATCACAAGAGAAAAGCAGAACAATATTACAGAAATCCTTAGATTCAATGTCCAATTCAAATACAGTAGAGAGTCAAAAATCCGCGCAGCTCGGGACCAGAGGTTGTGCGGATTTTAGGATTTTGGGGCCCATAAAAATGATTTTCACTTTGAATAATAAAAACAGAATATTAAATTTCTAGGTACATGAGAATAATAATGAACATTAACAAAAATATATAAGGAAAACAATAAATAAAAATGAAAAAAAAAAAAAAAATTGTCAAACTTAGATAAATTCTGTTCACACCTCAGAGGAGAGAAAACCCTAGAGAGAGCCTCCCCGAACGAAATCTTTTGCCAACATCGAAACCACGTGACTTGAGGACACCGTATTCGGACAGGGGAGTTTTTTTACATGTATTTGAACGGCGATCTCTGCTATGCTACCTAAGAAATGGTGAAATACTTCGTTGCATTTGGTTTTAGAGAAAAATTTCTCAATCAGGGATGAGAGTGGGAAATGGACAAAAAGTATGAAAATATGTGCAATACTCACAGATAATTTAATTTTTTCAATAAAATACGAAACAGAGACAATAAATCATACTTTCCATAAGCAAATATGAGAATAAATTAAAACTAATTGCTCAAAAACATGTTAAAACAAAGAATATTAAACAAAAGTAAATGTTTTGAAATAAAAAAGTCTGAAAATTACTTTTAAAAATTCAGAAAAGTCTGAAATTCCTACTAAAGTCTGAAGAATCTCATCCCTGCTCAATGGAGAACCTATAACCTTTCACAGTCATGTATATACTTCTAAACTGTATTCATATAAAATCATAATATTAAAACAAATAGACTTTTTAATGAAGGAAATCCAAATTATTCACATAATCATGTGTTTTTATACAGTTTTTTGAAAATTTATGGAAAAATAATTTATTATATTAATGTTTTTGAGTAGTTATGTGTTTGATTTTTTCGTTTTTCATGTTTTTTACTTATTATTTTCTTAAAAATTGAGAAATAATGAAAGAAATTTCACTTACATCTTTCAATCCAGATTTGGCGCAATTTGGCGAAATATTGAAATGTCTAATAAGTTTGATGCATGTGTGTATTTTTGTGTTTTACGTCATTTTGCGGTTTTCGAAAAATAAATGATTGTATTGTTTGCAAAAAAGCATAAAGAAATATATTTTATTTTTTATTTACAAATTAGAATTATTTTTTTCCCCATATGTACTTTAATAATGAATTTAGAGATTTTTGCGTATTGACAATCTGTCTGCATTTATACTGTTAGATTGAGAGAATAAAATTTGCCTCTTTATTTCTTACAAGGCAAAATTTAATCCCATATAAAATTAACAAATTGTTTCATATATATAAGAATTTTTATTTAAAAATTATTTTATTATTATAATTTATAAACATTATAATTTCTTTACTTTGCTTTTCTATGTACTGTAGAATATAGTGTATTTATTTATTTATGATTACTTTTTTCTTCTTTTATTCAAAGGATTTGAAATTATAAGATTTATAAAAAATTTCGTCTTCCAGTTTTCAATGAATTTACAGTTTTGAGGTGATCTATACACGTTTGGAGCATTTTTAGAAAATATCCACCTGTCTCTTCTGTGTGTGGGGGAGAGAGAGACCAAAAATGTGTAGCTTCTCTATATCAAGAACTAATGCACTAATTTCCTTTTTTTTTTCTCTCAATCTTGAATTTAGTACCTATCAACTTCTTGTGAAAATCGCCCAATAAGTGACACTGCTGTACAGTGATTTCTCTAATTTACGGGAATGCTGTGTCTCAGCTTCTGTTCCGTAAAATTACACAAAACTTGGTATGCAAGAGGATCATTAGAGAAATTATGTCGATTCAATTTGAATACATATTGGTCGACAGGTGGTGCTGGTATGATGCAGTTTTTTTCCCTTGTGCAGAAAAGCTGTGTCTCAGCTTTTATAAGAAAATTAAGAAAAATGCTTTTTTATGATAAATGCATCGGAAACGTGTGTAATATCTTGTTCATGCGTTTATTTATTTCATTATAATTATTTCTCATGGTGTATTTAACTTCGACCTTTTAATTTTTTTTTTCCTCTGATATACATTTATTTATTTACTGTTTTTTTTTTTTTTTTTTTTTTTTTTTTTTTGTGTGTGATTGTCTACTGCAAAACGATTACAAGGCATTGTTGATGTCTGAAACAAATTATCCTCTACCTTTTGTCCTAATGATAACAAAGTAAACATTTTTTCATTCAAAGAAGGGTATATTATTCAAAATGCAACAATACATTTCTTAGGATTTAAGCGTAACAAAGAATATTTTAAATAATTCAAAAATTAATGGCCCTTAAACTACATTATTATTTTTTAATATATATTTTTTAAACCTTCATAAATGTACTCAATGTACAATGTACCTTGTATGTTATTTTCATTTAGCTTTCCTAAAGATAAAAACAGATGGAAATTACAGGAAGGTAAGATTTTAAGAGAAAAGGTTTTAAAGCCATTGACCATTCCCGTTTATGTTCAAAAAATTTCTTGCCAGATAATTTTCATAAAAATAGATTTGGAAGCACTTGGTTAAAAAAGGATGCAGTACTAACTGTATTTAAATTTCCAGAGAATTGTTCCCATTTACATTTGTTATAAAAATCAGATAGTCATTTTTACGTTTAATGACGGCTCAAATTAACATTTAAAAATTATTTATAACTAATATTTCGAACTATTCAAGTGAACCTAGCAAAATTATATTTGTATGAGGTAAAATAATGGAGAAAAATGTTCTGTAATTTCGACAAAATAAAAGATTTCTAACGGCGAGCTGTAGCCAAATGTGGTTGCATCCCTGTAACGTGACTAAGGTGAAAATCATTCAATGTTGACTTAAACTTTTCAACCCCACTTTTCCCTGCATGCGCTCTCTATCAGTATCTCTCCTCTAAGGTTCACACGTAGCTAATTTTAAACTGAACTTGAACCTGCGCGATTTATTTATTTATTGTAAATAATAGTAACACAAATTTATTTTTCTACGAATTTTATTGAGTTCTTCCTTACAAATTATGCCTTCATCAAAAAGCATTTAAAAAAATTAGTTTGTTATTATTTACCTGATTGATATCATCATATCACAATAATCATTATTTTCTTTTGATGAATTTAATATACTGTCAATAATTTCATTAGCAGCAACTTGGATCTTGCAGTCTTTCATATTATTATTTTGTTTTTCTTTTTTATAATCATAAAATGCAAACATAAAATTATTATTTAAGATCTTTTTCAAAATTTCTGATTTACAGTTTTGTAATTTATTAATAGTGAATTTTATTGTTTGTATCTGGTGACAAGTTGTGCGGATTTCAGACTTCGGCAGATTTTAGGTCGGCGGATTTCTGGCTCTCTACTGTATATATATATATTAATTATAATTACATTTCTTTAACCCGGCAGAACGGGCGCCGTGAAATGTAACATGAGAACGGGCATGGGGTGTCAGCGCACCCCAGACATATTAAATAACATAAATAAGAAAAAAATCTTTAGAATTCAATCTGTTGATGAAATTCATGATAATTACACACTTTCTCGTGAAAATATATAACTGAAATTTTCAATTATCGTTAACTTTAAAAATTAATAAAAAATAAATTAAAAGCACTCACATTTTCCTCCTTGTCTGAAAAACTTAATTTTTCCCATGTGGCGCACTTAATTATTTTCTTTACAATATTTATTATAATAAAAATTATACCTTACTGTTGATAAGAATACTGAGACATTAATTTTCATAATAATTAGGGTATACATGGATCAGAAGCTTTAGATTTTTTTGCAGTTTTTACACCCGAAATTGTTTTATAAGAATGAAAAAAGAGTCTGAATTCGCCGTTTTCATACACTGCACACGGAGGATGATCTTGGTGGCAGGTACTGAAGGACCCGACCACTTCTGTTTATATTGAGAGACAGCAGATGAATATTTCTGGGCAAATGGGGTGTCAAAACACCCCGTGCCCGTCCTCCCGGGTTAAAGAGGTATTACAGTATGGAACCGTTTATCCGGAATCCAGTTATCCGGAAAACCAGTTATCCGAGATTATATTTCCAATGTAATCTGAAACAATTAAAAGTAAAAGAAATACTTAATAAATAACAATTCCATTTAATTTTGTTACATTTATTTAAAAGTAGTATTTATGTATTTGACAGGGAATAATAAGTTAAAGGTCATAATGTACAATGTAGACTGAAAAGATAGCTTTTAGTTCTGAAAAATGTAGATAGATGGCACCACTACACAATATCATAAAGGTTTTTATTTATCTAGATTGGATTGGGTGAAATTAAGTAATTGGTCCTGTACTGAATTTTATTATTATTTTATTTATTCATTGGGGGGGGGGGGGGGGGGAGGGAGGGAGGGAGGTGTTAATTAAAACCAAATTACTTTTAAAATATGAATATTTTGCAGTCTCATGGACATTGAAAATGAATTTTCATAAGAAATAAAAAGAAAAGCCTGTAAAATCAGGTCATAATTTTTTAATCTTTAGTAATATTCAATGCTTTAAAATCACTGGTTAATCATGTTTAAAAACACTTGGATTTGGGCAGATTTTCATTTTTATAAAAAATTAAGTTTCAAAGATTTTTTTTTTCACATTTTAAATTTTGTTTAATAACTTATCTTGATTAAAAATTATTTTAATACTTTTATTTTTAAAAATTAAAATCAGGTTAATTATTTAAATTTGATTAATTGATAAAAAATATTAATTTTTGGTTTAAAATAGTTATTTTAAATGAGAACTATATGCAATAATTCTGATTAATAATGTTTGCTTAATGAGCAACCAGTTATCCGGAAAAACCAGTTATCAGGAATAGTTTCGTAAAAACGATTCTGGATAATTGGTTCCCTACTGTAACACAAAAGAGAAAAAAATGACTGAATGAATAATTGATTCTAAAGAAATATTTTTGAAAACATATCAACAAAATAAGATAAACACAGTATATATTTTTTTAATTTAGTTTTATTAACTAACAAAAAAACATCTACCAATCTAAATCGTTGCGACCTCTTAAGATTCTTAACAAAATACAAGTTTTGCAGCTTTTTGCACACCAAGTCTATTTCTTAATTTATTGTGAATAAAAGTTTGAAAAAATTCGCTCAATCGATGCTGAACTGCATGGTACTGAATGTAATTTAACCATGAGATGTACCGGAATTTTCGGGAGATAAGCCGCGGCATATACCATGAATAATCTACTACTAAAACAATTCTTTGAACATACATCGATATCGTAAATATTGATGTATTTTCTTTCAGCATTTTAATTTTTCTTTTTATTAATATTAATGCATTAGTAATTTAATGTTAAAATCTTATGCAGTACAAATTTGAAAAAACAGACATTTTCGATCGCTTTAATTTTCCCCAACAACGTTTTTTTTCTTATTATTTTCAACTATTTTTAATTATGTGAATTAAATTAAAATATTAGATAAAACTTTTCATGATTTGGATCTGTCATAAAAGCCAAAAAGTGGAAAGTCTTCAATGCCACATTCATTCGTTTTAATATAGCATCTTTATGAGGCAAGACAGTTTTCTAATTTTAGCCATTTGTAACAAGCTTCAGCTGTAAGTTGAAGCTGTTGAAAGAGGTCTTTAACGTGTTTAAATAAGTTATAGTCATTAACTGATCTTTGAATTTGGATATCAATTTCATTCTCATGTTTCTCGCAAATGGTGAGGTATGCCGATCTGTTTTTAATAAATGTAGAAATGCAGGATGTCTGGCTATTCCACCTTGTCTCATTCGGTAGCTGAGGTTTTACAGTATCAGAAAACTCTTTAAGCCATGCTGCAGGTCAGTGGTGATTTCTAAAATATTTTTGAATTTCTATTACGTGTTTGATAATTGATTCATCCAGTATGCATTACACCCATAAGCTATCAAATCACTTCTTTCTTTTACTAACAATTGGCATAACTTATCCATCTTACTTTCGTTATCTGTAACTACCAATATCACTTTAGCTTTATATTTCTCTTTAGCAAATTCAATTCACTTTTCTGTAATATTTTTACAACATTCTGCTGTTTTTTATTCTGCTTCCATATTCTTCAGCATTAAGAAAATATGACTTTCCATCTGTGTGCAGACATGATGCAATCGCTGGTTCATTGTGGACATTACTCCAGCCATCTTCTATTAAAGTACACTCCTTATTTTCAAGTGCTGGCACTTCATTTAGCAGATTCTCTGATAGTGCTTTTCATGTTGGTGGTTTGTACAATCCAATATTAACGAATAATATTTCTCTTTCAACAAATCTGATACATTAACATCTCTTATGTTATCAGCTATAAGTTCGATTAACTCATTTTGAATATCTGGACTTAAGTAATGAACATGAGTTTTTTTGTTGGTTATTTTATCTATAAGTTTTTCAAGAATAGGATCATACTTTGATAGTGCAGTAGAAGATCTTTATAACGCAATTCTACATCACAATTCTCTATAATATGCATTCTCAAACATAAACAATGAATTTTCCAGTTAAGAAACATTTTGTAAAAAACTGCTACTTTCTAGAGAACTTAGTGTGATACATTTGGTTTTCTTTATCTCCCCTAATTCAAACCTTTTTAATTAAAAAAAAAAAAATGCTTTCATTAAAAAAAAATTTTCTTTTTGAAAATGAGTCATAATGAATGATTTGGTACAGGCATATATGACTACTTTTAAAAACTAATTTAACTATGAAACATATGATACACCCAACTACTGTTCCAATGAATGTAACTTAAAAATACCCTACTGTCTTTTGATATGTTTCAATATATTTGGCAATGTTTACAAGGTAAATTTAATGATGTGTGAAACATGATCTGTATAATGCAAAATTCTATATAACGCAAAACCTTGTGTTTTTAGGTTTGCGTTATAAAGATCTTCTACTGTAATTCCACTAATCCAAGAAAATTTCCAATGAATTACTGCCTAATTTATCTACATTTCCTCAAAATCCTAAATTTCTTTCTGAAAGAAACAGAATTTTATTTGCCAAAAAATAGGGTGTGACTAAAGTACAGCTTTTGTCTTTAAGCTATTTGCTGATCAAAAACCATGGTCAGCTAAAACCATATCACCTTCTTCTAACAGATCTAACAAGCCAGATTCTAAAAACAAATCTTTATCAGACATAGCCCCACCCTACATACCTGATATAAAAGATATTGCGCCACCAGGTGTGATGCCTAACATTGCCTTTAATGTGTTACAATTTTTATAGAAGCTAAATGTAGCTTGTTGCAGGTATGGACTAGTTGGCCGTTGAATCTTGAACTCAGTGCAGTGTATAATAACTCTGCACTGAGGGTATAGTTTAAAAAAGGACAATGGCATCCTTTCTTGCACTTGGATCTTAGATGGCCAGATTGCAATACTTTTAACTTTTTGGAAAACAATATCTGATACTTTGGTGACTATTTTTTAAATACATGACTGATGATTTTGAGAAAGAAATGCCAATATAGGTGGGAAATCCCTGTTCTTAAATCAAGGTTGGCAGGTTTATCCATGTGATGGGATTGCCGGTTTTTACCGTCTGGGGAAAAACATGGGGAATTTTACACCTTCAAAAGAAAAAATCCTACGGTTTTTATTATTTTTTGCAAACATTCACTTTAAAAGATCAATTTAGGTAGTATTATAAACATGTATTTAATATATTTTTATAGCATACTATTCATATATAGATAAGAATAGCATTTTATTATAAATCGATGATTATATATAAATAATACTATATATTTGTATACATTAAACATTTTTAATAAATATATTATACTCTTATAAATATACCAAAGTGCATATATATATATATATATATATATATATACACTGATAGAAAAAAAAATCCCAACACCGAGAAAAAAATATTGTACAGTAATGAAATTTCAGCAATACATTTGTCTAGGTAACATATTTAATTGATTGAAGTTTCAAGATCTCAGGTAGAGCCATTAGCGAGAAGAGCCATTTCAAATGTGAAATGTTGGTACATTAGTAACCGGTGTAACCGCCAGTATTTTGAATGCAAGCATGCAAATGTGCATGCATTGTGTCGTACAGGTGTCGGATATCAGTTTGTGATATGGAGTTCCATGCCTGTTGCACTTGGGCAGTCAATGCAGGGACAGTTAATGCTGGTTGTGGATAACGCTGGAGTTGTCGTCCAATGATGTCCCATACGTGCTCGATTGGAGAAAGATCTGGTGATCTAGCAGGCCAAGGCAAACATGTTGACACTCTGTAGAGCATGTTGGGTTACAACAGCGGTATAAGGGCGAGGGTTATCCTGTTGGAAAACACCCCCTTGAACGCTGTTCATGAATGGCAGCACAACAGGTTGTATCACTAAACTGACGTACAAATTTGCAGTCAGGGTGCGTGGGATAACTACGAGAGTGCTCCTGCTGTCATACGAAATTGCTCCCCAAACCATAACTCCAGGAGTAGGCCCTGTGTGTCTATGCTGCAGACAGGTCGCTAGCAGGCGTTCACCTGGCCTTCTTCTAACCAACACACGGCTATCACTGTGACCAAGGCAGAACAGACTTTCATCAGAAAACACAACAGATCTCCACTCCGTCCTCCAATGATCTCTAGCTTGACACCACTCACGTCGCAAACGGCAGTGGTTTGTAGTCAGTGGAATGCACGCTACAGGACGTCTGGCTCGGAGCTGTCCTTGAAGTAACCGATTTGTAACAGTTCGTTGTGTCACTGTGGTGCCAACTGCAGCTCTAATTTCAGCTGCAGACGCAGTACGATTAGCCACAGCCATACGCCGAACACGGCGGTCTTCCCTCTCAGTAGTGCCACGTGGCCGCCTAGAACCCGGTCTTCTTGAGGCAGTACCTTCCCTTGACCACTGCTGCCAACACTCATGCATAGTGGATACAAAAGAGAAAAAAATGACAATGAATAATTGATTCTAAAGAAATATTTTTGAAAACATATCAACAAAATAAGATAAACACAGTATATATTTTTTTAATTTAGTTTTTTTAACTAACAAAAAAAACATCTACCAATCTAAATCGTTGCGACCTCTTAAGATTCTTAACAAAATACAAGTTTTGCAGCTTTTTGCACACCAAGTCTGTTTCTTAATTTATTGTGAATAAAAGTTTGAAAAAATTCGCTCAATCGATGCTGAACTGCATGGTACCGAATGTAATTTAACCATGAGATGTACCGGAATTTTCGGGAGATAAGCCGCGGCATATACCATGAATAATCTACTACTAAAACAATTCTTTGCACATACATCGATATCGTAAATATCGATGTATTTTTCTTTTCTTTTATTAATATAAATGCATTAGTAATGAAATGTTAAAATCTTATACAGTACAAATTCGAAAATTTCAGATATTTTCGATCGCTTTAATTTTCCCTAACAACTTTTTTTTCTTATTTTTTTCACCCCCAGGGGGGTACCTTCTTCAGGTATTCAGGGGGAGTCACGCACCCCGGGCCCGAGTGATCTTTTTATCTCTTCAATTTTTTTTTTTTTTTTTTTTTTTTTTTTTTAACCTTCTTTTCTCTTCTTTTTTATTTTTTTATTTTTTTTTCTCTTTTTAAGTTTTTGGCATTTCTCTTGCTTTTTTGCCCTTGTTTGTTTTTTTGTTTTTTAATGCCAATAAGATTTTGGTACTCGTTCTTGTTCATTGTTCTTGAAAAAAAAAAAATTGTAAAAAAAAATTAAAAATTTGAAAAACTTACAAAAAAATGAAACTACTTACCTTGTTATACTCACCTTTTTGGTTTCTACTTACCCTGTTTATTTTCACTCACCTTTATTTTTTGGTCTTGTTCTTGTTGTTTATACTAATATTATTTAACTTCTAAAACATTAACCAAGCTGAGACCGGTGTAGATGTGGCGCTGGTTATTGGGTTGGCGGTTTGGTGAGGGTCTCACGGTAGTCTAGCCTTGGGAGCACACTGGGAGACTGGTGCCCTTGGTGAAGGTGAGACAACGGTGACTACTCGAACGAGAAACACCGGACTAACACGACTACCACATGTGATTCCCAATCTGGGTCGACGGTCTGGTAGCTGGTGAGTGGTTATGGGTGTCCCAGGGAGCGATTCTGAAAACCCTTTGCTTTCCGTCCGTTCAAGAAATGGGCTGACTTGTGGGACTAAGGAAACCCTCGACCCTTTTTACTTATCTCAATATGGCGACAAACAAAGGAAATACGAATAATGCGTCTGGCTCGGGCCAAACTAGTGAAAATTCAAAGGCGAAAACTTGGGCGGACAGAATGGAAGAATTTTCTTCCACTCTGAATGAGAGCAATGTATTTATGACCTTAGAAGCTAGATTTTTTGTGATAAAAAGAAAAGAGGGTGATTTTCTAAGGACATCGCCTTTTCTTATACAGAAAGCATGTCAATCAATAATGGGCGATCCAAAGTCTATAAAAAAACTGAGATCGGGCGAACTTTTAATTGAAGTCGAAAATGCCAAACAAGCTAACAACTTAAAAAAATGTAATCAATTTGCAAATATTCCAGTCACTGTTGATGTCCATAGAACATTAAATACTTGCCGTGGTGTCATATCTGAACCTGACCTCCAGTTTATACCAGAAGCCGAAATTCTTGAAAACCTCAAAGAGCAAAAAGTTATCGGAGTAAAACGTATATCCATATTTCGCGACAATAAACCAATTCCAACTAAACACATTATCTTAACTATAAATTCCCCAAAACTCCCAACATCAATAAAAGCTGGGTATCTTAAATGCCCCGTCAGACAATACATACCAAATCTGTTACGCTGCTTCAACTGCCAACGTTTTGGCCATTCTAAAACATCCTGCCGTGGAAAACAGACATGTGCCCGTTGCAGTGCCATTGGTCATGACAGTCAAAATTGCGAAGCCACAGTATGTTGTGTAAATTGTAAAAAAGATCACCCGTCATATTCTAAGTCTTGTGAGAAATGGAAAATAGAAAAAGAGATTCAAACCATTAAAACAAAACAAAATATATCATACCCAGAAGCCAGAAAAATAGTAGAATCTAGAACACCCATCGTTGGTAAATCATATGCTGCTGTTACTTCCACCAAAAAAACTTGTAAAACAATAGCCACACAAACTGACTCTCTAATCAATACCAGCCCCCCAGTTGAAACTGTTTCACGTAATTCTACAAAAATACCCAATACTAGCTCTCCACTCGAAACTACAGTGAACAATTCCCAAAACTTACAAACCAAACCAAATCAGTCTTCTAACTCTTCACAGTCCTCTTCATCAAAATCAAGAAATTTAAAAAAAATTCCACAAACTGCTAAAACCTTATTGTCTGGGAAAAGTCTTAACTCTGCCTCTCTAAAGCATTCTAATTCACCCTCTCGTCTCAATATCATCAAGAAAAAGAAACTAACAAAATTGCCCACTCCCACTACAAATAAAAATAATAAAGGAAATCTTCCAAAACAAGATGATATGATCTGCCTCCATCCTTCTGATGGAGAAGACGGTATGTCTACTGCATCAGAGGATAATGACGTGGATGTTATAATCTAAAAAAAAAAAAACAATCATGACTAATTTCATCTCATGGAATTGCCGAGGTTTTATTAATAAACGAGATGAAATAAGAGAAATAATCTCTGATCATCGACCTGTATGCTTCGCTTTCCAAGAAACATACCTAAGACAAAACGATATTGTTAAAATCCGTGGCTATCAGTGTTTCAGGAAAGATTTTACACATTCTGATAGAGCTACAGGTGGTGTAGCCATTTTAATCTCTAATAATATTCTCCAGGGGGGTACCTTCTTCAGGTATTCAGGGGGAGTCACGCACCCCGGGCCCGAGTGATCTTTTTTTCTTCTCTTTTTTTTTTTTACATTTTGGTTTTTTCTTGCTTTTTCGTCCTTGTTTGTTTTTTTGGTTTTTTCTTGCTTTTTCGTCCTTGTTTGTTTTTTTTTGTTTTTACTGCCAATAAGCTCTTGGTACTTGTTCTTGTTTGTTGTTCTTGTGAAAAAAGAAAAATTGAAGAAAAAAATAAAAAAATTTGAAAAATCAACAAAAAAATGAAACAGTTTGCCGTGTTTTACTCACCTTTTTGGTTTCTACTTACCTTGTTTGTTTTTACTCACCTTTATTTTTTGGTCTTGTTCTTGTTGGTAATAATAAAATTAGTTAATTTCTAAAACATTAACCAAGCTCAGATCGGTGTAGATGTGGCGCTGGTTATTGGGTTGGCGATTTGGTGAGGGTCTCACGGTAGTCTAGCCTTGGGAGCACACTGGGAGACTGGTGCCCTTGGTGAAGGTGAGACAACGGTGACTACTCGAACGAGAAACACCGGACTAACACGACTACCACATGTGATTCCTGAGCTGGGTCACTAATCTGGTAGCTGGTGAGTGGTTATGGGTGTCCCAGGGA
This sequence comes from Salticus scenicus, assembly GCA_963930645.1. Taxonomy (NCBI): domain Eukaryota; kingdom Metazoa; phylum Arthropoda; class Arachnida; order Araneae; family Salticidae; genus Salticus; species Salticus scenicus. The sequence continues at coordinate 240,898,993 of OZ005658.1, forward strand.
GCGATTCTGAAAACCCTTTGCTTTTACGTCTGTTCAAGAAACGGGCTGACTTGTGGGACTAAGGAAACCCTCGACCTTTTCTCTTTTATTCTGATTATGGCGACAAATTTAGGAATTACGGATAACGCGACTGGCTCGGGCCAAGCTAATAATACACAAGCGAAATCTTGGGGCGACAGATGTGATGAATTCTCTTCAACGCTGAATGAAAATAATGTTTTTGTAAATTGTGAAGCCAGGTTCTTTGTAGTAAAACGAAATGAAGGAGATTTTTCAAAAACTTCTCCATTTTTAATTCAAAAGGCTGTACTGTCCATCGTAGGCGAACCTAAATCTGTAAAAAAACTTAAAACAGGGGAATTACTGATCGAACTTGAGAACAATAAGCAAGCAAAAAATTAAAAAAAAATGTACTTTATTCGGAAATATGCCTGTTACTGTTCATAGAAGCCTAAACACTAGCCGCGGAGTTATTTCAGAATCAGATCTTCAATATATCCCAGAAAGTGAAATACTAGAAAATTTAAAATCACAAAATGTCATTGCTGTTCGTCGCATTAATATCTATAGAGACAATAAACAAGTACCTACTAAACATATTATTCTTACAATAGACTCACCTAAACTCCCACGTTCAATCAGAGCTGGCTACCTTGACTGCCCTATAAGACCTTACATCCCAAATCCACTGCGTTGCTATAACTGTCAACGATTTGGCCATTCAAAACAATCTTGCAGAGGGAACCTTACTTGTGCACGTTGCAGTGCCATGGGCCATGATGATAAAAACTGAAGCACCTGTCTCCTGTATAAACTGTAAAAAAGATCACCCTGCCTATTCTAAAGCCTGTGAAAAGTTTAAATATGAAAAAGAAATTCAAACGATCCGTACAAAACAAAATATTCCTTATCCTGAAGCAAAAAAAATGGTCGATTCTAGAACCCCAACTATAGGTAAATCTTATGCAGCTGCCACTGCAAGCAAAACTCAGAAATCATATCAAACAATAGGCACCCAAACTGAAAATCCTACCTGTTACGCATCTGATAAAACTGTTAAAGATAACTCTCAAAAAGTTCCAGTTCACCCTAATCAGGCTTCTTCCTCTTCACAATCATCTTCCACTAATACTACTATTAAGAACTCTTTTCAAAATGCAACTTCTGTACAACCTGATAAGAAACTACACCCTATCTCAAAAAAGCTTACCACTGCTAATTTAATGAAAAAGAAAAAAATTGTAACAAAGCCTACGCCAAATTTAAAAAAACCAAAGAAATCTGATTCTGCAAAACAAGAGGACACTCTTAAAATCTATCCTTCAGATGAGGATAATATGTCGACCGCTTCTGAAGATAATAACGTAGATACTTTTATCTAAAAAGAATTAAAATGACTAATTTCATTTCTTGGAATTGTAGAGGTTTTAATAACAAACGGGATGAAATAAAAGATATTGTCTTTGATCATCGACCTATCTGCATCGCTTTTCAAGAGACATACTTAAAACAAAGTAATATTGTGAAGATTCGCGGCTACAACTGCTTCAGGAAGGATTTCCACCAGAATAACAGGGCTACTGGTGGTGTTGCTTTACTTATCTCTAATAGTGTTCCACACTCCAATATTCCATTAAACACTAATATCCAAGCCGTTGCTGTCCAAATTCATATTCACTTCTTAGTAACTTTTTGCACAATCTATTTACCACCAAACATGCCTCTTCGACACCATGAACTCAATAGCCTTATTCTGCAACTGCCAACCCCGTTTATCATTCTTGGAGATTTTAATGGTCATAATCCACTTTGGGGTAGTCCTGACATAAATTCACGTGGCCAAATAATTGAAGACTTTGTTACTGACAATAATTTATGTATTTTAAACAATGGTGACAATACTTATTTCCATGAACCTTCCAGGACATTCCATGCAATTGACCTTGCCATCTGCTCACCTATTCTTTACCCATATCTTAATTTCTTTATCAGCAATGACTTACACAATAGTGACCACTTCCCATTGTTCTTAACTTTTTATGATTTTAATCACTCTCTTACTCATAATCCTCGGTTTATTTATGACAAAGCTGATTGGGCTGCTTTTTCTTTAAATGCAACTATTACAAATGACATGATTCAGGGAGACATAAATAGGGCAGTTACTGAGGTTAACAATACTATAATTAATTCTGCAAATTCATCTATTCCTAAGTCTACTGGCCATCTCATTAAGCACTCAAAACCATGGTGGAACGAGGACTGCAAATTAGCTAAAAAACTTAAACAAAAAGCATGGGGAATTTTTCGCAGATATCCTACCACTTCCAATTACATGGCATATAAGCGTGCAAGGGCAAATGCACGTGAAGTCCAGAGGAAATCCCAAAGAGAGTCTTGGATCAGCTATGTATCCAGTATAACATCAAACATTAGCAGTAAACAACTATGGCAGCGTGTCAGAAAAACAATGGGAATTCAAACTAATCACAGTATTTCATTCCTTAAACTTAACGGTAAGACTATTACCTCTATAAAAAAATATTGCAAATACCATTGGCAGTTGTTTCTCTAGTACATCAAACTCAAATTCCTATTCTGAACCATTTCTTTCATATAAAAATAGAACTGAACGCTCTATTATCAACTTTAATTCTAACTCTTTTGAAGATTACAATAAGCCTTTTACTGAAAATGAATTAACCAATAGTCTGAAGAATACTCACTCCTCTGCTCCTGGGCCTGACGGCATAACATACACCATGATTAAACACTTATCCAGATATTCCCTTAAAAATCTGCTTAAACTTTATAATAGAATCTGGTCGGAGCATGTTTTTCCCATTGCCTGGCGCGATGCTATCGTTATACCATTTCCCAAACCTGGTAAAGATGCATCTGATCCAAAGAACTATCGACCAATCGCCTTAACTAGCTGCCTGTGTAAACTTTTAGAGAAAATGATCAACAACCGACTTGTTTTTATGTTAGAGAAGAATAATTTAATTTCACCATGGCAAAGTGGATTTCGTAAAGGTCGTTCGACAATCGACAATATTCTTTTATTAGAGACGAATATTCGTAATTCTATTGTTAGATGTAGCCATCTGGTGTCAGTTTTCTTTGATATCGAAAAAGCATATGACAAAACCTGGCGTTACGGTATTTTAACAGATCTTTTTAATTTAGATTTTAGAGGAAACCTTCCTATTTTTATTCAAAACTTTCTAAATGTCAGACGTTTCCATGTTCACATTGGTTCAACTTACTCAGATTTTTATTTTCAGGAAGAAGGTGTACCTCAAGGCAGTGTCTTGAGTGTCACACTTTTCTCATTAAAAATTAATGATATTCTAAAACAGTTGCCACCTAATGTACAGGGCAGTCTTTATGTTGATGACCTACAAATTTCTTGCAAGGGAAATGACATGCGTTTTATCGAACGTCAATTACAACTTGCTATAAATCGCATTACAAAATGGACAAAAGAAAATGGCTTTACGATTTCTAATGACAAAACACAGTGTGTGCATTTTTGTCGTAAACGTGGTCTTCATCCTGACCCAGAGATTTTTATGAATGGTAACAAAATTTCTGTTGTTGACACAGCTCGTTTTTTGGGTGTTCTTTTTGATAAAAAACTTACTTTTATTCCACATATTTTATATTTACGGACAAAATGTGATAAATCATTAAATATTTTAAAAGTTCTTTCAAACACTTCCTGGGGTGCTGATCGTACTTCTCTCCTGAAAGTTTACCGTGCTCTTATACGCTCCAAGTTAGATTATGCATGCCAAGTTTATGGCTCTACTTGTGTTTCTTAACTGAAAAAACTTGACACGGTGCACCATTCTGCTCTTAGAATTTGTTCCGGTGCTTTCCGTACATCTCCCGTTCAGAGTTTATATGTTGACTGTGTGGAACCTTCCCTCACTAACATCAGAGAAAAGCTCTCCTTGGAGTTGTATTATCGCATACTTTCTCATTCTCATCACCCACTTCAACCTCATATTGGCAGCATAGATCATTCTCTTTTTCAAAATCGCCCTTCTTGCATCCCACCATTTGGTCTGAGAATAAAAAACATTCTTTCCGGTACATCACTCAGTGACATTAATGTTCGCCCTCGCTCCTTTTCATATATGACTCCTTGGCATTCCAAGACTGTCACTCTCATTCACCTGTTCAATGGTTTCGACAAATCCAGTACTGATGCAACCGTTTTTCAGACACTTTTCGCATATCATCGCCAGACATACAATGACTACATTGATATTTATACAGATGGGTCAAAGATGAGTGGACTTGTTGGCTGTGGTGTCGTTCTGGATAACACTGTTATTAGCTATCGCCTCCCGAGTACATTTTCCATTTTTTCTGCAGAGTTCATTGCTGTTGATGTCCCTCTCAAACTCATTTCATCCCATAATCATAGAAAATTCATCATCTATACTGACTCAAAGAGTGTCTTGGATTCCTTGACTTCTAGCTCTAGCTCTTGCTCTTCCTCTTTTACTTCAGTTTTAAAAATTCATAACGAACTTCTTAGAAAGGGATACAAAATTTTATTTTGCTGGGTTCCTTCTCACGTTGGCATTAAAGGTAATGAAGCTGCAGATAGAGCTGCAAAGCAGGGATTGACTCCTCTTGAATGTCCAATTCCATATGAAGATATAAAACTTGCATTAAGAAGTTCTTTAAGAAATATCTGGCAACGAGAGTGGGAATGGGAAATTAATAATAAATTACAGGGGATTAAATCAAACATTGAAATATGGCCTACATTAACTCCACGAAAACATGATGTTATTATTACTAGACTTAGAATTGGGCATTCAAGATTTACACACCGGCATTTACTCCTAGGGGAAAATGAACCTTCTTGTCCCAAATATCACTTTAATCAACTTACCATTCGCCATATCCTGACAGACTGTCCTTGTTTCCGTCATTTTTATCGGCAGTTTTTTAAATCATCCTCACCAAATTTGACAAGCCTTCTGGGTAGCAATCCTCATTCAGAACTGATAAATTTTTTTAAACATTCGGGTATTTATTGTGAAATTTGATTTTACTCTATCTTTTATCTTGTGCTGTTTGGTTTTAATTGTTATGTAACTGCATTAATTTTTTAAAGTATCATTTTCCTTGTCTTTGTGGATGGGGGTAATCCCCCCATCCATGTGCTTACCTTTGGATATTTTTTTTTTTGGCATCTCTGTTTGGCGCAGTATGTCCTTCCTGGGACGTTGCGCCATAAAAAGACACCAACCAACCAACCAACCTCTAATAATATTCCACATTCATGTATCACTTTAAATACCGATATCCAGGCTATTGCAGTTCAGATCCATAAACACATACTTATCATTATCTGCACTGTCTATTTACCGCCAAATATGACCATTCGTCCAAGTGACCTAAATAGGCTTATTTCACAACTGCCGACACCTTTTTTAATTCTTGGTGATTTAAACGGGCACAGTCCACTTTGGGGTAGTCCCGATATTAATCCTCGTGGACAAAATATTGAAGACTTAATCACTGAGAATAATTTATGTATTTTAAATAATGGTGACAATACCTACTTCCATGAACCTTCCAGAACTTTTCATGCAATAGACCTGGCCATCTGCTCTCCATCTTTGTATCCGTATTTCAATTTCTTTGTAAGTAACGACCTTTATAATAGTGACCATTTTCCTTTATTTTTATCTTTTTATAATTTTAATGATCATCATCCTACAAATCCACATTATATTTATGACAAGGCCAACTGGACTACTTTCACTATAAATGCAACCATCACATACGAAATGACTGAGGGTGATATCAACAGAGCAATCACTGATGTCACAAAGTGTATTATAAATGCAGCTGATATTAGTATTCCAAAATCCTCTGGACGTCTCAGTAAAAATTCAAAGCCATGGTGGAATGAAGAATGCAATAACGCAAAAAGACAACAACAAAAGGCTTGGGGAATTTTTAGGAGGTATCCAACTACTGCTAATTATATCGCATTCAAAAAAGCAAGGGCAGCCGCACGAAGAATCTGCAGAAACTCCCAAAAAAATTCTTGGATTAAATATGTTTCCAGCATTACCTCCAATGTAAGCAGTAAAAAGCTTTGGCATCGTGTCAAGAGAGCATTGTGAATTCATTCTAATCAAAGTATTTCATTTTTAAAGGATAACGGCCAAACTATAACATCTATTAAAAATATTGCACACCATTGGTAGAACTTTATCTGACATATCCAGCTCTAATTCCTACTCTGAACCTTTTTTGTCATATAAAAATAATTCTGAACGATCATCAATCAACTTTCACTCCCGCTCTTCACCAGACTACAATAAACCTTTTAAAGAAAATGAATTAAAAAATAGTTTGAAACATTGCCATAACTCTGCTCCCGGACCCGATGGTGTTACCTACATTATGATTAAACATTTATCAAAACAGTCTCTTAAAAATCTCCTTCGTCTTTACAATAGGATCTGGACTGAAAATATATTCCCTGTTGCTTGGCACGATGCTATTGTTATTCCTTTTCCTAAGCCAGGCAAAGATGCTACTGACCCCAATAATTACAGACCCATTGCTCTTACAAGCTGTCTATGTAAGGTGCTAGAAAAGATGGTAAATACTAGGCTTGTTTACATTTTAGAAAGAAGTAATTTGATTTCTCTATGGCAAAGTGGTTTCCGACGAGGCCGTTCAACGGTTGACAATATTTTATTATTAGAGACAAATATCCGCAAAGCTAATGTGAGACGTAACCATTTGGTTTCAATTTTTTTCGATATAGAAAAAGCTTATGACAAGACATGGCGCTATGGTATTTTAAAAGATCTTTTTAATTTGGACTTTAGAGGAAATCTCCCCATTTTCATTCAAAACTTTTTAAGAGTCAGACGCTTTCAAGTTCGTATAGGATCAGTTTATTCAGATTTTTATTTTCAAGAGGAAGGTGTGCCTCAAGGCAGTGTTTTGAGCGTTACGCTTTTTTCTTTAAAAATAAACAATATTCTTAAACAATTGCCTCCAAGTGTCCATGGGAGTTTATATGTTGACGACCTCCAAATTTCTTGCCAGGGGAATGACATGCGTTTCATTGAACGTCAATTACAACTTGCTATAAAAAACATAATTAAATGGACAAATAAAAATGGTTTTAAATTTTCTACTGACAAAACACAATGTGTGCATTTTTGTCGTAAACGAGGTCTTCATCCTGATCCAGAGATTTTAATAAACAACAGGCCAATTTCAGTTGTTGACACTGCTCGCTTTCTGGGTGTTATTTTTGACAGAAAACTGAACTTTTTGCCACATATTTTACACTTGTGAACTAAATGTGACAAAGCACTTAATATTTTAAAAGTGCTTTCTAAGACTTCTTGGGGAGCAGACCGCCCATCTTTACTTAAAATTTACCGTGCTACTATTCGCTCCAAACTTGATTATGCATGTCAGGTTTATGGTTCAGCCCCTCACTCCTATATTAAAAGACTTAAAACAACACATCACAGTGCACTCAGAATTTGCTCAGGTGCTTTCCGCACGACTCCAGTCCTTAGTTTATATGCTGACTGTGTGGAGCCTTCTCTCACTGACATCAGACAAAGACTTTCGTGTGAATTGTACTTTCGCATCCTTTCACATCCTAATCATCCACTTCATTCACTTTTAAATAGTAACGATCATAATCTTTATGTGAATCGCCCATCTTGCATCCCACATTTCGCTCTTAGAATTAAGAGCTTTCTTGCTGTCACCTCTCACATTCATACCAAAATTCGTCCTCGGTGACTTTTAAACATGACGCCTTGGAATTTCCAAGTTATTTCTTGTCTTCATCCATTTAAGGGGTTTGACAAATCTAACACAGATGCTTCCATTTTTCAAGCACTTTTCTCTTCTCATCGTTCTGAGTATAAGGACTATGTCGAGATTTTTACTGACGGCTCCAAGACAACTAATAAAGTCGGTTGTGGTATCATCATTGATAACACTACATTTAGCTATCAACTCCCTAATTCATTTTCCATTTTCTCTGCAGAGTTTTTTGCACTTGAGGTTGCTCTTAACATTATTTCATCTCATCGGAGGAGGAAATTCATTATCTATACCGACTCGAAGAGTGTTCTTGACTCTCTCTCTTCTAACTCTTGTAACCTGTCCTTCATTTCAATTCTCAAAACTTACAACGACCTTCTTAAAAAGGGATTCAACATTTTGTTTTGCTGGGTTCCTGGCCATGTTGGCATTAAAGGAAATGAAGCAGCAGACAAAGCCGCAAGGCAGGCTTCTCTACTTTTAAACTGTCCTGTACCTTACGATGACATGAAGCACACACTTAAAAGCTATTTTAAAAATATTTGGCAAAGGGAGTGGAATAACCAAAACAATAACAAATTGCAAGAAATAAAACCTGAAATTTCAATCTGGCCAACACTCACCCCTAGAAAATATGATGTCATTATTACTAGACTAAGAAGTGGGCATTCAAGACTCACACATAAATACTTATTGCTTGGAGAACAACAACCTGATTGTCCAAAATGTCATTTTAGTGCACTAACCATTCGCCATATTCTCACCGACTGTCCTTGCCTTCGTCATTTGTATCGACATTATTTTAATTCATCTTCACCCAATTTGACAAGCCTTTTAGGTGCAAATTCTCATCATCACGTGACAAATTTTTTGAAAAAGGCTGGTTTTTATTTCGACATTTGATTTTATTCTTTACAATGTTCATCCCATTTTACATCTGTTTTTCCTTTGAGATCTGATTTTATTGTTTACAAATTCATCGTATTTTACATCTGTTTTTTATTGTATACACTGTTTTTATTATATTTAATTTTATCTTGTATCTTGTTTTGTTTCTTTGTTAATGACTTTCTGGATGGGTAAACCCATCCAGAGGCTCTTTTTATTTTTTTACCTGTTTGTTTGGCGCAGCATGTCCTACTTTGGACCTTGCGCCAGAAAAATGCATTCAACCATCTTATTTTTTTCAACTATTTTTAATGATGTGAATTAAGTTAAAATATTAGATAAAACTTGTCAAAATTAAGCTTAAACATTCTAACTGCATTTTCAGCTGACCCCCCTCCCCCTATTTTTAATGTTTTAATTCAGAATTATTTGATGACATGCTTTCTAAGATTTTGAGTTGCTTTTTTTTTTACCTCTTCTAAGAAATTTATATGTATAAACCAAAACAAATGTTAAAATAAGTTTAAAGATTAATTAGATAAGACGAGTTTTAATAGAAATCACTTAATACAGTTTTAATAGAAAATTGTTCTTTTTAAATTAAATGATTAAATTTTTTTGCTATCTGGATGTGTATTAAAAAAAGTTATTTTAATAAAATTAAACATCAGCTGATGAATTAATGTTATGGATGCTACCAAAATAGTCATGAAAATCGATCATTGAACTTGTTTGCCATATTTTGTGCAATAATATGAAGAGTTCTTCTGGTTGAAAACTAAAAGAACATTAAAAAAAAAAAAAAAATATGTATAATAATAAATAAAGAAAATAGCATAAGTTGTTCTTTCTGATTTAGAAATATATTTTTCTTTTGATAAAGATCGCTTCTAAAAATATTTTTGCAAGGAAAAATATTTCCATATTTTTTTCCCCAACAGATAGGCTGCAGTCACCGATTTTAAACCTTTAAACATGTATAAGCAGCCGCGGCTTATATCCCGAAATTATGGTATAAATTCTGAATTCTTTTTCTGTATTATCTAAAGCCTTTTATACCAAGTTTTGGCTTTAACATCTTTTGTTTTAACTTTTCGGAAATGGCTCTGTGTCATATGCTAAAAGCAATGAAAGTGATTTTGGTATAACAGACATAAGCCATTTTCTTGCCATTTCTTTTTGTTTTGCATTCAATTTTTCATCATTTTAACACATCTTTCTCTCTTAAAGTGTTTCAATTTGCAGATGACCACTAAGAGATTCACCAATTAAAATTTTAACAATAGCATAACGTCAATTTGTATTAAGCTCTTAAAACTGTTGATTCTGTATGTTTGAATGATTTTAATTGCTATTTTAAAACAAATAAATCTTTAATTTTTATCATCTCATGGATAACACCCTAAAGTGAGGACTGCTGAAAAATGTTAGAATTGCAGGTAAAGGGGTGTAAGTCATCATTTTACGTTTAACATGTTCACTCCGGCACATTTTGTTTACGTAATCTTTTGAGTTAATTTCTAAAACAGAGGCACAGGACGTATTTGGCAAAATTTCCAAGCGAAAGTGTCCAGTTCTTGCAACTATACTTTTACATATGCTAACGGTCTATGATCGTCAGTGTCAACATAGTTGCTTCGGAGTACCTGCATATGGTCGCAACCAATGCTTACCTCCATCGAAAATGTAAAAAATATGAAAATAAATTTTCAGAAAAGAAAAATATAAAAAGTCAAAGGCTTTTTAAAAATTTAAAAATCTTGAATTTAGTCTCAGAAATTTCTCCACGTTAGCGGACAATTTTACTGAGTGAAGCAACAGGAAAGAGAGAGAGAGAGAAAAAAAATGAATAAAAAAATAAAATAAGAATCTCCTTGAAAAAATCCTAATTGCAACAGAAGAATCTGTTGCGTGCGTTGTCGAAGACAGTCTGGACGGCGAAAAGGAAGCAGGGAAGCTGATCGCAAGTAAGGAAGGACCGTTAACGACAGATAACGTTTTCAGCTCATCCCTAGTCCTTAAATTTAGCGCAAAATACGTTAATAAATGTCGAAATTACTTAGAATTAAAATTCTTATTTCAGGACGTGTAATTTTTAAATCCCTTCACTGTTAGTGACTGCATATTTTGGATGTACTGTTTTGTACTAGTAAGATTTTAATAATAATACTTCTTACAATTTCAAAATTTAACCTCAAAGTTTTATAAATAATAATAAATGACACTGTTAAATATTTAAAAAGAGCAGACAACTAGAATCATGTGTATCCATTATGACTGATTAGTGCATTTGGGTTTAGCACATCTTTCGTTAAATCATGGAAATATAGCATACTTTAAATTTCATTTAATTATTCCAGTTCCTCGTGACGAGTCAGAAGAACCATTGAATTTGATAGATGGAAAAAGGGCGATAAATTATTGTTTTGCTTTGTACATTCCTGTTTTTACTATATAATAATGGTAAAAAATAAAAATAATAAATAAATAAGTAAAAAATAAGTTTGTTAAATATTATGAACATACTTGTGACTTGCATCCTTTATACTTAAAAATGGCCCGTAATGCAATTGATAGTGTGATGTAAAAGTTTTGACCGCATATTCTTCTTGCATATTCGTTTTAAATAATATTACTGAGAAGGTAGATTCCAAATACAGCTTTTTCAAAACATCCACCATTAGCTATTTCACTAGCTAAATTCATTGTAACTCTGATTACCTAGAAATGAATGTTTTAAATATATGAGAATTTTAACACATACTTACAAAAACAATAAAATCTACAAGAAACTTCATAACTTACTTCCTTTACAATTCTCGCATTATCGTCACCTAATGCATTTAATGCTATCATGATTGTCAGGCTATAAAATAAAATAATTTTATTCAATTGAAAATAACAATTTTTTTACTTCACAAATAATGCGGCATAAATAAGTATTAATGTTTTTCTTTAAATGCAATAGAAAATAATAATAATTATATATATATATATATATATATATATATATATATATATATATATATATATATATAAAGATGTAATTTTTATTTACAGTTACCTAAAACAAGCGACCATCAATCAAATAGTAATAATGAGTTTTTTAAATAAATGAAAGTTAAATTTTTTTAGATCATGAAAATAAACCTTACTGTAATCAAAACGGCACTTATTGTCTATTTATAAATTTTTGTTTCAATGTTTTTTAATTTATCACTTTTAATCATGCAAAATATGGTGGTATTTAAGACATACACTATATATTTAATTATTTTGCTCACCACACGTAGCCTTTTCTTTTCTGTCTTTCTTTTTTTTAATACAAACACGAGCGGTACGGCGGAGCAGTAGGGTTGGGGAAGGGTGTGTGTGTCTGCCCTCTTTAAGTCTGAGGTACAGGAGTAACGTCCCATCTAAAATTAGAGATCAACGTTTGTTGCAATTTTCTGAAGCTGTATTTTGGAACATTTGCATGAATTTTTAATGTTTTGAATGGTGAATAGAAGTGTTTTTATACAACAAAGATATCTGTTTTGTACATTTACTGTTTGTTTCTCTAGACAAGATGTTGCTGAATTTGACCGACAAATTAAATGAATAGTAAGCATGAAGAGGATAAAAAATTACCATAGAACATAGGTCATAGGGTCGCAAACTTCATTTAGTGAGAGAAATCGAAAAAGTAGAGTGAACAAACGAATGTATGCATTAGGAGTACTGCAGTTGAGAAGAAAAACCCTTCTTGTATGGAAATTTTTCATTCTTATGGAGAAAATTAGAAAAGCGAGAAATTATCTCATTAGACATTGCAGTAATCGTCGGAGTTAAACTTTATTCGGAAGCAACATGTCAGATTACACGCAGGGATATATATATGTATGTCTGTGTGTGTAGTCAATGCCAATTACCCCTTTTCAGTAGAATTTGTACGCTGCATGCTTGGTACCATGTAGAATGATTCACAGTTTCTAACCATTGTTTTATTCTCACCAGGAAACTATCCCAGTAGTGTAATACAGTATGGAACCGTTTATCCGGAATCCAGTTATCCGGAATTATATTTCCAAACAACTAATTTCCAATGCATAAAAAAAAAAAAACTTTTTAAATAATAATAATAATGGTTTAACATTGTAATTTGAAACAATTAAAAGTAAAATAAATATTTAATAAATAACAATTCCATTTAATTAATTTTGTTACATTTATTTAAAAGTAGTATTTATGTATTTGACAGGGAATATAAGTTAAAGGTCATAATGTACAATGTACACTGAAAAGATAGCTTTTAGTTCTGAAAAATGTGGATAGATGGCGCCACTACACAATATCATAGGTGGTAATTTTATTTATCTAGATTGGATTGGGTGAAATGGAGTAATTGGTTCTGTACTGTATTTTATTTATTCATTTATTTACTTGGGGGGGGGGGGGGGAGGTGTTAATTAAAACCAAATTACTTTTAAAATATTATGAATATTTTGCACTCTCATGGACATTAAAAATGAATTTTCATAAGAAATAAAAAGAAAAGCCTGTAAAATCAGGTCATAATTTTTTAATCTTTAGTAATATTCAATGCTTTAAAATCACTGGTTAATCATGTTTAAAAACACTTGGATTTGGGCAGATTTTCATTTTTATAAAAAATTAAGCTTCAAAGATTTTTTTTTTTTTTCACATTTTAAATTTTGATTAATAACTTATCTTGATTAATACTTTTATTTAAAAAAATTAAAATCAGGTTAATTATTTAAATTTGATTAATTGATAAAAAATATTAATTTTTGGTTTAAAATCTTATACTATTAAGTGAGCAATATGTGTATATTTCACTGATCTCGAAAACGATAGCTCGGACAGTCACGAGATTTAACACAAAGGTGCCCCCCGAAGGGTCATTGTGCACATTGAAGTCAGATTTTCGAATTTTTGATTAGTTTTTTCTTAATTAATTAAAATGTAAAAATAATAACCTTCTAATTTCTGATAAAAAAAGCCATTGAAATTTTAACATTTTATCCATAATTTAATTGTTGCCAATTTTTTTTTCGACAAAATAATAATAATAATAATAATTAAAAAAAAAAAAAAAAAATTTAAAATGAGGAAAATAAATCAGAAATATTAGAAAATAAATTAGAAATATCAGTCGCATCGTTACAAATAAGATACCAAGTGAAAGGGAAAATTTTTGTAAATCCGATGCATTAAACAGCTTATCAATCGGATGATTAATTTTTTTCTTAATTAATTAAAATGTGAAAATAGTAACCTTCTAATTTCTGATAAATAAGACATTTAAATTTTAGCATTTTATCCATGATTTAATTGTTGCCAATTTTTTTTTTTTTTTTTTTTTTTTTTGACAAAATAATAATAATAATAATAATAATAATAATAATAAAAAAACGTACATTTATTTGAAATGAGGAAAATAAATCAGAAATATTAGAAAATAAATTAGAAATATCAGTCGCATCGTTACAAATAAGATACCAAATGAAAGGGAAAATTTTTGTAAATCCGATGCATTAAACAGCTTATCAATCGGGTGATTAGTTTTTTCTTAATTAATTAAAATGTGAAAATAAGAACCTTCTAATTTCTGATAAATAAGCCATTTAAATTTTAAAATTTTATCCCATAGAATAATAATAAACACGTACGCTCCTTCTTCCTTTATTATTATTCTATGTTTTATCCATAATTTAATTGTTGCCAATTTTTTTTTCGACGAAATAATAATAATTAAAAAAACTGAACTAAAAAAACATTTTCAACTTTACTGAGAATAAATACGAACTGAACTGAAAAAACATTTTCAACTTTACTGAGAATAAATACGAACTGAACTGAGAGGAGTCTGAGGTTAAATAATGTGAAAAAGAAAGTGTTGTTCTTTTTGATAAAAAAAATCTTTTTGTTTTGTGATTGAGTTAGTATAAATTAAAAAACCTTCTGATTCTTTTAAACAGGGAGTTATTAGTAAGTCTTTAAAATCAAACTACAACATAAACATTTTATTTCAAAGGATGATATTTAAACTTGTTCATTTTAAAAACTCTGAAACACTGATATGTGGCATCAAGTTATATGCAAGAAAATCAAAAACAACTTTCATTTAAAATTTAAATACGAGTTTTTAGAAATCAAAAAGTTTAAATAAATATTCTTAAGATGAAACGATCAAATGATGTGATACCAGTTAATCCAGAAGAACAAAGTACTTCAAATGCAGACCAACTAATTAATCGTACTTCCTTATATCAAGCTAGGCCTATCCGTGCATCAAAATTAAAATGTCGCCAAAATATAAGGGAAATAGGACAGATGTACAGAAAGGAACGTTCTGAGAGTATATCTAGGCAAGCTTTTCAGCATCGAGCAAGGGAGAGCACGGAAGACAGAATCCAGCGACTTGAAGATCTAAGACAGCGAGCTTCTCAGCGTAGGGCATCAGAGAGTACACTAGAGAGACGACAACGCCTAGAAGAGAAAAGACGTCGACAAGCAAGATATGAAATGGCATTGCGAAATCGGTGCCCAACATACAAAATAGCAGTTTGTAGAGATGTGAACTATAGTACTTTAGGAGAATTCAATGTGAAATGCGTTCATTGTAAAGCATCACATTTTCCAAAGGAACGTGTTTGCAATCGTCTTCATAGAGACTCTTTTGGTGATTGTTGTCTTCATGTACGATTATTACTGTCAGCACCATATTTTGCGAACGAGTTAGCAAGACTGTTTTTGCACTGCCATCCACTTGCTGAAGAATTTCATAAAAGAATCAGAAACTTGAATTCCTGTTTTGCTTTTTCTTCTTTGAATGTGTCAGAAGACAGAACCATCAACAGTCATGGCATATACAGTTTTATTGAACTTGGCTGCTCAACCGACTCAAGACATACATGGAGAATTTGAAGAACCTCAATACGGTCAGATGTATTTTTTGGATCCTGATAATGCTGTTGACGAACGATTACATCATCCTCTGAATTATGGAATAAGTCGTGAACTCATGGAATTATTAGAGCACGTAATAAGGGCACAGAATGGTTCACAGGGTTATATGATGATGCGAGAAGTTCAGTATGAAGTTGAACAGCAAGCTACTGCACAAGGATTATCTGCACCTGAAGTTCAACTTTTGTTCAGAATTCCTCAGGAAAGTGATTACAGAAAATTTAATACACCATCCATTAATGAAGTTTGCGCTGTCTTCACACTTAATGCCGATCAGAGTTTCCCAGAAAATGAAATGATTGTACATCGGTGAAACAAGGAAATTGTTATTCTAAAAAATATTGATAAATGTATTGAGCCATTCACTTATCCACTGTTTTACCCACAGGGTTTGGATGGTTTTTCTCTTGATATACCATTGACTACACCTTATTCTTCGCGGCATCATGCAACGCGCCTTGAGTTGGCTCAGAACAGACTTGCTTTTCGACCCGAAGTAATAAATTATTTGTCCACAAAAATGAATTCTACAGGTCATGACTTGCGACAAATACAATTTAATGCATTGCATTTTGGTGGCAGACTTTTTCAACAGTATGTTGTCGACACTTTTATTAGGGTCGAAAGAGATCGTATTCAGTGGATTAAAGCAAATCAAAAGAAGATCCTTGCTGATAATTATACAGAAGTCACACGTTTGATAAACGACTTAGTAGAAAAAAACAAAGCTACAGTTGGAGAGAAAGTCATTCTCCCATCATCTTTCCCAGGGTCAACACGCTATTATACTGAACAATTTGAAGATGCTATGGCAATTGTTCGCCGTCTTGGTTCTCCAGATTTCTTCATAACAATGACATGTAATGCAAACTGGCCTGAAATAAAAAACGCTTTGCACATTCAGTTACAAAATGGATCTTTTATACAACAACTTCCTCAAGACCGACCAGATGTTGTAACTCGAGTTGCAAAATTGAAATTTGATGAAATAATTGAAGATTTTGATAAGAAGCAGATATTTGGAAAAGTTGCTGCTTATGTATATTCAATTGAATTTCAAAAGCGAGGTCTTCCTCACATTCACCTTCTTCTAATTATGTGTTCTCAAGACAAGATTCATAATCCTGAAGAACTGGATGATCTCATTTCTGCAGAGATTCCCGACTTTGAAGATACAGATCTGAGAGAACTTGTAATAAAGTGGATGATTCATAACCCCTGTGACGAACAGAACCCAAACGCTGCATGCATGGTAAATAAAAGTGGACGTATGAAGTGCCGCTTTCAATTTCCAAAATCATTTGAGGATGTATCTTCATTGGCAGACAATGCAAAACCAAATTATCGAAGGCGTTATGATCCCAAATTGGACCCTCACAGTCGAGATTTCTCTCATGAAAGTGCAGTATATCGTAAGAGTGTTGATGGCAGCCGCATAACAAGAGATAATCGTCATGTTGTTCCTTATAATGCATATTTACTGAAAAAGTACAATTGTCATATAAACGTTGAATATGTTGGAAGCATTATGGCTGTGAAGTATCTATACAAGTACATATATAAAGGGTTTGATTGTGCTTCACTTAAAGTTGTTGAAGGAGGAAGACAAATCATGTACAATGAAGCAAATACTTATGTTGAGGGTCGATGCATCACTCCACTAGAGGCATGTTGGCGTTTATTTGAAAATGAAATTCAGAAGAAGAGTCATACTGTGCTACGATTATCAATTCACCTTCCTGGCCAGTACAGAATTGTAAATTTAGATCAGGCTCAGGAAAATTTAGCTGATACAGAACAAAAAGTTTCGACTCTGGAAGCATATTTCAAGCACAATAAAAGGGCTAAGGAAGAACATGAAATTAGACAATCAAATGGAGACACGGAGGAAGAGCCAATCTATTATTACTACTGGCAAATGCCTGAACACTTTAGATGGGATGCAAGAAACAGTGAATGGATTCAAAGAGTACGACAGATAAAAGTTATTGGAAGAATACATAATGTCAATTTTGTTGTACAGCCTGAATTATATCACTTACGACTGTTATTGTATCATGTAAAAGATGCAACCAGCTTTAAGGATTTACTGACAGTGAATAATATTGAACATGCGACATACAAGCAAGCTTGTCTAGCACGAGGATTATGCTATGATGACCAACAATGGATTGAAGGATTGTCCGAATCTGCAAGCTCAAAACTGCCAAGGGCAATGAGAACACTTTTTACACAGATTTTGATTCTAGGCTCACCAGAAAACCCAAAACGGCTGTGGGAAATGTTTAAGCAAGATCTCGCAGAAGATTTCATTCATGAAGGTGAAAGGACTGGAATTTCAATTGAAGATTCTATCAAGCGAGCTTACTGTGTAATTGCCCATAAACTCGACTCAGAAGCGACAGAAGGTAGAAATTTTCAATATTGGGTTGAAAAGTTTTCATTTGATGATATTGATGATTATGAAACTGAATCGAATCAAGAATTGTCAAATGTCAATGAATCAGCAGCTATTGGTCAACAAATGTATCAACTTCTTAGAGGAAAACAAATTGAAATTGTGGATGCTATCTTTCGTTCAGTCAATGATGAGAATATTCAATCAAATTGCTTTTTTATTGACGGACCTGGTGGTACTGGAAAAACTTTCATATACAAGACTTTGTATTAACTTTGTATGTGCACCATTGTAAAAAGGACAACACTTATTCTTTTTTCTCTAAAAACAAATCTCATTATAAAATAAAACAACAGACCTTACTCAGGCTTCATCTTCAGCAAAAAGCTTTTCTGGGGAGGATCCTGCCCCTCTGTCAATTGCAACTAGTGTTTGCTGACACTGGCTATTTATAGCCTTATTTCTTCCTTGTAGCAGGTAGCGCCACTGCGGATCAATTTTGGCAAATTCGTGGTCATTAATGGCGCTGCTATCGCTAACGATCTCAATGCTCTCATGGTAAAATGCGTACATATGATTATTATAGTTGGCCAATTTCAATCAACAAATCTCATGTTTAGAAAGCGTTAACGGCCATTAGTATTCTTTAATTAAGCTCCTGTATTACTTTCTGAATGTTATTGCATTTAAAATTAATTATTTAGTCATGTGTATAAGTTTAAATTGGAAATACTTGCAGTGTTGTATTTTATGCAACGCGCATCCACCCATTTTAATATTATGATATCTAAAAGAAAACGATTCAATGAATACAGTAATAATGATATTATTAAAGATAAAATCAAATTTTTTAATTTGATAGAAATATTAGTGATTAAAATTTAGACGATAAAATAAATGCACAAATTCGTTGAAATTAGCAGTTAAGAGATTTTTTACTTAGAAAAAAAATCTTAAAATGGGGGGGAAAAAAAAAAATTGCGATATATTCAGCAATAAATGAATAAAAATTACATATAGGATCAACAATACATCTAAGTAGAATCTGAAATTGACTTCTGTGTGAAATCGATATGTATGAATAAGATTTAAAAAAAAAATAATTTTGTTATTAACCTTCAAACGGGCACGCTGCTTATACGAACATAAAAAGTCGCGCATTTTTTTCACATACACTACTTTAAAATATGTATTTTAAAGTATCTGAATATTTTAATTATACTATAACCATTTGAAGATTAATAAAAACATTCAATTGGAACTTTTGTTCATTAAAAAAAAAAAACTGAAAGAATGAAACTGAAAGCACAAAATCAATATAAAGTAATCAAAGAAACTTCAGAATTATTTGAAAATAAAATAAAGAATATTGTTCATGTTTTGTCTTTTTTAATAAAAAGTGTAAAGTTAAAAGTTTTAAACTTAATTAATTTTTAAAATATTTAAAATTATAAAGTTTAAAACAAAAAAAAACATCAAAGAATTATTTTAAACAGCGAAAAAAAAAAATCAAATCTAACAAAACATTACATGAACGGTCGCGCGTATTTTTCAAATACAAATAGCAAATATACAGCCTCATATCATTGTCTCGAAGTTCAAAAGAGAACTAACAATAGATCAATATATATACTGAGTGAATAGCCAAAGATAAGTCTTCAAATGCTCTCTGACTTTAAGATAGACAACGAGATTCACCGTTAGTGTATCTCTCATATACGCGCGCCCACTGGAAAGTTAAACATGCAGAAGAAAGGAGGTACTTTATGCGACAGTTCAGCAAAACGCCAACAGAAAAATAATCTTTTGCTTTTCTTTAACTCTGAGTACATTAAAATATATATAGTTACAAAATACATAAAAATATAACCAATATGTGCTACTATATGTAGATATATAGGTTGCTCTAAATCAAATTACAAATTTTAATTGGCCAATAAACATAATTTTAAGTTGGGTTCAGACTTCCATCTCTGCCAGTTGTGATGCCGATGTCAAAGTGCACTCATATTTAAATAATAATACAGTCAACTCTAAAAAATCCGCAACCCTAAAATCAGCAATTCTCTAAAATCCGCATATCATTTGCAATGTAAACAAACATTGTCACAATTGATTTGTTGATTAGTGGATTGCAAAAATTCAGCTGTATTAAGAGACAAATCATTTTTTAACTGATGCTGATGAATCACCAATCACTCAACATATTGCAGAGGAGGAAATGATAAGTGTAATTATACATAATTATTAAAAAATAAATGATAATAATTTAGAGGAAAAGGAGAAAGACAGTTTTCATGAAAGATTTTCTCTCATGCAGATAAATACTTAAATTTTCTCATAGCACAAACTTATGTGATTGACCAAGAACTGCTGACTTTTTTACAGGTTATAGGAAAATAAATATGTATGAATATTCTTACTTAAACTAGTATTGATCAAACTTTTCAAAAATCTAGATAATTTGTAACTATAATGTGATACATAAAAATTGCTCTTTAAATTAAAAGTTCATGAAATATTTGTACTTTTATTAGACACACTTTATTTCAGCATTGTATATATAATATATAAATTGTATCTTAAAGATTTACTACTCAAATGAGGTTCTAAGATGTAAATAAAAGAAATTACTCTAAAATCTGCAAAATTCAGAAATCCGCAAAACACTTCGTTTTAAGCTGTGCGGATTTTTGAGAGTGTACTGTAATAATAAAAGTGAAAATGTTATAAACATACACACTCTTTACACATAGGAAATACTATGAAGGCATTTTTGGTTCCTTGATTGTTGAGGCGTAAAACTATCCCAAATATTTTGATTCTGTGCGACTTTATTTTATTAATATAGATCATAATTAATAACTATATGATATTTAAATAAAAATTTTTTGGCATTTATTAATCCATAAAAAAAATACATATTACTAGAATTCTGTTTCTACTTACATCGATCAACCCATTGGCCTCAGCTGCTATTTCTCCTGAAAAAAGGAAAAAAAAAAATTAAGCATAAATTGTATTTTAAACACACCTTTTTCATATATGCTAAGTGTGATTTAAAAAAAAAAAAAGAAAGAAAGAAAGGGAAAAAAACTTATTTCTCTCTCAAATAAACAACAGAAAAAAAAAAAAAAAAATGTGTTAATAATTCCTGTAAGCCCCCATTTCATTATAACCCAAAATTAGAATTCATTGCCAGTATTACTAATTGAAAATTTGAACTGCCCATACGAATGAGGAAAAATAACTTTAACCCCGTATTACAGCGTCTAGAATTACAGTGTGGAAAAGCGACCAGCAAATCAGTGCCTTAAAAAATAAGCCTCTCACCAGAGGTCAGTACAATCGAGTTTATTGCTTGAAAAACTCATTATTGGTTAATCATGGGCTTGGATCACGTGATTCAGCAGACGAAACTGGGAAAAGTCCGATCGCAGCGCCATCTCTGAAGCTTTTTTTTTTTTTTTTTTTTTTTTTTTTTTAGCAGTATTTTAAGCATTTGATCAGCGCTTGCCACACTGTATATTCAAGGTGCTGTACTCTTATTCTCAAAATATAGTCCTTCAAAAATGTTAAGCAATCTTTTTATTTTGAGCACTTTAAGAAATTGTTTTCAATGAATAGTACTAAATTAATAAAATATTTTTGTAGTAGGGCTTAAAGTATCAGACATTTTACACTCTTCGTCGAACATGTTATGGATGTGGCCAACACTGTGGCTTAGAATTTCTGCCGCTCTTCTAACACTCATTTTATCTAAGTTCTTTAGATACACATGCCTGCTTGTTATTTTTTGAGCTAAACGATATGGGCTATCTTTATCAGATTCATAAAATGTCGTAATGTGAGACCAACTTGTAACTTTTGCATCACTGAAAGAAGCATCGTATTTCGAAAAGTTGTTCCTAAGGCATTGTAACAAGTGTGGAGGATCAAAAACAAAATAAATTTTGTGATTTTTGATCCAAAAAAAAGGGCTCTTCCACTGTAGATTTTAGCTCAGTTGAGAAAACTTTCTGATTATTTGTACCCATGTCACAAATAACTGACACAGGTTCCAAACCAGATTCGATAAGCATTTCTAAACCAGTTTTTAAAGTGCAGCTAACTTATGTGAGGGTCCAGTGTCTGGCGAAAAATAAAATACGAAATATTTGCTTCCACAGGTTAAAAATACCTCGGACCATAAAAACAAAGGCATGTGTGGCTACTTGTGTGGTACTTTCGACAGTGTCACCATAATTGTCAAATCCAAAAATTTGATCAGATTTAGCATAATAGCTAAATCCAGGTTGAATCTTCATTTCATCAAAGGACACTGTGCAAAGTCTTTGTGCAAACTTCATTTTTTCAGCTATTATTTTTAAAGCAGACATAACTGGCAAAATAAATCCAGGCTGGATCTCAATGTTAGATACACACCTTTTCAGTGTCTTCTCAGTTGGCATATTTAAATGTAAACGAGGACTCTGTATGCTCTTGGGCCAGCAAGGTAAACTTGAAAATTTTTTTCTCTTCAACAGACCAACGGCGAGCGTATGGCGATATGTCCTTTTTTTTAATCTGTGACTCAATGAAATAGTACATCATAGGTGACACTAGTTCTTTTATACTTCTCAATACTTGTTTTATATGTAGCTGACATGATGATATCGCTTGTTCATACCTCTTTCTCAAATTGTGGTATTTTGTAACGATAATCTTGTGCTTTCTTGTTTTTGGTGCAATAATCCTCTGCACAGGTGGATTCAGTTTTCTCCATTTCACTGTATAGATTAAAAAAATATATATACATATGTAAATGTTTATTTACATGTTTTAATTTATATTAAACATTATACAAATTAAAGCAATGATATATTGTGCATGCGTTTACCAATTTGATTATCTGTACTTCTTGGTGATAACACATACAGGTGACACATTTGCAACAATTGCAGAAAAATCATCTTTAGTGGAAAGAATAATTTTGTGAGCATCATTGCTTTCGTTTTTGTAAAATATCTTTGCCACTAATTAAAACTCAAGAAAAATTGCTAAATAGTTGTAAAAATATATTAAAAATAAATGTAAAAGAATTTCTTGTAGTATCGATTTTTACTACCAAGACATTCCACAGTACAGATAAGCAGCAATAAAGAAACTAAAAATATGTATGTTCTTTAAATAAACTGTTGTCTGTATGTTCTTTAAACTGACAGCATGAAAAAAAGTTTTTAGAGCTACAAAAGACTCTGTATGTTCTTTTAACAGACAAACATGAGAAAATAAATTTTTAGAACTACAAAAGAAATTGTAGTAAAGAATACAAGTTAAATACACAGCTTGTAAAATCAACTTAATTCAATTCAATATATTCTAAATAGAATTTTTTTTTTACATATAAAAATTATGAATAGGTTTCATTGAATAGCTATTATTATCATTATTATATTTTTACTGTTTTTGCACTTTACAATTTATGCCATGAAGAACTGTTTAAAGCATTATACTAAAAGCATTTACAATTTTTTGAGGGGGGTAATATTTCTGTTTAAAAACTTAAAAAAAAAAAAAAAAAAAAAATCTGTCATATTTACCTTCCATCACATGAATAGAGACCTTAGGCATACTACTTTGAATATGTCTATTAGAGCAATCAGAACTTTCAGCTGAAATAACACAAAATATAAAAAAAAATTCATAATGAACACTAATGCATCAGTTTGCATAAAAAATCAGTTTCTCAACAATCTTTATGGAAAATTTGTTTGTTGTAAATAATAGTAATAATATAGAAAAAAAAAAAAAACTAAATATTTACAAAATTCACTTTACCAGTATAGGACTCAAAAAGTGTGGTATCAGATACAGGTACATTATCACATGAAGTAACTGTTTCTAAAAATTTCAAAAGAATATCAGAAATTAGTTCGAAAACTGAAACATGAGAAGTTATTTGAAAATAAGCATGAATTAATTTTTAATTCTGCTCACGTGGTAAAAACTTTATAATCTTTAGCATTTTCTGACTCATTCTACAACATTGACACCACAGGACATTCCAGTTCCTGAATAGGAACTAGGAACCCTCATTAATCTCATATATTCAAGATTTTAAGTGGATTAAATGGATATGCCACAGAATAATTTCAAGTTTTACAGTAATAAATGTCAAATAGGTTTTATTTTATAAAACTCAGCATTGTTTTGTTTTTTCATAAAGTTTTTATTTATTTATTTTTTATAATAATAATGTAGGGAAACTGTCTAAATTTTACACTTCTTAGTTTATTTTATTTGAAAAATCTGCTTGCTTACCTTCACTTCAAAAGTGATGATTCACCCTCAATCTTGAATTCAAATTTTTCTTCATTTGTTTGAAAACAATGTTAGGTTGCGATTCTGAATAAACAAGAACAAGAAAGTATTAATAATTAGATTACTATTATAATTTTTCAATCCTTTAAATAACTCTAGCAAATTAGTTTTAAAGCTGAAAATAGCTGATGTCTTTAAACAATACATTTTTAATTTGACAAAATCAGTTCCAGTGAAATGTGTCAAACAGACTGTACAATATTTAATTTTTTTTTTTTTTTTTTTTTTTTTTGCTAGGTAGCTTTTACATGTCACAATCCATGACCTTTTTGCACAGGACTGCAATTGACTTTGCTTACAAATTCAAACTTGCATGTATAGTGCCTCATCAGATGCCTAAAAAAACTAATTAATATGCAAAATATGACCTTTTGGTTGGTTGGTTGGTTGATTGCTGTTTAATGGCGCAAGGTCCGCGATGGGACATACTGCGCCAAACAAAAGTATATACGATAAACACTAGCTTCTGGATGGGTTTTACCCATCCAGATGGTCAATAAAAAACACATCGAAAATTAAAACAATATGTAAAATAATAAAATATAAAAAGACAAATATTGAAATAATAGAAAACAGAGTAAAAAGTGTATAAAATAAAATGATGCAAAAAGTGATGAATAGTGTATATAATAAAAAGATGAACAGTGTAAAATATAAAATCAGATGTCATGATAAAAACCAGCATCTTTTAAAAAATTGGTCATGAGATGATGAGGGTTCTCACCTAAAAGGCTCGTCAGATTGGGTGAAGATGAATTAAAATGCTGTCGATACAGATGACGAAGGCAGGGGCAGTCGGTGAGAATATGGCGAATGGTTAGTGCACTATGATGACAATTCGGACAATCAGGTTGTTGCTCTCCAAGCAATAGGTATTTATGTGTTAGTCTTGAATGCCCGATTCTTAGTCTAGTAATAATGGCATATTTTCTAGGGATATGACCTTTTGAAAATTACTGATATTCATGTTATAAATTTTATCTGAGATTTTGTTAAATTGTTAAAATGGAAAAAATCATAATAGGTTGTTCCAGTATTTTCGTTCATGCTGTATGTTATTTAAAGGATCATAATGTATCCCAGTTGTTTTGTGTGATTCTATGACAGAACTATAAATATTAAGCTAAAAAAAAATCAATTTTTTATTTCAAACAATTTAACTTATTAAAGTGAATTTTAAATTATTTGAACTTACCACAGTATATGAAAGTTCTACTTTGTATGCTGGCCCAGAAGCAGACACAGTGCAGCAGAACAGCGAGCGCTGCAGAAAATAAAGTGAATTTTAAATTATTTGAACTTACCACAGTATATGAAAGTTCTACTTTGTATGCTGGCCCAGAACCAGACACAGTGCAGCAGAACAGCGAGCGCTGCAGATTATTAAAAGCTCTGGATATTTATTTTACATCTCTGAAAGGAAGTGCCATGTTTAAAATACAAATGTAATTTTCATTATTATTATGTCTCTAGGTCATTGTACATATTATATATCCTTAACTTATTTGCTTTGTACATACAAATTTTATGCATTTCATAAATTGCTGGTAATACTTATTGTACACTACACTGTGCCTGTCATTCCTGGCTTGCAAATTTTTTAAATGGGCGCAGAAAATGTTCATACTTCTGAAATTTCTCCCAAACAGATTCTGACCTTCCCTCAACATCTCAGAAATGTTTTGTTATACAAAAGTCGTACCTTCTATATAATAAGCATTTTAAAATTAATTATACACTGTAACATCAAAATACAGCTATTAGTTTGGTTTAAACGTGGCAGAGTTTGCTTTATTAGCAGATAGCTATTTTGACTTTTTTTTCCCTCCTATTGAAATATTCAAAAATTTTCCCAGCAGCTGAAATTTCCTCAAACCTCATTTTGGCGTTTTAACATTCTGTACCCTTGCCTTTTTTTTTTCGGTATGTGTGTTGCTGCAAATAGATATAAAAAGTTCTGCTATTGGGTATGCTCATAAAAAAAAAAAAAAAGTCTAAATCTCATTGTCATGTAAATCTCTGCAGTTGCAGTGATTACCTATAAACACAATTTGTGAGATGTTGACTTATAACCTAACATCTAACTTTCAACTCAATCGAATAAGGTGTTGAGGTGCTATCACACTTTAAATGATTTGATTGGTTGGTTGGTTGAATGGCTTTTTTTGGCGCAAGGTCCAAAGTAGGACATGCTGCGCCAAACAGGTAAAAGAAAAGAGGAGCTTCTGGATGGGTTTACCTATCCAGAATGTCATTAAAAAATCACAGTAGAAAAAAGAACCAAAACTACATACAAGATAAAATAAAAAAATAATAAAAACAGTGTATACAATAAAAAACAGATGTAAAATACGATGAACATTGTAAACAATAAAATCAGATGTCGAAGTAAAATCCAGCCTCCTTCAAAAAATTCGTCAAGTGATGAGGATTTGCACCTAAAAGGCTTGTCAGATTATGTGAAGATGAATTAAAATAATGTCTATACAGATGATGAAGACAAGGGTAGTCAGTGAGTAAATGGCGAATTGTAAGCACACAGAAATGACATTTCGGACAGTCAGGTTCCTGTTGTCCAAGTAGTAAGTATTTATGCATGAGCCTTGAATGCCCAATTCTTAGACGAGTAATTATCAATCATGTGTTCTAGAACTACGTGTAGGCCACACTGAATTTGAGGTTTTATTTCAAGTAATTTATTATTTTGTTGATTATTCCACTCCATTTGCCAATTATTTCTGAAAATGCTTTTTTTTAGTGTGTGCTAATATCATCATAAGGTATAGGACAGTTTAAAAGAATAGAAGCCTGTCTCGCGGCTTTGTCTGCTGCTTCATTGCCTTTGATGCCAACATGGCCTGGAACCTAACAAAATAAGATGTGAAATCCCTTCTTCAGAAGGTCGTTATAATCCTCATTATCACTTGACAAATTTTTTGAAGGAGGCTGGATTTTACTTTGACATCTGATTTTATTGTTTACAATGTTCATCCTATTTTACATCTGTTTGTTATTGTATACGCTGTTTTTATTATTTTTGATTTTATCTTGTATGTATTTTTGTTTCTTATTTTTAATGTGTTTTTTTAATGACAATCTGGATGGGTGAACCCATCCAGAAGCTGTTTTTTATCTTTTTACATTTTTGTGTGGCGCAGCATGTCCAAATATGGACCTTGCGCCAATAAAAGTTAATCAACCAACCAACCAACCAGAAGGTCGTTATATGTTTTTAAAACAGTGATAAAAGAAAGTGTGCAAGAGCTAGAAGAGAGTCAAGAACACTCTTAGAGTTCGTATAGATAATGAATTTTTTGCTACAGTGAGATGAAATAATGTTTAGAGCTACTTTAACTGAAAAAAAATAAAATAAAATAAAAAAATGGAAAAAGAACTTGGGAGTTGATAGCTATAAATGGTGTCACCAGTGACAACACCACAGCCAACTTTATTATTTGTCTTGGAGCCATCAGTAAAAATCTCGACATAATCCTTATATTCAGAACGACGAGATGAGAAAAGTGCTTGAAAAATGAAAGCATGTGTTAGATTTGTCAAAACCACTAAACGGATGAAGACAAGAAATAGCTTGGAAATTCCAAGGTGTCATGTTTAAAAGAGACCGGAGCCGAACTTTGGTATGAATATGAGAGGTGCCTACAAGAAAATTCTTAATTCTAAGAGCAAAATGAGGGATGCAAGATGGGCGATTCACATAAAGGTTATAATCTTTGCTATTAAAATGGGAATGAAGTGGATGATTGGGATGTGAAAGAATGCGATAGTACAATTCAAGTGAAAGCCTTTGTCTAATATCAGAGAGAGAAGGCTCCACACAGTCAGCATATAAACTAAAAACAGGACTAGTGCGGAACGCTCCTGAGCAAATTCTAAGTGCACTGTGGTGTGGTGTGTCGAGTTTAAGGTAAGAGTGAGGTGCTGATCCATAAACCTGGCAAGCATAATCAAGTTTCGAGTGAACAGTAGCCCGATATATTTTCAGTAACGACGGACGGTCTGCTCCCCAAAAAGTGTAAGAAAGGACTTTTAATATGTTTAGTGCTTTATCACATTTAATTCTTAAATATGAATGAAATATGAGGAATAAAAGTCAATTTTCCGTCAAAAAAAAAAACACCCAGAAAGCGAGCAGTATCAACAATGGAAATTTGTCTGTTATTCATGAAGACCTCGTTTACGGTAAAAATGCACACGTGTTTTGTCAGTGGAAAATTTAAAACCATTTTATTAGTCCATTTAGTGATATTTTTTATAGCAAGTTGCAGTTGGCATTCTATGAAGTGCATGTCATTTCCCTGGTAAGAAATTTGCAGGTTGTCAACATATAAAGTTCCATAGACACTTTGAGGCAGTTGTTTTAGAATATCGTTAATTTTTAAAGAAAAAAGAGTAACACTCAAGACACTGCCTTGAGGCACACCTTCCTCTTGGAAGTAATAATATTCAGAAAATCAATTTATTGAAATTTTTTTTTTCCGACAGAATGAAAATAATGCCCGGACTGGGGGCCTGATTCTCTTCCCAATCAGTTAATTGTGTGATTTTAATAAAATTTGTATTTCTTTCTCCCATTGTTTAATGGTGTTTTCCCATTACCTGCTGCTTATTTCTGTCGAGCTATCTACATGATAGACCAGATATTTCTGCCCAAAGGTTGTCTGAGTGAGTAATGCTGACCAGTTGTCGGCCTGGATAGCTCAATTGGTAGAGCATTCACCTTGTAAGTCAAAGATCCGGGGTTCGACTCCCGGTCCAGGCATTATTTTCACTCAGTCGGAAAAATAAAAAAATATCATAGTTGAAATTTTTTGCAATTACAATATGTTTCTGATATACAGTGGTGGACATAATTATAAGACACCTATCTAATTTGACAAATAGTGAAAGAAAAGATTATAACATAAAAATGTTTTATGAAATACGTCAAAAAGATAAATTTATTCTGTTATTACACGTAATTGTTTTACAGAAATGATACTTTTATAGAGTTTAATAAAAAAAAATTAAAAATATCATATACAAAATTATAAGACACCCTAACACTTTAATGAAAATACCTGCTTTTTTTTTTCGAAAATAATGTGCAACATGCAAATTTTCTGCACGCTGTTATGACATCAGCAGTTTACTAAAGCAGACAATAACCGACTTCATGCAATTACAAACATGCCACGAGGTACAAAATTAAAAGAAAGTGAAATTCTCAAAATTTGGAGTTTAAATGGAACTGGTGCTTCAATTAATGATATTTCAAATTTATTAAATGTTCTAGATGTGCAATTAGAAATGTTTTGAAAAGAGAAATTAATGGATTGGTGATTAAAAGATCTGGACGTACTCCTTGCTTGTCCTCGAGACACAGACGCCATGTGCTTTTGCTCGCTACCCAGAATAAGATGACCACTACAGGCATTAAAAATGCTTTGAAACTGAATTGTTCAAGGAGAACCATTCGCAAGGTGTTCCTATGTGAAATATAAAAAATTGAAAAAAAACACTGCTTCTAAGCCAGCGCAAAATGGAGCTTCTAAGCTTCACTAAGCAAACTATGGCTTGGACCTCCAAATGGTACTCTGTGTTATTTTTTGATAAAAAAAAAGTTTAATCAGGATGGTCCTGATGGGTTTCAATATTATTGGCATGATTTACGGAAGTCTCCTCATGTACTAATGAGCCGCCAAATGGGTGGAGGCTCAGTAGTGGTTTGGGCTGGTTTTTCGGCTCAAGGGAAAATGGATATTGTTTTTGTGCATTCAAGAATGAATTCCTAAAAGAATCTTCTTAAAGATCAACTAGCCATATACAGTGAACTTCTTTGAAGCGAAAACTACACTTTTGAGCGTGATAACGTGCCGATTCATGCATCACACAAAACAAAAAATGTGGTTTTCAGAGCAAAGTATCAATGTTCTGTCGTGGCCTTCGCAATCCCCAGACTTAAATCTCATTGAAAACTTGTGGGGGATCTAACCTCGGGCGGTTAACTGAAATGGGAGACAGTTTATATGTGTCGAAGACCTAAAGAATGCTACAAAACGTGCTTGGGAAGAACTGTCTTGCAATATTTTGTTAGAATTGATAGATTCGATGCCGAATTGCATCTTTCATGTTATAAAAAACAATAGCGGCTCCACCAAATATTGAATAACCATGTTAGAGGATTTTCTTACAGTGTAAAACTGTTTATCCACAATCATATTTTCGATAATTTTAATTTTAATTTCAATAAATATTAATAATTGTCATATTTACCTTCCATCACATGAATAGATCTCTTAGACGTACTAGTCTGAATATGTCTATTAGAGCAATCGGCACTTTCAGCTGAAATAACATAAAAAAATTCATAAAGAAAACTACTTCATTAGTTTGTGCAAACAATCAAAATTTCTTAAAAATCTTGATGGGAAATTTGCTTGTTGTAAGTAACAATAATAATACAGAAAAAAAACTAAATATTGACAAAATTCACTTTACCAGTATAGGACTCAAAAACTGTTGTATCAGGTACAGGTACGTTATCACATCAAGTAACTGTTTCTAAAAATTTCAAAAGAATGTCTGAAATCAGTTTGAAATCTAAACATAACAAGTTATTTAAGAATAAGCATGACATCAATTTCCAATTCTGCTCACTTGCTAAAAACTTTATAATCTATAGCATTTTCTGCATCTTTAGCATTTTAATAATGTAGGGGAACTGTATAATTTTAAAACTTCTTAGTTTATTTTATTTGTAAAAATCTGTTTGCTTACCTTCACAGCAAGAGTGATGATTCACCCTCAATCTTGAATTCAAATTTTTCTTCATTTGTTTGAAAAACAATGTTAGGTTGTGAATCTAAATACATTAGAACAAGAAAGTATTAATAATTAGATTACTACTGTAATTTTTCAATACTTTAAATAACTCCCACAAACCAGTATTGAATTTTTTAAAATTAATTTTACTGGGTGATGCTTTTGTACCCTTAAAATTAGTGCCAAAAAGAACTGCTAAACAATTATAACAAAGTAAAAAATATGGTGTGAAACAACCTCACGACTTCCATTACCCACTATTACACATATTATATGCACTTTTTGGAGATAATGTTATCATAAGACATAGAACTGACTTAATGTAATAGACACCTAAAAATTTTCCGATAAGAGAAAGTTAATACATGTGTAAAAACATAAGAGTTTACACAGCATTTTTTTTTTTTTTTTCCCTAAGAAAAACAAATGAAAAGAAAATTGGTAGAGTTATTTTTTTATCTGATTTTTATTTTTTTTAAACACTAATTTCTGAAATCTAAAACTGATTTATCTCATCAGGATGACTTAATTTTCCTGTGATAACCAAGTAAAGTATGAGAAAGGATATGTAAAATGGGTTTATGTAACAAGTTTCAAGAAAATCGTTAGAGCCATTTTTGAGATACCAACTTTTACCAAAGCTTGGCATAATTAACTGTTGACCAGAAAACAACAATTTCATGCAAAAGGATATTTAAGAGAGGGTTAATATGGCAAGTTTGAAAAAAATTCATACACATGTTCGAAGGAAAGAACTTGCAGAACCTGAAATTCAGCTATTTATACAGGACACCTATCAATTTTCCTGAACTAACCAACTACATCATTCGAATGGATATCTAATAGAGTGTTTATACTGTGATTTTTAGGAAAATTGTTAGAGCCGTCTTTGAGATATGGACTTACATCACTTCTGGTTTCAGATGTCCCACTTCCGGTTTTCCAATTTTCACCAAAATTTAGAAAATTCCTCTGTATACCAGACCTGCTTAAATTCTAAAGTTTTGTAGTTCTATCTTCATTACTTTCCAAGGTGTAATAGCTAGAAGATTATGCACATACATACACACTGACCAATTGCCAAAAACCACTCTTTTTGTACTCATGAGACCTTAAAACATGTAAATCAGGTACAATCTCGATTTTGAATTTTTGGATCGAATACAATACTTCCATTACCTACAGTAGTCGGGTAATGGAAGTAAAAAGGTAATGACTCCAATTGACTTTGTGAACATTTAAGTAATTAGGTGAGAAGTTGTTAAATTGTTAAACAGAAAAATCATAATAGGGAATTTCAGTGTTTTTGTTTATGCTGTATGTTGTTTAGTGGATCATAATGTATCTAAGTTGTTTTATGTGTTTCTGTGACAGAATTATAAATGAAAAGCTATCAAACTCAAATATCTTTTTTTTTTATTATTAATTTAACTTCCTAAAGTGAACTTTAAATAATTTGAAATTACAGACTGCAATATATGAAAGTTCTACTTTGTATACTGATAAAAAAGACTAAGTCACATACTCATGTAAAACTGTACAGTTTCAGTGATAACCTAAAATGCAATTTGTGCGATGTTGACTTATAACTTACCCACCAATTTTCAGCTTAATCGAATAAGGCATTTTTATGCAACTACACTTTAAATGATTCAAATCTATTTTTAACCTACTTCAAAAAGGAGGAATGTGTATGTTTTTTGTTGTTGTTGTTGTTTGTTTGCTCATAACTTCTGAACGGATACTCCAATTTTGATATTTTTTGTTTTGTTGATAAGGTCTTGGTCTGAAGTAGGTCCACGTAGTTCAAAATACGGTTACTGTAAGTGGTCACATCGTATAACATATTGTCATTTTTAATGGAATTAACAAAGGAGGGGTTCGTAATTTAAACCCTTTATTTTTGTTGTTGCTGTTGTCAGCTGATAACTTCATAACATATTCTCCGATTTCATTACATTCTTTGTTGTAAATATCTTGGCATGAAATAGGTCCCATTATGATTTCATTAAGACCTAAACAAATTATAGGGTGCTCACTAAAGACCGTTTACATTATTTAAAATGCTGAGATTCTGAATAAACAAAAACAAGAAAGTATTAATAATTAGCTTACTACTATAATTAACCAATCCCTTAAAAAATTAATTGTAGCAAACCAGTATTAAAGCTAGGAATAGCTGATGCTTTCAAGCGACACATTTTTGAATTGACAAAATCTGTTTCAGTGAAATGTGCCAAACATATGCGAAAATTTTTGTGAAGCTGACTCATGGTTTTTTTCTCTAGGTATGGTCTTTCACATGTTGCAACCCATTTTTTACACCTGATTGAAATAGAATGTAAAACGTTATTGTAAAAAAATTCCATTTTTAAGTATACAGGGTTGGTGAAAAGTTCCCGTACTTTTTCCAGATATTTCAACAGTACATAAATACCGTATACAAAAGTAAATTCAATTAACTGTTTAAATAATAACGTTTATTAGATCTATAACAATACAACAACAAAAAAATTACAACTGATGCTCAAAATTGCCTCCTTGGGCCTCAATACATTTTTTAACATGCTTTGGAAAATTGTTGATGACGGTCGCACACTCATCAACTGTGATCTCGTCCGAGGCACGCGTCAACGCCGCTTTCAGCTGTTCTACGGTGGTGTATTGTTTAGCCGAGATTTTTTGCTCCAGGATGGACCACACCGAGTAGTCGAGCGGGTTGAGATCCGGCAAGTTCGGTGGCCAAACGTCCTTGCTCCAAAAGCCAGGAAAGAGCTCTTCGCAGACGGCAATTGTTGATTTGGTGGAATGCGCCGGTGCCCAGTCTTGCTGAAGCGTTAATCAGGCTGCGCCAAGTGCTGCATTGCCCACGGTTCCAGAGCGTCGCGGAGGACTCGTTGCTGATAGCTGGCAGTGTTGATCTTGACGTTCTGCTCGATGAAGACCAAAGGTGTCTTTTCGGTGGAGCAGATCCCGGTCCAGACCATGACCAAAGCCAAAAAGTGACTGCGACAGATGGTTTTCGCCACCATGGTTTTCTGATTCCCACGGTGATTCAGGCAGAATATCATTAGATGAACCAACCCATAATGATGGAATTTTTCGTTCATTGCTTCAATATTGTGCAAATTCTGGCGATGTGATATTACAAAAACATTTAGCTGAAAGTGCCAGTAATGCGATGTATACAAGCCCTACAATTCAAAAAGAATTGATTGATTGCTATGCACAATTAATACAATCAAAAATTATTAGTAATATAAAAAAATCTGGATTTTATAGCGTATTGGCGGATGAAACAACGGACATATCACAAGTTGAACAATTTTCTCTTTGCTTTCGATATATTGTCGAAAATACTTTCAAAATTAAAGAAGACTTCGTGACATTTATTCTAGTTTATGATTTAACTGGGGCTGGTCTGAGTAAAAGTATTATTAATGCTATTTCAGAACTTAGATCAGAACTCAGATTAGATTTGAGCCAAATGAGAGGACAAGGATATGATGGTGCATCGTCTATGTGCGGTCATTTAAGAGGTGTTCAAGCTCT
The DNA here is from genome assembly GCA_963930645.1 of Salticus scenicus. NCBI lineage: Eukaryota > Metazoa > Arthropoda > Arachnida > Araneae > Salticidae > Salticus > Salticus scenicus. The sequence continues at coordinate 240,933,833 of OZ005658.1, forward strand.
GATACGAGAAAAAAATCCGAAAGCCATCTACACACACTGTTTACCATAGCTTAAACTTGTGTTTATTTGATGGCGCCAAAGTACGTGAAGTGAGAAATGCTTTTGCAACTATGGCTGACATCTGCACATTTTTCCGTTCATCTGCAAAACGTACTGAAATACTTAAGTCTAAAATTAAGGAGCTAAAATCAAAATGCACAGCTTTAAAACTAAAAACTCTGTGTGAAACAAGATGGGTATTACGACATGAAGCCGTACTTCTATTCAGAGAATCTCTAATTACTATTACAGCTGCACTGGAACATTTAGAAGAAAATGATAATTCAAGCAAAGCTTACGATTTATTGCAAAAAATATGTTCATACCCGTTTTTAGTTATAATTTTTATAGCTAGCTGTGTGCTTGGATTAACTTACAATCTTTCAGAAGAACTCCAAAGTCAAAATTTAGATTTAGCAAGCGCTTTGAAAAAAGTCAAAAGCATTGTAACTATACTACGAAGTCATTGTGAAAGAGCTGATGAAAAATTTAGCCAAATATATGAAGAAATCAAATCATTGGCAACACAGTTGAATGTTGGAGAGAATACGCCTCGTATTTGTGGCATTCAGAAAAGTAGAGCAAATTCCCCATTTAAGACACCGTAAAGTTTTACAGGAGAAATGTTTTCATTCTCTATTTAGATGATATAATAACAGCTCTTAAAGAACGGTTTTTATCACATGAAGAGAGCATTGCATGCCTGCAAAATCTACTTCCTGTTAATATTTCAGAAATAACAGCATTTTCCAAATTAGAAACATCTGTTAAATTTTATGAAGAGGATCTTCCAGGATTCAGAGAAACAATAGAGGGAGCTTCACCATGCGCCGAGCTACTCGAGAGCCCAATGCCCCCTCTGCCGTTTCCAATTTTACTACACAGGACTGGAGGGGCAGCTGGACATCCCTGAACAAGTTCAATTGTCATCCGACTCCTCCCGCTCCAGCAGCCCCGACTTGCCGAGCGTGGAGGAACTGCTCCCCCGTCCCAGCAGCGAAAGGACCGCTCCCTCTGCCGGGCCACAGTTCATTTCTCTCCAAGAACTTCACCGGACTCGTTTCGAACCCAACTTCTGGGAATATCTGAGAGCCGCCGCAACCGCCACCTCATCTGCCACCCTCTCATCCGCCGCCGCAACCGCCACCTCATCTGCTGTGACCCTCTCATCAGCCGCCGCAACCGCCCCTTCACCGGGACCGGGTCCCTCATCTACTGCCACCACCACTTCACCCAGATCCTTCTCTGCCGCCAGCTCATCGGTCCCGGCAGCCACGTCACCCGGATCCACCTCACCGGTCCCGGCAGCCGCGTCACCCGGCCCGTCATCTGCCGCCACCTCACCGGTCCCTGCAGCTACTTCACCCGGCCCGTCATCAGCCGCCACCTCCAGGAGAAGAAGAAGAAGAGAAACTGTAAGTTCCTTAAAATTTCCCATAGTAAAAAAATTATCCTTAAAAATAAAAAAAAAAAGGCAGAAAATCATTTAGAAAATTCAACCAGTTAGGGAAAAATATAAAAAAACTTAAAAACTTAAATTATTCAATAGATTATATGACCAATATCTTCAAATTAAAAATCAACAAACCCTCTTCATGAGAGAACTTATAAAATCCCTCCCCTCTTCTTCTTCTTCTCCTCATGTATAAAAAATGTGTGTAAATAATTGTTGTGTAAATAAAAATATTTTATTGTTATTACAGTTTGTTTGTTTTTTTTAAAGTAAAAAAATGGGACTGGACAAGGTATTGTGGGTTAACAATACCTTGTCCAGTCCCATTTTTTTTACATTAAATTACTTACCAATATTGGCTATTCAAAAAAAAATTTTTTTTAATCAGTTTGATGTTTTTATTAATCCCCTTAAAGTGGGATAAAACTTTGAACATTCATTTATCTGTCTATAACAAAAAAATCACTCTCCTTTGCTAGATTTGAAATATAAAATTGGATGAACCATCCATTTAAATTAAGACAGTAAGACAACTAATATATAAATGTTACTGGTATTTAAAAACGGATCTTAGAGGTGCTCTGTGTTACACTTTCTTTTAATTTTATATATGTCACTTAGTATCGAATAGCTATATATATATATATATTAATAATAATAATATATATATATTATTTATATATAATATAAATAATTTCAAAACTTTTGCGAACAAAATGAAATGGTAATATTTTCAATGTGTTATCGGTATCAGAAAATGAAAACAATTACTTCAAATCTCAAAAGGACCTCACAGAAATTATACTCAAAATCCCACCTTTAATCCAACAAAATGGAAGGAAAATTGTACCAAAATGATGGTTCAAATAAAATTGGAAAAAAATTAAATATTGCTCTGAGAGAGAGAGCAAAAAAAAATCTTTAACCGATCGCCAAAGCTGACAAACCATTCAAAAAAAATTTTTTTTTCCAATTTCAAAAAAAATTTTTTTGGATCATGATTGGTCAACGTTGAAAGCTTTGGTGAGTCGATAAAAAATTTTTTCTTTCGCTCGATCTCCGAATAAAATTTTTTTGAAATTGAAAAAAAAAAAAATTTGAGTGCGTTGTCATGATTGGTCATCAATCTTGAAAGCTTAGGCGAGTTGGTGAACTTTTGCTAGATCTCCGAATAAAATTTTTTTTGAAATTGAAAAAAAAAATTTTTTGAATGCGTTGTCATGATTGGTCATCAATCTTGAAAGCTTAGGGTGAAAGATTTTTCTCTTGCTAGATCTCCGAATAAAATTTTTTTTGAATGCGTTGTCATGATTGGTGATCAATCTTGAAAGCTTACGCGAGTTGGTGAAAGATTTTTCTTTTGCTCTAAAAAAATTATATAATCAAGAGTGGAACCATTCTTTCCAAACGTCCATCCTATAACTAACCATTTAAATTAAGACAGTAAGGCAACTAATATATAAATGTTACTGGTATATTTATTCCACTTTTTTATATATGCTGCTTTTATAATTATGAAAAAGTAATAAATAACTTTCAGCATATCAATCTTATAAACTTTAATTCCAACGTTTCGGCTAAATTCCTTCATTAGCCTTCCTCAGGGAAAATGATGTTAAAAAACACATAAACATAGAAAATTAAAGTACATGATATTACAATTACAACTTCAAAACATTTAACAGATGATTACACAAATTGTAAAAATATACTATATACATTTTTAAAAATATGCTAAAACACTCAAAGGAACATGAAACATGATCACCACAAGACAAGGATAAAGAGCTACTAAAGCAAAGGTTAAAAATATCAAAATTGCGGGGTTGCCAGAACTAACTCAAAGCAGGGAAACCATAAATTAATTTAAGCCCAAGAAATGAAGCCAAATTGAGGGGGGGGTTTACGGATAAGGAATCGTTACAAATTTCTGATTTTCTTTTAATAATTTCGAATGATTCATAAAGAAGTGCTTGGTTTCTATTGTCAGTATTGTAAATTATTTTGGCATTTTCAAAATCGGGGTCAATGGGATTAGTATTATAATTTCTAGAAAAAGCTGTGTTGGGTCTATTATATTTTAAGGAGAAAAATATAATAAGAAAAATATAATAGACCCAACACAGCTTTTTCTAGAAATTATAATACTAATCCCATTGACCCCGATTTTGAAAATGCCAAAATAATTTACAATACTGACAATAGAAACCAAGCACTTCTTTATGAATCATTCGAAATTATTAAAAGAAAATCAGAAATTTGTAACGATTCCTTATCCGTAAACCCCCCCTCAATTTGGCTTCATTTCTTGGGCTTAAATTAATTTATGGTTTCCCTGCTTTAAGTTAGTTCTGGCAACCCCGCAATTTTGATATTTTTAACCTTTGCTTTAGTAGCTCTTTATCCTTGTCTTGTGGTGATCATGTTTCATGTTCCTTTGAGTGTTTTAGCATATTTTTAAAAATGTATATAGTATATTTTTACAATTTATGTAATCATCTGTTAAATGTTTTGAAGTTGTAATTGTAGTATCATGTACTTTAATTTTCTATGTTTATGTGTTTTTTAACATCATTTTCCCTGAGGAAGGCTAATGAAGGAATTTAGCCGAAACGTTGGATTTAAAATTTATTAAAGTTTATAAGATTGATATGCTGAAAGTTATTTATTACTTTTTCATAATGTTACTGGTATTTAAAAACAGATCTTAGAAAAGACTGATGAACTGGTGCTCTGTGTTACACATTTTTTATTTTATATATGTCACTTAGTATCGAATAGCTATATATATATATATATATATATATATATATATATATATATTATATAAATAAAATAATAATAATAATATATATATATATATATATATATATATATATATATATATATATTATTTATATATAATATAAATAATTTTAAAACTTTTGCAAACAAAATGAAATGGTAATATTTTCAATATGTTACCGGTATCAGAAAATGAAAACAATTGCTTCAAATCTCAAAAGGACATTGCCCTCACAGAAATTATACTCAAAATCCCACCTTTAATCCAACAAAATGGAAGGAAAATATAAATGATGTACCAAAATGATGGTTCAAATAAAATTGAAAAAAAATTTAAATGTGGTCTTTTGCTCTGAGAGAGAGAGCAAAAAAAATCTTTCATCGACTCGCCGAAGCTGACAAACCATTCAAAAAAATTTTTTTTGAATGCGTTGTCATGATTGGTCAACTTTGAAAGCTTTGGTGAGTCGATAAAAAATTTTTCTTTCGCTAGATCTCCGAATAAATTTTTTTTTGAAATTGAAAAAAAATTTTTTTTGAATGCGTTGTCATGATTGGTCAACCTTGAAAGCTTAGGCGATTTGGTGAAAGATTTTCTTCTTGCCAGATCTCCGAATAAAGTTTTTTGAAATTGAAAAAAAAAAATTTTTTTAATTGTTTGTCAGCTTCGGCGAGTCGGTGAAAGATTTTTCCTTTGCTCTAAAAAACTTTTTTAATTGAAAAAAAAAAAAATTTTTTTTTTTTTTTTTTTTTCAATATAAACTTACCTTTATTTATTAAATCCTTTAGATATTTAAAATTTACTTTGCATCTATTCTTTTCAAACATCGTTACTTTGTTTACTATATCGGCGTTGCCATTTCTCGTCTGCATAATCTTTCTTGTTTGAGCTGTTGCCACTTCTTGGAAATTGTCATTTTTTATTATGTTTCGATTTTCACCACCGGATGTCGTGGCGCGGCGGTCAATGTTGTTATGCAAATCGGTTTGTTTAGATAGAATATAAGGCCGTGATGTTTGGAGATACGGCAGTTTCAGCTGAGTTCAGTTCCAGAGTGCTCCTGATCCACTTCATCCTCATTTCGACATTAACGATTTTAATTTATTTCACAATCGTCCCAGGTCCATTCCACACTTCAGCTTGAGAGTAAGAAATATTCTTGCTGGCACATCTCATTTTGACAATAAAATTCGTCCCCGGACACTTCTAAATATGACTCCTTGGAACTACAAGGTAATCTCATGTATTCATCCCTTCAATGGCTTTGACAAATCTAACACAGATGCTATCATTTTTCGGACTCTCTTCACCTCTCATTCTTTTACTTATAAGGATTACATTAAAGTTTTTACAGACGGTTCCAAGTCAGGTGATAAAGTTGGATGTGGTGTTGTGTCTGACAACGTGTCCCTTAGTTATAGTCTGCCGGGCTCGTTTTCTGTTTTCTCTGCGGAATTTTTAGCTGTTGAACTTGCTCTTGATTTAATTTCATCTCATTCTAATCGGAAATTTATCATCTACACAGACTCAAAGAGTGTTCTTGATTCACTGTCATCTAGTTCTTGTAATCTCTCTTTCACCTCTGTATTAAAAAAATATAACGAACTTCTGAAGAAGGGATTTGACATTTTATTTTGTTGGGTACCAGGGCATGTCGGCATCAAGGGAAACGAGGCTGCTGATAAATTGGCAAAGGAAGCTTTAGTTCCATTTAACTGTGCAATCCCATATGAGGATATTAAAAATACTCTAAAATATTATCTGAGAGGCAATTGGCAAAGAGAATGGGATTACCAAATTAATAACAAGCTAAAGGAAATTAAACCACATATTACAGTATGGCCAACACTCGCACCACGGAAACTAGATGTTATTATTACCAGACTAAGAATTGGGCACTCTAGAATCACCCACAGGCATCTTCTCTTAAAGGAACAGGAGCCTTCATGTCCGAAATGTCATTATAGCTCACTCACCATTCGCCATATTTTAACCGACTGTCCCTGTTTATGCCATCTCTACAGGCATTACTTCAACTCATCATCACCAAATCTGACAAGCCTTTTAGGTATTAATCCTCATTACAATTTGACTAACTTCTTAAAAGAGGCTGGGTTTTACTATGATATTTGATTTTATTTTTTTACTGTTTATCTATTTTTACTTCTGTTTTTACTATATATACACTGCTCATAACTCTTTATATTGTTTTTACTTTATATACTCTTTACTCTGTTTTGTACTATTTTTATACTTTTGTGATCATTTATATGTTTACCATGTCTTCTTTTACTATTTTTTTCTCATTTGACCATCTGGATGGGTAAACCCATCCAGAAGCTACCTTTGTTTTTTCTGTCATCACAGTTTGGCGCAGCATGTCCCATTGTGGACCTTGTGCCAATAAAAGGCAACCAACCAACCAACCAACCAGTGTGCTCCTGCTAGCCTTGGCTTGGAGTCCTGGTTTGAATAGCTGCGGGCGGCTGTTCTTTTGGAATAGTTATGTTCTGTACGCTGAACTCGTATTTAAATATTTAGATAAATCGAATGTTAAATTGTTGTCGTTAAAGTTTGATAGTTTTATAATGTTAATATCTGTTTACACTTGTTTAAGTTTGAGATATTTTTTTGATATGCAATAGTTTCTTCAGAAGTTTAAATGATTAGCTTATTTGAGGACTTTTTATGCCAAGTTTGTTTTTTGAACTTTAATGATTTATCGAGATCGTTGGTCATGCGGCGACCACGAATTGACTTTGATCTTCTACTAAAGTTAAGCTCAAACCAAGTAATTTACACGTTCTATTCATTGGTCATTTGGCGACCATGAAGTGTGATATAGTTTAGCTGACTTTATCTTTCAATGGCATTCGCTGGTCATTTGGCGACCGCGATCTTCGAAAATTCTTGTGCGGAGTTTTGATTTTCAACTAATGTTTCATCTTTTTTTCTTCAATATGGTTTCGGTGTTACAGTATATGTGTCTGAACGTTCTTCTGGTAAAAATGCTTGTACCGGTGTGAAGCGATGTTGTTTGTTCCATTTTCCACATTGGTCATGCGTAGATCATGTAAAAGAACTTGAGTGTGATACCAAAAGACTTCGTTTTTCTTCCATGTATTATCAAGTAACCCAAATATGTGATTGGAGAGGTAATATGATTTTGAATTGATGTTGAGAATTAATGTTGTTATATTGAATTTGAAAATTTTTTTTTGTTATATATATTTATATTAAATTGTTTCCTAATCATTGTTATAATTGTTTTTTTCTAATCTATTATATTTTCATGAATAAATTAATTTTCGTTTAAAAATATTTTTTGTCTTTACTGAGTCTGAAACTTTTACATACTAGTCAAATTGAAATTTTCTAAACTTAAATAATTCTATTGCAGTTTTTTCTGCTTAATATAAGTTTGTTTAAGATAGACCTTAAAGTGTCTAACACTTTTCAAGGTTTGTTGGGATCCGAATAAAGTTTTTTGAAATTGGAAAAAAAAAATCCTTTGTGTGCACATTAATTTAAAGAAATAAAAATTTCATGTGGAAAATTTCATGGGGGGGGGGGGGGATTCCTCTCAACTGGTCTGTGAAGAGACTGAAGATATAACAGTGTGTCGTCCTCAACTGTGCCACCGTTAAGAGCTCGGCAGCCTACTTTGCTACGTTGTGATTCCAAAGTTTTTCTGTTGAAAATCCAAATTGTAATAGCATCCGTATCAGGGTTGTAAAAATCCCGGATTTTGTACAAAAACCTAGCCCAGGTGGGCTTTATTTAAAAACTTCTGTTATTTGGGTAGAAAGATGGGTTTTTTGGGGAAAATGGAATTTTTTTCTCATTAAGTTGATAATTTATGGTATATACAGGGCTGGCCTTAGGAGGTGATGAGCCTGATTTGAAAAAAAAAACTTTGAGGGTCCCCAAGTTCAAGAAAATCTGGGGCCCCACAAGGTTTTCAAGGTCAACTTGCTCTAAGGTTTGTAAAATTTTAAAACAGTTAAATACTGACATAATATATTTGTATAATTAGTGTAATGGAGAGTAATTGAAATATGTGTTTAAGAAATGTTAAGAAGTTTTAGCCATACCAATGTCTTTTTAAAGTAAGTAAATGCTGAGTTTTTCCACCTCTTGGTAACTGGCAAAAAACACGGGAACTTTAATATTTTAATTCTGTGAGATTCTTATGGATTAAATAAGAAAGTTACTTCAAAATGTGCTGTGTTGCTATGATAATCTAGAGTATTTTGATCGATCAAGTAGGAAATGAATATTTTTTTTAATTTTTCAATTTGTGTAAAGTTAAAATATATGTTTGTATGTCAAAAAAGCTTTGAAATTTTTCATATGTATTGTACATATGGATCTTTATTTTCAACCTCAGTTCTGATAGTGGGTCAAAAATATTTTATTTTATATCTTGATATATCGCAAAAATTTTAATAATTTCAAAATTGTACGTAATTTTAATTTTAAAAAATAGTAATATTTTAGAATAGTTTAAATTTTGAAGTTTACAGAATAAAGGCAGTGTTTAGCTTTAATTTGATACAAGAGTATAGGTTTTGTTGTATATTTTTAAAAAGTTATCTTGCAAGAAACAAGAGGTAAGACAGTTTATTTTTTTTTTAATTATGTGCATATATTTTATGTTATTAAAAAAATTATATTTATTTTATTCCAAAAACAGGTTAGAATTTTAAACCTAGTACAATGTTGCAATAATAGTAAAAATTTCATCTGTAAATGAGCAAAAGTTTTCTGTTTATGCTGAATAAAAAAAAAAAAAAACTATGCCAAAATGTATGGTTTTGAAAGGTCTTTTCTTTCCTTAATGAAATTCAATAAAACATGGTATAATAATCATGCACATAAAGTTTACATCTAAAAAAGTATTTTACTGAATATTATTGCTTTTAAAAATTACTTAACAAAATTTTGTCTTATTAAAAAAAAAAAAAAAAAACTATTTTCTCAAAAAAACCCCAGTGGGGAAAATGGGTATCTATCCGGGCAGCAAATCTGACAACCCTGATCTGTATGGAACAACCTTAGGGTGGATCCCAGATCCTCTCCAATAGCCCATTCCGTAGCTCATTGTGACATTAATCACAGCTACTTCTACTTTATCACTACTACTTCTACTCAAATACCAAGGTGTCTGTAAACTCTTTGCCAATGTAAATTGCACTTGTAAATTAAAATGATATTTTTATGAAAGTGTAGTAATCCAAATTTTTAACATGAATTTTATGGTTACAAAATTTATCACAAGTGCATTTTTACACAATAATAGCCTGTTTAAAGTATCATTTCTTTATAGATGCACAAAAATTCTGAAAACACCCTAAACTGATGAAACTTTTTTGCAAAATATCAATAAATAGGACATACCTTAGCCATTTTGTCAGTTATATGCACAGAAATCTGATTGGTTTCAAAATCCAAAGAAGGCGCCAATGTTCCCAAAATGGGAAAAGGCTGTTTATTCTTCTGTTGAGAACGAGTTGATGTAGATTTTCAGTTTTAATCAACGTTGTTTGTTACAATAGGTTCTAAGAAAATTTAAACCAATAAAAAAGTTTTCATTATTATATTTTCTAAAAATACAAGCATAGATATTGAATTTAATGAAAAGGTAAAAATTAACATATTTTAAATTTCTGTAAAAAATGCAAATTTTAACAGAAGTTTTATTGAAAAATTACACAATATGTTGCATTTATTCTAAATTCAAATATAATTGACCTTGTAATTATGATTTGAATAGTTAGTTTGAAAAAAAATAATTAAAAGTTAATGTTCCCAAAATGGAAGTATTGGCGCCTAATGGGTTGAAACTGAAGAAAGTGTAGTCTTTTTATACATTAAAAACTTTGACTTATAGGAATCTTTAGTAGTGGTATTTTTTCTAAAAAAGGTAGTTTTATTTTCAGAAAAAATGCAATTATCTATAGTTGTCATTTATTATATTTTTATTGTTTTGATGAGAGCGTATACTCTTATTAAAATGATGGAATCAATTTAGAAATGATTACTTTTCAAATGTGTTTGAAAAATTATCATTTCTAAATAAAAAATGTTAATAACGGATTGTGACTAGAGAAAAGCTGATCAAAAACGGAAATATACCCTTCTTATTGTATTAAATTAACGGATAGTGACCTGACAAAAATTGATAAAAATCGGAAATATACCCTTTTTGCCATATTAACGAATAAAAATGGCCGTTAATTAACGGAAAATAACGGTAGGAATTAACGGAGAAATACCAGTTTCATAACGGAAAGTTGCCGCTTACTCAAACAGAATTTTTCCTTTTTTATCTTACAAAACGGAAAATGTACTAACGGAACGGAAAAAGTCAGGCAACTTTGCTGCCAGTCGTTTCACCGTTAATTCACGGATTTATTTTTAACAGTGTATATTTGATGTCATTTTGGTGTTCTTTGATCCTTGTTGCTATTTTCCTTTTGGTTACTCCAATATAATGGCCTCTTTTTTCATTTGTATATTTAAAAGGGATCTGGTCTATTCCGGCTGTTTCAAGAGGGGGGTGGGGGAGTTGTGTCTTTATCATTTTGAATTAATTGATAGATTTTAGGATTTGGTTTTATAGGTATATTTATATTATGTTTCTTGGCTATATTTTTAACTTTAATTGAAATTCCCTGATCATATGGTATAGAATAAGTGAAACTTGGAGAGGTTTTTTGATAATTTGGGATATTGTTGAGTTTACTTTAACTATTTCAATTCTTTAACATGTTTTACTTCGTTACGTGTTTTACTGAGAAACCATTGAAATAGTTAAAGACCAATTGGCATGTAACGGGCACGAGTCACCCGCCGATTTAGATCGAGCGTGGCGCCACATCATGGAGGATCAGCCCAAAGAAAGGAAGGAAGATAGAAATCAGTTTCAACAGCCAAAGCAGACCATGAAACTGCTGAAGAAGGGGCGGATTTCGCCCTGAAAGGTCTTTAGTGTTTTAACAGAGCATTATTAAAGGTAATTTTTATAAGTAATTAAAAACAAAAATATTTGCACATTCATTCATAAAACAAATGACGACAATGTAAAATCGCTGTTTGAAAGAAATAGTCCTGTTGTACTAAAAGTAGACATCTTAACTTTAAAAAAAAAAAAAAAAAAGGTTTGGCTACATAAGATTACAACAAATACAGTGTGCACAGATAATATTTAAAAATTTGGCAGTAACGACCTCCCACTTTTGGGATAAACTGATGAGAATGCATTATAGAATGATTACACAGAAGCAGATAATTTAGCTTAATGAAAATGAATTCCAAGAATAATGGACACTGATTAGATATTTTTCACTACAGTGTTTTATTACTTTAGCACAAATATATTTTCATAATCTACAAGTTTTTATCATCAGACTATGTATAATAATAATAATAAATAATGTTAAATTAATGGACTTATGTTTTTATTGCACTGCAGCAACATTAATATATACACACATACTGTAATCTAATGAATAAAACTTTCAAGTTCAGAGGGTTCAACCTCACAATAGAGCAATCTCAACATGAACCTCATTAAAAGCAAAATACATTCAATTAGAAATCATATGATCATAGAAACCCAGATAATTTATTCAAATATCTAGGCATCATCATAGAACAAAAAAATTAGCAATTTCTTGTTACAGAAATATGATCCAGAACCTGTGTATTCAGAATGAACTATATATATATACCATAAAGAACATGAAAACAAAGAAACTATTATTTGCAAGTGGATGGATTGTATTTCAGCTGGCATGACATTTGAATATGATAATTAAAAGATATTTCATACTATAATTTTAATAATACATCAATATTCTACAAACAGAATAGGGCAGTTGCAAACAGCTGATAACAGCATGGCAACGTGGACAGCGTGCCCTCCATCATTGGTTGCTATGCGCGGTTGCCATGGTGCTGTGAGCTGTTTTCAACTGCCATTCATACTGTTCTAAAAATGGCGTCTATTTATTTTCACGTGGAGTTGATAGCCCTCCATCTACGTCACTATGACGTCATATGAAACTGCTCTATAAGAGTAATCTTTATTACTTAAAGCTTACTATAACATATCCATAATAATCTTGTTACTAAAAACATCTTTAATCTTAAATATTTTAGATGACTGAAAACATATCAAGTAAAGACTACATTTAACAAGCTAGATAAAGCATACCTGATAGGCAGTGAGATCTGCTCCCACAGGCAATATGCCTTCAACAGTTGTTTTTCATATTAATCCTACAACTCTTCTCTCAGGATCAGTCAACGGTGGAAATTTTTTTTTACCTCCACCTGTGCCATTCTGTTCGTTGTCGATGTCTATTGCTTTTTTTCTTGTTTTACATTTCAAATCTTGCCATTTTTTTTTAACTTCTTCTCCTGTTTGGCATGCACTTAAACTGCAAGAAGAAAGCAAGGAAGCTATTTGTTCTCATGCTTCCTTCATTTTTTTATGTGTTTTAAAACATTTCCCTAACTCCCCCGATACTAAATCCGGATAATTTTCCAGACTTGTTAGCAAAACTTGCAATTCTTCAAGGGAAAAATTTTTTAGCATGAGCCATAATGAAGCATAAAACAACATAGATAACGAGAAACAAAAAATCACTGAATTTTTCTTTCGAACGTTGTTCGATTTATGCATTCTTGTTTCCTATTGGTTTATCGTTATCGATGATTATCGATAAATTTATTTTGATTAATTTTTTAACTTGCAAGTTGACGTCACCGCTTGCAAGCATTCCAAATGTATGAGTACTTGCAAACAGCTTACAAAATTTACATCATTGAATTTGCAAGCGTTCCTTTTGTATGTACCCCTTAGGCAGTGTTGCCAGATGTAGGGATTTCCCCCTACAGTAGGTCCCCAGGGAGATACCGTCTTTAGGCATTCAGGGGGTGTCACGTACCCCGGGCCTGAGGGATCTTTTCTTTTTCTCTCTCTTTTTTTTCCCCCAGGGGAATACCTCCTTTAGGTATTAAGGGGGTGTCTCGAACCCCGGGCCTTTTCTTTTCCCCTTCTTTTCTTTTTTTTCCTTTCTTTATTTCTTTCTTTTATTTTATTTTTTTCTCTGACATAAGATATTGGTCTTTTGATATTACGTTTTTTTTTTTTTTTTTCGTTGCCAATCAGCTTTTGGTTGTTTTCTGTTTGGTTGTTCTCATAAGATATATATAAAAAAAAAAAATAAAAAAAAAAAAAAATTATACCACTCACCTCGTTTTACTAACCAGCACAGATTTGGGCTCTCTACTTTTTAATTCCAGTTTAAGCAAGTTTTAAAATGATATATTACTTATGAAATTATGTTAATTAGAATCTGAGATACAAACATTAATAAATATAAACATTTCTAAATAAAAATTTGTGTCTTACTTATCCGTGGTTTTCTCCAAAATTTGCCTTATTCCGTGCTGTACATCATTTAAAATCCTTAGAACGAAATGTGAACGGAAATTGGAATTCGAAATTCTGTAAAATATAAAAGAATATAAACGTTCTAGGTTTTCTATAGTTTCCTTCGAAAGTTTCGGAGAATGTAAAATTTTTGAGAGACTTACTGATTTCATTGAAGTTCATGATAAAAGTGGCCAATGCATGGCGAACATAATTTCTAAAAAGTTAGAGGACGATAAGTTATCAACAGGGACTGTCATCATCAGTCCTACTATAATTTAAATGCGTCAGGAGCGTACAGATGCGTCCAAGCCAGAATAATAATAATAATATGCTGCTTTTCACTGTGCATTGCCCATTTTCTTAAACTTGTTGGTGTACATGCCTTCTTTCTGCTCTGTGCTAAATGTCTATAAGATATGGAGTTAGCTGTTCAAAGAATTTACAACTTTTTTGTTTCATCTAATTTACGCTGTGATATTTTGAAACAAGAACAAAAAATCACATGCGGTTCTCATAGATTATTAACTTTCTAACTATACATACCTCCTGTTGCATCGTTTAACCGTCAATGCACTTTCGCTACTTGATCACACAGCGTTTAGACGGAATGGAAGAAAGACAGACACATAGACTAATTGAACTGATATTCCCCCTTAAACATTGTTGTAAAGTGTTAAAAATGCTTAACACAAACGAAAAATGAAACACCAGCAGTATCCTGTTGTATAACGTATTTGAATATTTCAGTGTAGCTCTGTAAATCTTTTTGCCAAACATTTCATATTCTGCCCAAGAAAAAAAAAACCTTTTTTAGCATCATAATAAGGAATTTCAATTTAATTATAATTTGCGCAGTAAAAATCCCTCTCGTAAAACGCAAGGCATTGACTTTCTTTTGAGTGTTCCTGTACACAAACCAGCTGCGCTACTAATGCTATTTTAAACGGTGAACAACCCATAGTGAACTCAAAAAGATTTTTTTAAGGGAGATCATTTTAAAGAAATTCTGAAGATATTTACAGACGGGGATGCTGGAGGCAGTTAGAGGGACAGACAGATAGACTAATTCAAATCATAATCACTCTTAAGAAGCATTGATTAAAGTGAAAAATGCTTAAACAATGCGAAACTGCAATTGCAACAAATTTCAATCATAATCCTTAATTTATCTGAATATTTTTGTATGGTCTTTTTTTTTCCTAATGTTAATCATACTATATTTTATAGAAAACAATTTTTGTGCATAGGAACAATAAATGTCTATTTCATTAAGATTTGTACAAAATAAATGTATTGAAATATGGTTTATAGAAATACCTCTCATAGAACACAATGCTTTGGAATTCTTTCGTGTGTCACTGCACACAAACCAATGGTGGTATTTACTCCATTTTCAATTCTATTTTCAATGGAGAACATTCCATAGTAAACTTGAATAACATATATCAGTTTCAGAGAATTCTATGGATATTTACCGGAGATAGAGCGCAGAGAGACAGATAGACAAAGCTATGCCATAAAACATTTTCAATGTTGTTACAAAGTATTAAAAACACACAAAGAATAACATCAAAGGGTTAGACATCATGGTCTGCGAAAGGAGAAGCTGTTATCGGTTTGAAAATAAGTCTACATAAATGGTGATGCTTCAATAGAGCTAAAAGATGGGGGCAAATCCCCAAGACAAATTCGGAATAAAAACATCTACGAAATGAGGCCAGGAATTTTGAATTTATGTTATACTTAGTGATATAGAATCATGTTTTGAAAGTGTTCAACTGTGTCGGTAAAGGAATACAAAAAACTGACAACTGATATTGTTTTAACGAGATCAATTGCTTTTATGGAAGGGTTGGAAAATACATTAAAAGATTTCGTGATACTTGATTTGACAAATCGTTTAAAAAAGCTACTGCCGTTGCTGGGTTGATTTCATAGATACAACCATATTAACCCTAACAAGGGTGCTGTTGGCATAATGAAAACGCAAATTTTAATTCTCAATTACAAAAACTGGCCCTCGATTTTTTTTTTTTTAAATAAAATTTTGCTTTTATAACTTAGTGGAATAACTTCATTTAATTCCTTTCTTCTAACATTGTTGGTAAATTCTGGTGGCATTTCATTTTAAATTGGAAAATTTTCACTCCCCTCAAAGAGTTAAAGAACGTAGAGTACCGAAAGGAAAAGATGCCTGGCAAATTAGTCGACGACGAGTTGTAGACACTTGAAACAGAAACACTACAACCAACAACTGCTATATTAGATCGAATTTTAGTCGAAATTAATCACAGACTTGATAATGCGAGGAAAATAAATTATTATTTTGTATTTTTGACTGACAAAGCATTGATGAAAATGACTATAACAGATTTTTAAAAAATATATAGACTCATTTTGGCTCTTAAGTATGTCAAGGGCTTGAATTTAGAAAAACGCTCTTCCGAACATGAAGTTTTCAAAGAACAAAGACCACTTTTATCGACACATATTTACGAATTTCAACCTGTTTCCAATAACAGCAGGGCCATTTTCTGAAACAGGACAAAACAATTCTGTAAATGTGTTTTCACATCCTGTCAAAAATATTAGTTCAAATAATACAGATGTCTTATTGCTAAAGAAGAAAATTCACAATCTTCAAAAGAAACTAAAACGGAGAGAAAAGAAAATAGACCGTTTAGAATCTCTGCTAAACATAGCAAAAAAAGCTGGAGGCTTGTCAGATAACACTCGAGATATGCTCCAAAGTACTTTTGGACAGTTACCTTTTGAGTTACTGATTAATCAGGCAAAATATAATATGAGAAACCCGTATGGAAGGAGATATTCCTCAGTTATCAAGGAGTTTGCAATGACT
This sequence comes from Salticus scenicus, assembly GCA_963930645.1. Taxonomy (NCBI): domain Eukaryota; kingdom Metazoa; phylum Arthropoda; class Arachnida; order Araneae; family Salticidae; genus Salticus; species Salticus scenicus. Next base: position 240,950,418 of record OZ005658.1, read on the forward strand.
TTTTTTTCATTCCAGCAGAGCATATAAATTTCTTCGGAAAAAAATTCATTTACCTAGTGAATCTATGGTAAGATCTTGGGTTAGTACTGTTGATTGTTACCCTGGATTCCTTCAAGAAGCATTTGCTTTTCTAAAGGAAACTTTTAACAGTTTTAAATTCAAAGATTGTGCCTTGAATAGATAGCATGTCCATAAGAAAACAGTCAATCTGGGATAAGACACACAATAAGTGTACTGGCTATGTTGAATGTGCTGGACTTGTGGATGAAGACATGAATACTTTAGCATCTGAAGCCCTAGTATTCATGATAGTATCCTTGACTGAACGTTTTAAATTCCCAGTTGCATATTTTCTTATTGACAAAATCAACTCAAATGTTCTTGCTGAATTGATAAATATTTGTATTTACAAATTAACAGAAATCAAAATGCGAGTGTGGTCCATAACTGCTGATGGTCTATCTGCAAATGTTTCAGCTTTTGAGAAATTAGGGTGCAAATTTTCAGGAGTGTGATCAGCTGAGATGCAAACATATTTTTTGCATCCTGCAAATAATTTACCCATTTATGTTATATTTGATGCATGTCATATGGTTAAACTTGCCAGAAATGCTTTGTTTTAAGAGTTTAATTTTTGATTTGGGTATCTTGGGGCTATCTTGAAAATTTAAATCAGCTTTAGAAAAATTTAGGATTTAAATTTGCAAATAGACTTAGTGGTGTCCATATAAATTTTAAAAACAAAATTATGAATGTATCGATTGTAGCCCAGACTTTAAGTTCAGGTACAGCAGATGCTATTGACTTTTTATTGGAGTATAATCATCCAGAATTTGTTGGAGCCAAAGCAACAGTAGAATTTATAAGGATTATTGATAGAAATTTTGATCTATGTAATTCACGTAATCCATATTCTACTGGATTCAAAACTCCTCTAAAGTTATGCAATAAAGATTGGTGGATTCATATTTTTAATGAATCTTTTACATATTTAGAAAGTTTAAAATTAGATAATGTTCCTGTGGTAAAAACACCTAGAAAAATGTTTGCTCTTGGATTCCTTGTAACAATGAAATCTATAACAGCATTAGCATTTGAATTATTATCGCGTGAATTGAATCCACTTAACTCTATAATAACTTATAAGGTTTCCGAGGACCACATAGAGTTGTTTTTTTCAAGTATTAGAGATTGCGAAGGGTACAACAACAACCCAAATGCTTGTCAGTTCAGATGGGCTTTGAGAAAATTGTTGCTATCCTCTAATATTTCAATAAGAAATTCAAATTGTCAAAATAATGATGTTGAAATTCCATCAATGTTTGAATTTAGATCGCAGAAAAGAGCAATAATTGATACTGACACAGAAACTGATTTTGAAATTCTTAGCTCATATGCTAATTATTTAGATTCTGAATTTTATTAATGTATCAAAAACACATTCTGTATCATATAGGAGGTTATATCATTAAGAACATAATATCTAAATGTAGCTGTATGAATTGTATAAAAATGTTAACTGATGAGATCAATTTTCACAATTATTCGAAAATACAAATTCACAATGTTGATTCATTTGTTAAATTTATATCTAAAGGCAAATTAAAATTATGCTCATCAACAGTATTTAAAATAATATGCATCATGGAAAAAGCTTTTAAACTTTTAGTTTTGAAAATGAAACATTCGGCTGGCTTTGTGTTCACTATTTCAATAAACTCAAAGAAGACACACTGATACCTGTAACAGTTTTACTCATAAAATAATAACTAACAATTTACAGAAACATAAAAGCTCAATTGAATTAAATAGGTGCTATAACTGTGCACAGAAAACGTAAAACATCTTTACATAGCGAGCGAGCAAACTGAACAGCATTTTCTCTCTGACCTGAAGTCTTTCAGCGATGGTTACAAACAGTACTTTGTTGCGCCATCTACTGACACAATCCACAACCAGTAAAATGTTCACCAAACTAATTCAGCTGTTCGCCTCAGTACCCCCTCCCCAGTGAACAAAGACAGGCACACTTCAACTGGGTACGAATCTGTCTGGAAATCGGACCTGTCTTTTAGAATGTCTAGGTACAGTTTCTCGGAGGTACGAGCACTAACGTTTTCATCTAGTTGAACTTCTGTTGGAGAATCAAACACAATAAATGCTGGTTGGTTGGTTGGTTGTTTAATGGCGCAAGGTCCGCAATGGGACATACTGCGCCAAACAAAAGGATAAAAAATGACGCTTCTGGATGGGTTTTACCCATCCAGATGGTCAGTAAAAAACACATTGAAAATTAAGACAATAGGTAAAATAATAAAACACAAGACAAAGATTGAAATAATAGAAAGCAGAGTAAAAAGTGTATAAAATAAAATGATGTAAAAAGTTATGAACAGTGTAAATATAAAAAACCAAAGTAAAAGGAGATGAACAGTGTATATAATAAAAAGATGAACAGTGTAAAATATAAAATCAAATGTCATGATAAAAACCAGCTTCTTTTAAAAAATTAGTCATGCGATGATGAGGATTCACACCTAAAAGGTTCGTCAGATTGGGTGAAGATGAATTAAAATGTGTTCGATAGAGGTGACGAAGACAAGGGCAGTCGGTGAGGACATGACGAATGGTTAAAGCACTGAAATGACACTTTGGACACTCAGGTTGTTGTTCTCTAAGTAATAAGTATTTATGTGTGAGTCTGGAATGCCCAATACGTAGTCGAGTAATAATAACATCGTATTTTCTAGGTGAAATTGTAGGCCAGACTGAAATTTGAGACTTTATTTCTCGCAATTTATTACTATTTTTGTTATTCCACTCCCTTTGCCACATATTTTTAAAATAGCTTTTAAGTGTGTGCTTAACGTCTTCATAAGGAACAGGACAGTTTAAAAGTATGGAAGCCTGCCTTGCGGCTTTGTCTGCTGCTTCATTGCCTTTAATGCCTACGTGGCCAGGAACCCAGCAAAACAAAATATCAAATCCCTTTTTCAAAAGGTCGTTGTAAGTTTTTAAAATTGAAATGAAAGTCAGGTTACAAGAGCTAGAAGAGAGAGAATCAAGAACACTCTTTGAGTCTGTATATATAATGAATTTTCTACTGTGATGAGATGAAATAATGTTAAGGGCAACCTCAACAGCAAAAAACTCTGCAGAGAAGATGGAAAATGAATTAGGCAGTTGATAGCTAAAACTAGTGTTACCAATGACAACACCACAACCAACTTTATTGCTTGTCTTAGAGCCGTCTGTAAAAATCTCGACATAGTCCTTATACTCAGAACGATGAGAAGAGAAAAGTGCTTGAAAAATGGAAGCATCTGTGTTAGATTTGTCAAATCCCTTAAATGGATGAAGACAAGAAATAACTTGGAAATTCCAAGGCGTCATGATTAAAAAAGAACGGGGACGAACTTTGGTATGAATATGAGAAGTGCCCACAAGAAAGTTCTTAATCCTAAGAGAAAAATGAGGGATGCAAGATGGCCGATTCACATAAAGATTATGATCGTTGTTATTTAAATGTGAGTGAAGTGGATGATTAGGATGTGAAAGGATGCGATAGTACAATTCAAGTGAAAGTCTTTGTCTTATATCAGTGAGAGAAGGCTCCACACAGTCAGCATATAAACTAAAAATAGGACTGGTCCGGAATGCCCCTGAGCAAATTCTAAGTGCACTGTGGTGTGTTGTGTCCAGTTTTTTGAGGTAAGAATGAGCTGCTGATCCATAAACCTGGCAAGCATAATCTAGTTTGGAGCGAATAGTAGCCCGATATATTTTGAGTAGCGATGGACGGTCTGCTCCCCAAGAAGTATTAGAAAGGACTTTTAAAATATTCAGTGCTTTATCACATTTAGTTCTTAAATATGAAATATGTGGAATAAAAGTCAATTTTCTGTCAAACATAACACCCAGAAATCGAGCAGTGTCAACAACTGAAATTGGCCTGTTATTCATCAAAATCTGAGGATCTGGATGAAGACCTCGTTTACGACAAAAATGCACACATTGTGTTTTGTCAGTTGAGAATTTAAAACCATTTTTATTTGTCCATTTAATGATATTGTTTATAGCAAGTTGTAATTGGCGTTCTATGAAGCGCATGTCATTTCCCTGGCAAGAAATTTGGAGGTCGTCAACATATAAGCTTCCATGTACACTTGGTGGCAACTGTTTTAAAATATCATTTATTTTTAAAGAAAAAAGTGTAACGCTCAAAACACTGCCTTGAGGCACACCTTCCTCCTGAAAATAATAATCTGAATAAACTGATCCTATACGAATTTGAAAGCGTCTGACTCTTAAAAAGTTTTGAATGAAAATGGGGAGATTTCCTCTAAAGTCCAAATTAAAAAGATCTTTTAAAATACCATAGCGCCATGTCTTGTCATAAGCTTTTTCTATATCGAAAAAAATTGACACCAAATGGTTACGTCTCACATTAGCTTTTCGAATATTAGTCTCCAGTAATAAGATATTGTCAACCGTTGAGCGGCCCCGTCGAAAACCACTTTGCCATGGAGAAATCAAGTTATTTTTTTCTAAAATGAAAACAAGCCTAGTATTTACCATCTTTTCTAGCAGCTTACATAGACAGCTTGTGAGGGCAATGGGTCTATAATTGTTGGGATCAGTAGCATCTTTACCTGGCTTAGGAAAAGGAATAACAATAGCATCGTGCCAAGCAACAGGGAAAATATTTTCAGTCCAAATCCTATTGTAAAGATGAAGGAGATTATTGAGAGACTGTTTTGATAAATGTTTAATCATCATGTAGGTAACACCATCGGGTCCGGGAGAGGAGTTATGGCAATATTTCAAACTATTTTTTAATTCATTTTCTGTAAAAGGTCTATTGTAGTCTGGTGAAGAGCGGGAGTGAAAATTGATTGATGATCGTTCAGAATTATGTTTATGAGACAAAAAAGGTTCGGAATATGAATTAGAACTGGATATGCGAGATAAGGTTTTACCAATGGTGTCTGCAATATTTTTAGTAGAAGTTATAGTCTGGCCATTATCATTTAAAAACGAAATAATGTGATTAGAATATATTCCCATTGCTTTCTTGACACAATGCCAAAGCTGTTTACTGCTTACATTAGAGGTAATGCTGGACACATATTTAATCCAGGAATTTTTTTGGGAGATTCTGCGGATTCTTCGTGCGGCTGCCCTTGCTTTTTTGAATGCGATATAATTAGCAGTAGTCGGGTACCTCCTAAAAATTCCCCAAGCTTTTTGTTGCTGTCTTTTTGCATTATTGCATTCATCATTCCACCATGGCTTTGAATGTTTACTCAGACGTCCAGAGGATTTTGGAATAGCAATATCAGCTGCATTCATAATACAGTTTGTGACATCACTGATTGCTCTGTTTATATCACCCTCGATCATTTCATATGTGATAGTTGCATTTATAGTGAAAGTAGCCCAGTTGGCCTTGTCATAAATATAATGTGGATTTATAGAATGATGATCATTAAAAGTATAAAAAGATAAAAATAGAGGAAAATGGTCGCTATTATGAAGGTCGTTACTCACAAAGAAATTAAAATAAGGATACAAAGCCGGAGAGCAGATGGCCAAGTCTATAGCATGAAAAGTTCTGGAAGGTTCATGAAAATATGTATTGTCACCGTTATTTAAAATACATAAATTATTATCAGTGATTAGGTCTTCAATAATTTGTCCTCGAGGATTAATATCAGGACTACCCCAAAGTTGGTTGTGTCCATTAAAATCACCAAGAATTAAAAAAGGAGTCGGTAACTGCAAAATAAGCCTATTGAGGTCACATTGTCGAACAGTCATATTTGGTGGTAAGTAAACGGCGCAGATGGTGATAAGCATGTGTATATGGATCTGAACAGCAATAGCCTGGATGTCTGTATTTAAAATATTAGAATGTGGAACATTATTTGAAATTAAAAGAGCTACACCACCTGTAGCTGAAACACCGGTAGCCACGGATTTTAACATTGTCATGTTGTCTTAAGTGTGTTTCTTGGAAGGCAAAGCAGATAGGTCGATGATCAGAGATAATATCTCTGATATCATCTCGTTTATTAATAAAACCTCGGCAATTCCATGAAATGAAATTAGTCATACTTTTTTTTTTTTTTTAGATTATAACATCCACGTCATTGTCCTCTGATGCAGTGGACATACCGTCCTCCCCATCAGAAGGATGGAGGCAGATCATATCATCTTGTTTTCGAAGATTTCCTTTATTATTTTTATTTGTAGTGGGAGTGGGCAATTTTGTTAGTTTCTTTTTCTTGATGATATTGAGACGAGAGGGTGAATTAGAATGTTTTAGAGATGTAGAGTTAAGACTTTTTTCAGACAATAAGGTTTTAGCAGTTTGTGGAATTTTCTTTAAATTTCTTGATTTTGATGAAGAGGACTGTGAAGAGTTAGAAGACTGATTTGGTTTGGATTGTAAGAATTGGGAATTGTTTACTGTAGTTTCGAGTGGGGAGCTAGTATTGGGTATTTTTGTAGAATTACGTGAAACAGTTTCAACTGGTGGGCTGGTATTGATTAGAGAGTCAGTTTGTGTAGCTATTGTTTTACAAGTTTTTTTGGTGGAAGTAACAGCAGCATATGATTTACCAACGATGGGTGTTCTTGATTCTACTATTTTTCTGGCTTCTGGGTATGATATATTTTGTTTTGTTTTAATGGTCTGAATCTCTTTTTCTATTTTCCATTTTTCACAAGACTTAGAATATGACGGATGATCTTTTTTACAATTAACACAACACACAGTTGCTTCACAATTTTGACTATCATGGCCAATGGCACTGCAGCGGGCACATGTCTGCTTTCCACGGCAAGAAGTTTTAGAATGGCCAAAACGTTGGCAGTTGAAGCAGCGTAACGGATTTGGTATGTATTGTCTGACGGGGCATTCAAGGTATCCAGCTTTTATTGATGTTGGAAGTTTTGGGGAATTTATAGTTAAGATAATGTGTTTAGTTGGAATTGGTTTATTGTCACGAAATATAGATATACGTTTTACTCCGATAACTTTTTGCTCTTTGAGGTTTTCAAGAATTTCGGCTTCTGGTATAAACTGGAGGTCAGATTCAGAAATGACACCACGGCAAGTATTTAGTGTTCTATGGACATCAACAGTGACAGGAATGTTTGCAAATTCAGTACACTTTTTTAAACTGTTAGCTTGCTTGTTATTTTCGACTTCTATTAATAATTCCCCTGATCTAAGTTTTTTCACTGATTTTGGATCACCCATTATAGATTGCAGTGCCTTTTGTATTAAGAAGGGAGATGTTTTTGAGAAATCTCCTTCTTTCTTCTTTACTATAAAAAATCTAGCTTCGCAATTTACAAACACATTATTCTCATTAAGCGTGGAAGAAAACTCTTCCATTCTTTCAGCCCAAGATTTCTCATTTGAATTTTTAATAGCTTGGCCCGAGCCAGACGCATTATTCGTATTTCCTTTGTTTGTCGCCATAATTGAATTAAATAAAAAGGGTCGAGGGTTTCCTTAGTCCCACAAGTCAGCCCATTTCTTGAACGGACGGAAAGCAAAGGGTTTTCAGAATCGCTCCCTGGGACACTCATAACCACTCACCAGCTACCAGACCGTCGACCCAGATTGGGAATCACATGTGGTAGTCGTGTTAGTCCGGTGTTTCTCGTTCGAGTAGTCACCGTTGTCTCACCTTCACCAAGGGCACCAGTCTCCCAGTGTGCTCCCAAGGCTAGACTACCGTGAGACCCTCACCAAATCGCCAACCCAATAACCAGCGCCACATCTACACCGGTGTCAGCTTGGTTAATGTTTTAGAAGTTAAATAATATTAATAAACAACAAGAACAAGACCAAAAAATAAAGGTGAGTGAAAATAAACAGGGTAAGTAGAAACCAAAAAGGTGAGTATAACAAGGTAAGTAGTTTCATTTTTTTTGTAAGTTTTTCAAATTTTTAATTTTTTTTTTTACAATTTTTTTTTTTCAAGAACAATGAACAAGAACAAGTACCAAAACCTTATTGGCATTAAAAACCAAAAAAAAAACAAACAAGGGCGAAAACGCAACAAAAATGCCAAAAACTTAAAGAAAAAATTAAAAAAAAAAAAGAAAGGAAAGGAAAGGAAAGAAAAAAAAAGAAGGTTAAAAAAAAAAAAAAAAAAAAAAAAAAAAAAAAAGAGATAAAAAGATCACTCGGGCCCGGGGTGCGTGACTCCCCCTGAATACCTGAAGAAGGTACCCCCCTGGGGGGCAATAAATGCTGGTTTAAGTCTATCGATATTAACGACTTGAATTTTCCCATCTATTAAAACATGGAAATATTTTTCCTTTCTTGACACTACAGGGTATGGTCCATTATATGGTGGTTGTAATGATCCTCTAACTCGATCATATCTCACAAATACATGTGAACACTGTTTTAAATGCTTATGTACAAAAACTGGATTATTTTGATGTGCAGATGTAGGTTTTGGTTTGAGCAACCTCATAAATTCTCTTAATTTCTCAACATAAATACGTGAGTCTTTTATGTCAACCATAGGGTCGTAAAAATCACCAGGAAGTCTTAAGTTACTTCCATACAGTAATTCAGCAGGAGTTGCTTCAATATCCTCTTTCAATGCACATCTAAAACCCAAAAGAATTGTTGGGAGGACCTTAGTCCAACTACGAGTTCTATGGGCCATAATCGCTGCTTTTAGTGGTCTATGAAAATTTTCAACTAAACCATTTGCTTCTGGATTGTATGGCGAAGTTCTCCATTTTTCTATACCAAATAACTAAGCAAACTGTTTAAATAAATCAGATTCAAACTGTCCCCCTTGATCTGTCGTAATTCTTAATGGTGTACCATATCGGGCAATCCATTTTCTGTAAAGAATTTGTGCAACTGTTTCAGCTGTAATGTCTTTTAGCGGATAAGCCTCCGGCCAACGGCTAACACAATCTAACACAGTTAAACAATAAGATTTACCATGTGACTCTGGTAAGGGACCTACAATATCACAATGAATGTGTTCGAAACGCGCAGTAGGGATATCAAATTTCTTCAATGAAGATTTAGTATGTTTACTAATTTTTTATCGTTGGCAATCAATACATTGACGTGCTCATTCACGACAATCTTTATTCATAAAAGGCCAAACAAATCTATCTCTAATGAGATTGACTGTAATTTGCATACCAGGGTGCGAAGGCAATGTAAATTCTGGAAAACTTTCTTACGAAATTTTAATGTGACATGGACGAGCTTTTCCAGTACTAATGTCACAGTAAAGCTGTGAATTTGTATTTGGCAATGCAATTAATTTTAATTCAAGTACTGACTCTGGTTCTGAAATTAATTTATTTTGATCCTTACTCAATTCATCAAAATCTAAATTTCCAGGAATAGAAATTTCATTTATACGCGACAAAGCATCTACAGCACCGTTTAACTCCCCTTTTATATATTTAATATCCGTAGTAAATTCTGATATAAAGGAAAGCCAACGTGCCTGCTTATTTGTATGTGTGTCACGTACTTTATGAAAGGCTTCAAAATTGGTTTATGATCCGTAATTATTTCGCAGTTTCGTGCTTCTAGCATGTGTCTGAAAAATTTTACTGACTCATACATTGCTAAGAGTTCACGATCAAAACTAGAATACTTAGCCTGAGAAGGCGATAACCGTCTGGAAAAAAATCCAAATGGTTTACAATCTGACCCTTCTAATATACTAAGTATTGCACCAATAGCAATATTACTTGCATCACTATGCAATACAAGCCTTCCATTTGTACTCGGAAATGACAACAAAGCAGCATTCGAAAGAGCTTGCTTTGATTTTTCAAAAGAATCTATTAATTCCTGAGTCCATTCAATTTTTGTACGATTATTTTTTCCCTTCACTCCTTTTAATAAATCTGTTAAATTAGCCAAAATATCCACAGTGTGTTTTATGAATTTTCTATGAAAATTTATTAATCCTAAATATTTTCATAACTCTAGCAAATTTTCAGGTCTAGGGTACTCCAAAATGGCTTTAACTTTTCTGTCAAGGGGTAGTTGCACCTTGACATAAATAAATGCCTATCAACTTTTGGTGCAGATCACTCAACAGGTGATGCTGCAAGATTATTATTTTTTGCCAATCACGTAACTTCCTGACTAGCTAGACATTTGAAACTTTCAGAATAGTTCAGAACATTGTGACAATGCATTTTTTAATACTTTTAACCAACTGTTTCAAGTCCCAGCTGTTTTCGGCAGCATTACCAGTACAAAACTTCCAATCAATTTTTAACAAATGATTCAACAGAAAATTCATTTAACTAAATTTCCGACTAGCTAGACATTTGAAACTTTTATAATAGCTCAAAAATTGGATTTGCCGCCCATCCCTTCAGTGTTGATAGACTTTTTTATTCAATAGCCACCAAAAATTTTTAGAAGTGGCATTTGATATACGTAATAGACGATTAGCCTTTTATGTATATCAAATGCCATTCCTAAAAATTTTTGGTAGCTGTTGAATAAAAAAAATCTGGCAACATTGAAGGGATGGGCTCGAATTGACCAACTAGCGACTACTAACGGGTTAATGCTAATCATACTATATTCTGTAGAAAATATACATTTGTGCATCTGAATAAGGCATGTTCATTTCATTGTTTAGTGCAATATTGGAATAGGTTGTAAAGAAACATATCTCACAGACTGTCATGTGTCTGATTTCTTTTGCAATACATGTCCACAAAACATTAGAATTATTTACATATACTTTAATTATGAAGGTTGAAATCTCAGAAATTATCTGTATAGTTTCAATTTTAACTGATTGTTAAGCTACAAGAACTTGTAAGCTTGACAGTTAATGTGTTACAGAGAAAGCATATAATATATTGCTTTTCTCTAGCCTTGCATATTAAATAAAATTGCATACACATCATATACTATATAAAAATCCTAGTTTTATTTTTTCCTTTATTAAATTATGTGTATCAGTAGAAACTCAGTAGCTTTGTTTATTAGATGTGATCAAATGCAAATAAAACCAACAGTCTAATGATCACTAACGGGACTTGTTTGCTGATGACCATTCTTTTCCTACTAATATTTATAAATAGCAAACACTTTTAATGTGTTTAAACAATTAAAAAATAAAATAAAATATAAATAAAATTCTACATAAAATACAGTCACCTGTAAAAAGAATTTGGTGCCAGGACCCTCGTAGAAATTTTTAAAGTTTATTAATAATCAATATTATGGTGTGCCTCGGAAATATTGCATCATTGCTAAAGAGACCACCCCGATGATTCATCCAACAGCTGCTTCATGGTTGAATGAGATTGGCCATTATACTCGAAAGCAGGCAGCTGCTGCTTGCGTGACCCCAATCCAAACCAAAGACAGATGCTAAAAAAAAAAAAAAAAAAAACAATGAGATTGGGAAGGGAACCGTTATAGCAGCTGCTGCTTGCGTGACCCCAATCCAAACAGCTGCCGCCATTGTTAAAACTCATACCCCCCATCGTGCCCCATTTGAAAGGGTGAACAATGCTTCATTGTGTTGTGGCCGGAAGCAGCTGCTTGTCAATGAGTCATCACGGGGTGGTTAGAATTCAATGCACCTGGTCCCTTTTGAAAGACCCCATTCATCCAAAGACAGCTGCTTCATGGTTGAATGAGGTTGGCCGTTATACTTGAAAGCGCCGCCATTGTTCCCCCATCGTGCACCTGGCCATTGAACAATGCTTCATTGTGTTGTTGCCGACAGCTGCTGCTTGCGTGACCCCAATGAGTCATCACGGGGATTCAATGTACCTGGTCCCTTCTGAAAGGCCCCATTCATCCAAACCAGCTGCTTCATGGTTCAATGAAATTGGCCGTTATACTCGAAAGCGACAGCTGCTGCTTGCGTGACCCCAATGAGTCATCACGGGGATTCAATGTACCTGGTCCCTTCTGAAAGGCCCCATTCATCCAAACCAGCTGCTTCATGGTTCAATGAAATTGGCCGTTATACTCGAAAGCGACAGCTGCTGCTTGCGTAACCCCAATGAGTCATCACGGGGATTCAATGCACCTGGTCCCTTTTGAAAGGCCCCATTCATCCATATACCGTATATTTCCGTGTATAAGCCGAGAATTTTTGGAAATTTTTCGGAAGCTGAATTAGGGAGGTCGGCTAATACACGGATCCACATTTCTAGCAAAAAAGTATGTTAGAAACAATGATTGAATACATATATTTTAAGCTTAAAAGCTATATATAAAGTAAAATAGTGATATTAAACCTTATTTTTAAATAATTATCACACATAAACTCTTAAATTAGCAATTTTAAATTTATTTCTAAAGCAGCTCGATGTAGTCGCGTGTTTATTTCTTTTTTTTTCCCCATGATTAAGCACTTTTTGCCAGAGGTCACATTTACGGCCATTTTTTTTTTCTGTTTTGATAATAGATGGCAGCACCAAACAATTTTCTCTTCTACCATGAAGGATTTCAATTCTAATTTTTTTTTTTTTTTTGTTTAAGCTTATTTTAATACAGGATTTTTGTGAAATTTTCTAGTTCTTTATTTTATTTTATGTTTCAGCATATAAGATTTCTAGCAATAGTAAAAAGAAACATTTTGAAATCGAAATGCTTATAAGCTAATTCCTGTATTTTATTTATAATTTCTGTTTTGCTTTTCTGCCGGTAGATGGCTGTACCAATCAATTTTTACTTGAGCAATTCAGAAAAATGTATATAACGAGAGTGATTTTGAAAATTATCGGAAATTATGAAAAACAACAAAATTTCTACTGAAAATTTAATTGCTGCATTAGATAATAAAATAAAAAGTTTGAAACAAAGCAACTTTATCACTGAACATGAGTTAATGTCATTGCAATTGCACAGAAACCTAAATTAAAACAAAAAACATTACTAGAAATGTTTAAAGATTTTTATTACAAAAATATGAATTTATGTTGTTTTTTAACAACTTAATATATTTTAAAAGTAAATTATTTGTGTAAATAGACTGTGTGATATTATTAAACTAAATATAACAATATTTTACTCAAACTTAACTTAAAATATACTCTCTAAGCTAAGTAATAAGACATTTTATTTGTTTAAGCATGGCGATTTTTTTGCTGATTTGAGTTCAAAATATGCCCGCGCTCCGTGTAACAAAACAAAAATGCTTTTTATTTACATTTAGATTAACCTGAAAGTTTTATAGATTGGCAATATTTTCGCCGTTTTTGCGATAAACTCGAACTTTAAAAGAGTATTTTTTCAATTCGGCTTATAAACGGGTTTGCAATTTTGGGCAAATTTCTGAAGGAAAAAAACGTACTCTCGGCTTATATACGGATCGGCTTATATTCGGAAATATACGGTACATACATATATATATATATATTATTAATAATAATAAATAATTTTTATTAATACATACATATATATATAAAATACATTATAATATAAATATATTTTTTGATGGAATAAAAAGTCTAATTTGATTAGTCCCCAGTGAAGATATCAATAAATAATTTTTATTCTGAATCCTATTCTAATCATTCAATCTGAGGAAACGTCTCAGAGAACTCCCATTGGTTCCTGCCGACACGCGGAGGCGGGGCCTCGCGAAAGTCTAGAGAGGCTTTCCGTTTACCGATTCAGTCGAGATGGAGTGCCCCATTTGTTTTGAAGCTCTCTCCTCCTGGAACGGATTCACCCTTCGCTGTGGACACATGTTCGACACGGCGTGTGTCCGGCGCCTGCTACACCATGCGCCGAGCTACACAAGAGCCCAATGCCCCCTCTGCCGTTTCCAATTTTACTACGCAGGACTGGAGGGGCAGCTGGACATCCCTGAACAAGTGCAATTGTCATCCGACTCCTCCCGCTCCAGCAGCCCGGACTTGCCGAGCGTGGAGGAACTGCTCTCCCGTCCCAGCAGCGAAGGGACCGCTCCCTCTGCCGGGCCACAGTTCATTTCTCTCCAAGAACTTCACCGGACTCCTAACCCATCTCATTTCGAACCCAACTTTTGGGAATATCTAAGAGCCGCCGCAACCGCCACCTCATCTGCTACCCTCTCATCAGCCGCCGCAACCGCCACCTCATCTGCTGTGACCATCTCATCACCGGGTCCCTCCTCTGCTGCCACTCTACCGGGTCCCTCCGCCATCTCATCGGTCACCCGGCCCATCCGCCACTTCACCGGTCCCTGCAGCCACGTCACCCGGCCCGTCATCTGCCGCCACCTCACCGGTCCCTGCAGCTACTTCACCCGGCCCGTCATCAGCCGCCACCTCCAGGAGAAGAAGAAGAAGAGAAACTGTAAGTTCCTTAAAATTTCCCATAGTAAAAAAATTATCCTTAAAAATAAAAAAAAAAGGCAGAAAATCATTTAGAAAATTCAACCAGTTAGGGAAAAATATAAAAAAACTTAAAAACTTAAATTATTCAATAGATTATATGACCAATATCTTCAAATTAAAAATCAACAAACCCTCTTCATGAGAGAACTTATAAAATCCCTCCCCTCTTCTTCTTCTTCTCCTCATGTATAAAAAATGTGTGTAAATAATTGTTGTGTAAATAAAAATATTTTATTGTTATTACAGTTTGTTTGTTTTTTTTAAAGTAAAAAAATGGGACTGGACAAGGTATTGTGGGTTAACAATACCTTGTCCAGTCCCATTTTTTTACATTAAATTACTTACCAATATTGGCTATTCAAAAAAGATTTTTTTTTATCAGTTTGATGTTTTTCCCTTAAAGTGGGATAAAACTTTGAACAATCTGTCTATAACAAAAAAATCACTCTCCTTTGCTAGATTTGAAATATAAAATTGGATCCATTTAAATTAAGACAGTAAGACAACTAATATATAAATGTTACTGGAAAACGGATCTTAGAGGTGCTCTGTGTTACACTTTTTTTAAATTTTATATATGTCACTTAGTATCGAATAGCTATATATATATATATATTATTTATATATAATATAAATAATTTCAAAACTTTTGCGAACAAAATGAAATGGTAATATTTTCAATGTGTTATCGGTATCAGAAAATGAAAACAATTACTTCAAATCTCAAAAGGCCCTCACAGAAATTATACCCACCTTTAATCCAACAAAATGGAAGGACCAAAATAATGGTTTGAAAAAAAATTTAAATGTTGCTCTGAGAGAGAGAGCAAAAAAAATCTTTCACCGATCGCCAAAGCTGACAAACCATTCAAAAAATTTTTTTTCCAATTTCAAAAAAAAATTTTTTTGGATCATGATTGGTCAACCTTGAAAGCTTTGGTGAGTCGATAAAAATTTTTTCTTTCGCTCCGAATAAAATTTTTTTGAAATAGAAAAAAAAAATTTTGAATGCATTGTCATGATTGGTCATCAATCTTAAAAGCTTAGGCGAGTTGGTGAACTTTTGCTCGATCTCCGAATAAAATTTTTTTTGAAATTGAAAAAAAAAAAAAATTTTTTTTGAATGGGTTGTCATGATTGGTCATCAATCTTCAAAGTTTAGGGTGAAAGATTTTTCTCTTGCTAGATCTCCATATAAAATTTTTTTTGAATGCGTTGTCATGATTGGTGATCAATCTTGAAAGCTTAGGCGAATTGGTGAAAGATTTTTCTTTTGCTCTAAAAAAATTATATAATCAAGAGTGGAACCAAACGTCCATCCTATAACTAACCATTTAAATTAAGACAGTAAGACAACTAATATATAAATGTTACTGGTATTTAAAAACAGATCTTAGAAAAGACTGGTGCTCTGTGTTACACATTTTTTATTTTATATATGTCACTTAGTATCGAATAGCTATATATATATATATATATAATAATAAAATATATATATATATTATTTATATATAATATAAATAATTTTAAAACTTTTGCAAACAAAATGAAATGGTAATATTTTCAATATGTTACCGGTATCAGAAAATGAAAACAATTGCTTCAAATCTCAAAAGGACATTGCCCTCACAGAAATTATACTCAAAATCCCACCTTTAATCAAACAAAATGGAAGGAAAATTGTACCAAAATGATGGTTCAAATAAAATTGAAAAAAAATTTAAATGTGGTCTTTTGCTCTGAGAGAGAGAGCAAAAAAAATCTTTCATCGACTCGCCGAAGCTGACAAACCATTCAAAAAATTTTTTTTCCAATTTCAAAAAAAAATTTTTTTAATGCGTTGTCATGATTGGTCAACCTTAAAAGCTTTGGTGAGTCGATAAAAAATTTTTCTTTCGCTAGATCTCCAAATAAATTTTTTTTTGAAATTGAAAAAAAAATTTTTTTGAATGCGTTGTCATGATTGGTCAACCTTGAAAGCTTAGGCGAGTTGGTGAAAGATTTTTCTCTTGCTAGATCTCCGAATAAAGTTTTTTGAAATTGGAAAAAAAAATTTTTTTGAATTGTTTGTCAGCTTCGGCGAGTCGGTGAAAGATTTTTCCTTTGCTCTAAAAAACTTTTTTAATTTAAAAAAAAAAATTTTTTTTTTTTTTTTTTTTTTTGATATATATATATATATATATACATTTAAAAAAAAAAAAAAAATTTTTTTTTTTTTTTCAATTAGAAAAGTTTTTTAGAGCAAAGGAAAAATCTTTCACCGACTCGCCGAAGCTGACAAACAATTCAAAAATTTTTTTTTTCAATTTCAAAAACTTTATTCGGATCCCAACAAACCTTGAAAAGATCCAAGGTATGTGACGCGGCAATGACCCGGGGCCTCCCTCCACCACCCGTCACATACGTGACACCCTTTAACACACCACAGGTATGCGACACAGCCCCGGGGCCATCCCTCCACCACCCGCCACATACACGTGACACCTTTCACTTTCAGTGTGGCCAGGGGCGCCCCAACACAGGGTCGTTTGGAATGACCGCCCCAAACACACTCTTTGGACCATCTCCATTATTTTAGTGTCCATTTTAAAACCATTTCACACATTTTTAAAACACACAATTTTTTTTAAACCATTTTTAAAACCATTGTTTTTAAAACCATTTCACACTATTGTTTTTAAAACCACACATTTGTTTTTAAAACCATTTTGAAAACCACACATTTGTTTTTGAAACCATTTTGAAAACCACACATTTGTTTTTAAAACCATTTTGAAAACCAGACAATTGTCCATTTTGAAAACCACACATTTGTTTTTAAAACCATTTTGAAAACCACACATTTGTTTTTAAAACCATACATTTGTCCATTTTTAAAACCACACAATTGTCCATTTTGAAAACCACACATCCATACAGTTATGCACCATGACTCACCTTTTCTTACCTCCCCCTTCGACGGGGCTCCCGCTTCTTGCGTCCCGTTGCTTGCGTCTCGTCGCGTGCTTCGTGCGCCCGCGCTCTCTCTCTCGCACCCCCTGAGATCAGCCTCTTAGGTACTGCACGAGACTGCCGCTTAGGTAGGAGCCAACCTTCAGTTAAAGGGACTGCTCGCACAGAGTGAAAGGGCGTTCCCCCGGGGGGGGCCTCTAAAAACTAAACGCGCAAAACTAAAAGCTAAACACTAAAACTAATCTTACATCACTAGGTGTGTTGGTGTTGGTGTGAAGAAATGAGACAGAGACACTTTTTCACTTTTTAATGTCCAAGTAAAAAAACAAAAAAGAGAGGTGTCAGATGGCAGCCTGGTCCTCGGCTCCACCACCCGATGTACTTACCAACTAGGTGTGCTACCACTAAACACTAAACCTAACCTAACACTGGCAGGCCGCGCTCTCTCACACCCCGGGATCAGCCTCTTAGGTACTGCACGAGACTGCCGCTTAGGTAGGAGCCAACGATGGGCTTCAGATAAAGGGACTGCTCGCACAGAGTGAAAGGGCGTTCCCCCGGGGCCTCTAAACCTAATTCGGGGTGTTTGTGTCGGTGTGAATAAATGAGACAGAGACACTTTTTCAATCTTTAATGTCCAAACAAAAAAACAAAAAGAAGTGTTAGATGGCAGCTGCGGGTCTACGGGCATAACAACGTAGACCATCCATGTCGACAGCTCCACCGCCCGGTGTATCTAACCTAAAGCTGGCGGAAGGGTCCGAGTGGTGTGTATGTGAATGTGGGGAGGGGGGGAAAGCAGAGTACATGTTCCCAAACGTAGCCACTAGAAATGACCACCAGGAAGCCTTCCTCGACTCTGCAGTCCCCGGGGGGGGCTGTGTAGGTGGATGCCTCGGGGGGCAGAGCACCTGTTCCCAGAAGTAGCCACTAGAAATGACCACCGGGAAGCCTTCCTCGACTCTGCTGCCTCCGACATGCACATTGGGACCCTCTCCGCAAAGTGCTGAAGTGCGGGTCGATGATATAGACAAAAAAAAAAAAAAAATATATTTGCGAAAAAAAAAAAAAAAAAAAAATTTTTTTTTTTTTTTTTTTTTAACATATATATATATATGAGTACATAATGTATGGACGGATGACCGTGAGAGGAGTTATAGGATGGTTCTTACAAGACATTTGGAACAGTGGTTTGGTAAACACATTTCAAATCAATTTTATTTGAACAAACAGTCAGTTGGGGACGTTGAAAGCTGTGAGCATCGGATTGCACAAGGTATGAGAATAAATTTTAAAATTATTGATTACCCCTTTCAAACTATAGTTATAAAAACATTATTACAAACATGATGGTCATAACCTTTCAAACTATAAAAACATTAAACACATGATAAAGACATAAAATTGAGTTCAACCAATATATACGGTCATATAATTTTTTAAAACACCATTTTATTTCAGTTGGGGACGTTGAAAGCAAATTTCTGTGAGTGAAACAATCATGTGACGCTTGCACAAGGTCCTTTCAAACTATAGTTATTATTAAAAACATGATCCAACAAATATCCCTTTCAAACTATAGTCCATTATTCAAAACATTTTAAGGACATAAAATAAACACATATAATTTTTTTAAATGGTTCGCCAATTTGATTTGTCAGTTGGGGTGTGAGTTGATTTGAAGCAATTACACAAGGTGTGAAATGAGAAACTCCAACAAATCAAACTATATATATTATTAAAAACATGATAAGGACAACAAATGTTTTGTCAGTTGAAAGCGGTGACACAAGGTCAGTTATAAAGACATTATTGATATCCCTTTCAAACAAGAGATTATTCAAAAACATGACCCCATCCAAAAAGAATAAAACAATTTATAATAATAATTTAAAAAAACATCAAGAATTGTGGGACAGAATCAAAAAAGACACTCACCTCCAACGGCTGCCTCGAGCGAAATGAACGATCGACAGGTGACGCCAAGCCGGCATCACGAGGTCGGTGACGTCACGAGTGATGCGATTGGTTCTGGTCGGTGACGTCACAAGCGATGCGATGGTTACGCTTCAATGACCCTTCTGAAATCAGACAACGGGGTTGCATCATCTCCTGCTTAGAGTTCAATGAACCCGGTGAGATGCGACGCTTAGAGGGGAAAACCTGCTTAGAGTAGTGTTTTTTAAAAATCCCAGATGGGTCGATTATTTTAATTGTCGCTCAAATAAACTGATAAAATAGTTACAATTTTAAACGATGCATTCGATTCCATTTGAATGAAGCAAAGATTTTTAATACAAAATTCAAATGGGTGATTTATTTATTCTTTAGTTTTAAAAATAAAATATTGAAAAAATTCGTGTTGTCAGGTCATAATAAATAACAGGCTATTGGATAAACTTATTTATTTTTTTTTCAAAACAAACATCCATCTGAGAACAACAGTTTTTACACATGAGCATTTTGAAAGTTTATGTCTGTAACTACAATGCTTTGACACAGACATTAGATAAATGCAAATATTGAAAGAAGTTGGACATAGCAAAAATTTAAAATTCGTTTTTGTGAGGAAATAACAGGTATTTTTTTTTTTTTCAAATCCAGTCATATCTGAGAACAACAGTTTTTACACATTGAAAGTTTATGTTCTGTAACTACAATGCTTTGACCCAGACATTAGATAAATGCAAATATTGAAAAAAGTTGGACATAGCAAAAATTCGTTTTTGTCAGGAAATAACAGGATTTATTTTTTTCCAGTCCTATCTGAGAACAACAGTCATGAGCATTTTGAAAGTTTATGTCACAATGCTTTGACACAGACATTAGATAAATACAAATATTGAAAAAAGTTTGAAAACATAGCAAAAATTCGTTTTTGTCAGGAAATAACAGGTATTTATTTTTTTCCAGTCCTATCTGAGAACAACACATGAGCATTTTGAAAGTTTATGTCACAATGCTTTGACACAGACATTAGATAAATTGAAAAAAGTTGGACATAGCAAAAATTCGTTTTTGTCAGGAAATAACAGGTTTTTTTTCAGTCCTATCTGAGAACAACAGTCATTTTGAAAGTTTATGTCAGATAAATTGTTATATTAATTACCTGTGCAGCTGAGGTCGAGAGGAGGTTCGTCCGACTGGAGGCCGTGGCATTTCGGCGGCGGCGGATAATGGGTTTTCCAAGGTTTCGGTTCCGTCAGGCTCTGATAAAATTCCACATTCTCCACCGAAGCCGGAGGACTCACGACCCTCCAGGAGTGGGGGTCACCGTGGTGGAGACTGATATCTATCAATTGTCCTCGCACATAAAAAAATTATTAATTCTATGAATATAAATGCTTATGTTTTATATATATAGTTGTTAACTTACCTTTAATTTTGAATTTAAAAGTTTTCTCTATTTAAACTCGGTCAGCCATCTTTTACTTGCATCGCGCCATTACTAGCGATGTCTTGTTTACATTGTTGTCGTTGCCAAACTTGCTCTGCTTAATTTTCTTAATTTTTACTGTTGCCACTGTTATTAAAATGATTATAGTAAATTGTATTTTTGGCTATGACCGTTGAGTGGCAATGGTGATGCATTATTTATATGTAGATTTTTGACTTGGCAGTCAGTATAAATAGATCGCGATGTGAGTGTTAAAGGGCAGTTATCGGCAGTTGTCAGTAATGGGCAGCTAGTCTTCAATTAAAAATGAAGTGGCTGTTTGTAAATAATTGAGCAGCTCTAAGCTGTTGATGGCTAAGTACTGATGCTGGTACAGCTGAGCTAGTTATGTTTTTTTTGGCTATTGCTTTTAAAGAAATGATGGCTGCCATTGTTATTGTTAATTTTTTACAAATGTTAACTGTTTAAGTTTGTTGTTAAGTTTGTACCCTGTGAAAAGGGATAAAGTTTGAAGTTTTTCGTTATTCGCGAAAACTAAAAATTAAAATTGATAATCGATGTTTTTTTGAAATGAGGTTGTTAAATTTGATAGTTTGATCGATGTTGACATTGTTTAGCGGTTTTTTAAATCGCGCTTGTTACGTTTGTGAAATTTTTCTACTTAATCAAGTTATAAAGTTGCTAGCATCCAATAGTGAATTAAATTAAATTATAAGTGATTTTTATCAGATTATGGAATTAATGATATGCAAATTGTGATCTTCAACCTTCAGAAAAATAATCAGTGTGGTAGTGATCTTCAGTTTTAAATGATATAATCATGCTTCGTCTCCCGCTGGTCAACGAGGCGACCGCGGCGTATTTTTTTCTTCATCTGTGAAATACATGTGTTCTTTTGAAGATGATGATGTGTCATGATTTTGTCATAGTGAAATTTAGCCTGCTACATATTGTGCAATGAGAAATCACTTGTGAAATGAGGTAACTTTAAATATGTTATACTTTGAAAATCTGTTGAATATACTTTATTTATTAATATATATTTTTTTGTGTTTCATTGAATAAAATTTGTTTTGTTGTTAAAACTTGTGTATTTGATGTGTTATAACAGTTGAACACTGGTCGGGTTATTTTTATTGAAACCCTTAAAACTTAAAGATTAACGTTTCCACTGTATGTGAAACTGCTTAATAAAATTAATTGAAAGATAGACCTTTAGTCTATATTAGAGACGATCCATTCATCCCACCACGACGCGTTCTCTAAATCCTCGAAGGACACACTGTTCACAAGGTCCGCCAAGGGGTCAGGCATCACCAAGGGGGCAGGCGCAGGCATCACAAAGGGGGCAGGCGGCGGTGGCATAACAGTGGAAGGGTCAGGAGGCAGCACAACAGTGGGAGCAGGTACCACCATGGGGGAGATGGCAGGGCTTATGTCCTCATAGTCCGGCGGCGGCTCTTTCTCCGAAGAAGGCTGCGGGTCGTAAACATAGGGCCTTTTGCACGACTGGGCTGGCTCCTCGTCCGGCTGCGGGTCGTACACATAAGGAGTCTGCGGCGGATCATAGGGCCCTTTGCGGGCTGGCTTCTCGTCCGGCGGCGGATCGTAGGACCTTTTGCCCGACGACGTCGAGGGTTCATCTCGGGCTGACTCCTCGTCCGAAGAAGGCTGCGGGTCGTACACATAGGGCGTCTGCGGCGGATCGTAGCTGATCTTTTGCACGACGTCGAGGGTTCGTCCGACGACCGAGGTCGCTTTCGGGTGGTCGCCGCTTCTGTTTTTCGGGGATCCAGCCATCCTTGTTGCTTGAGCCACTCCTCGTCTTGGACGGGCACGATCGTCACTCGAAACAGTGTTTTCTGGATGGTGTAGATACGTACTCGAGTCCCGACACACAATAATAGGTGCTCCGAGGTTGCAGCCTCCTCGGGGCGTAGTCGTACTGCTTCCTCGCATGAAAGTGCTTCTCTTGGATGCCACTGAGAGACTTGCGCACGTAGTACAATATCATCGGGGCCACGTGCGTCTGGAGAACGTGGCCCGTGGTCGGCTTGACGGTGCGGTGGCCGAAGGTGAAGGCACTCTTCACCAGAAAGGTCCTGCCCATCACAAATCCCGTCCGGACGTCCGTGTTGCGTTTCAGGGACTGGTCCGGCACCCGTTTCAATTTGTTTTCGGCATAAGTCGAAGGCTTGACGGTCACGCCTTGATTGCAGCAGACGCCTTTCACCGTGTCGGCGAAATGTTTTTCATAGACTGCATTATACTTTTGCACATGATAGTAGATTTTTTCAGCCCCGGTCATGGCGATGATGAAGGGCGTCAAATCCAGGTCCTCGTGCAGATTATTGTAGACGGGGGTGGAGAGCGGCCTCCGACACGGTCTGAGGGAAGATATCCACGACTCTTCACGTATCCATGGTGAGACTGCTTCGAAAGACGGTCGGAAGCGACTTTTGAAGAGACTATTGGCTGACCTCCTTTCCAACCATTGGCTGGGGAGACTCCAGCCATTGGCTGATCTCCTTTCCTGCCATTGGCTGAGTGGGCGGGTCTTTTCCTGCCATTGGTTGACCTCCTTTCCTGCCATTGGCTCCACCCACCCTGAAACTTGCCGAGTTTAGAAGAGACCCTCTCACAGCAGTCATGTCGCTCTCTTATGTAGGCTTCCCACCTCTCGACTGTACCTTCCTCACGCTTCGCACCCGAGACGGCCGGCTGTTCCTGCGGGCCTCGGACGTGGCCCGGGCTTGCGCCCGCAGTCGGGCGATCGTGTACGTAGGCACGCCGGAGATGGATTTTGCGAGTGTGCAGAGAGACTGTCCGGCCATCGAAAAGACGGTCTGCGGTTTCGCCTCCCTGACGACGCGAGATGTGTTGGGATGGCAGTGGCCGACCAGCGAAGAGCGTGTGGTGCACGAGCTGTGGTTCGACCTCGAACACGCCCGACTCTTTTTGCCGAGGGAGATCTCGGACGCCCTGTTTCCTGAGTGATTGGATAATTTTTATGTGATGTGTGCAAAAACATTTTAGATGTGTCATTTTAGACAAAAACATTTTGGATGTGTCATTTTAGACAAAAACATTTTGGATGTGTTCAAAAAAAACATTTTAGACAAAAACATTTTGGATGTGTTAAAAAAAAAAAACATTTTAGACAAAAAACATTTTGGATGTGTTCAAAAAAACATTTTAGACATAAAACATTTTGGATGTTATTTTGGATGCTGTCAATAAATACTTTTTTCGACGAGTCCTGTGTTTATCTTTAGGGTCACAGAAAATATTTTTAGAACCAGATCGCAATCATAATGAGGGTGTATGGAAAGTTTGTTTTCGATACACTTTAAGGGTGAGTCCATCAAAAAATATTTTATATTGTAATTTATATATATATATATATATATTTATTTATGTATATATAATTTATGATTTATATATTTTAAAATTTCTTTAAACATTTGAAGGGAATATTGTGGGATTTTTAGTATAATTTCTGTGTGAAGCCGATAATAACGATATTCCACATCAGATGTATTCAGGGCAATGTCCATTTGAGATTTGAAGCAATCGTGACTCATTGTTTTCATTTTCTGATTCCGATTCGGATAATATATATATATATATATTTCTAAACATTGAAGGTAATATTGTGGGATTTTGAGTATAATTTCTGTCAGCCGATTCCACATCATATGTATTTAGGGTAATGTCCATTTGATATTGAAGCAATCATGTGACTCGTTGTCATCATTGGTCAATCTTGAAAACTCGGCAAAAGATTTTTTTGAAATCGTTAATAGTCACATACAATGGCGGTGGCATTGAGTTTTTGCATTCAACCATGAAGCAGCTGTCTTTTGGATGAATGGGGTCGATTTTCAAAAAAGGGGTGGCAAGCAGCTGCTCTCCCATTGTTCTCCTCTCCTCTCAAAAGGGACCAGGTGCATTGAACCACCTGGCAATCGCACGGGCATTGTTCAATGGCCCTTTCAAAAGGGACAATAGTGTTAGTGGCGGCGTCACCCTGTCTCATTGAGTTTGTGCATTCAACCATGAAGCAGCTGGCCTTTCAAAAGGATTGGCATTGTTCTCCTCTCTCAAAAGGGAACCAGGTGCATTGTTTTTAACAATGGCGGCCTGTCTCAGGGGGCGATGAGGCAGCTGCCCGCTCTCATTGAGTTTGTGCATTCAACCATGAAGCAGCTGTTTGGATAAATGGGTCAAGGGACCAGGTGCATTGAATCCTAACCACCCCGTGATGACTCATTGGCAAGCAGCTGCTTCCCAATCGCATGAGTAACAACAATGAAGCATTGTTCAATGGAACCAGGTGCATGATGGGGGAACAATAGTATGGCGGCGAATGAAGCAGCGGTCTTTGGTTTGGATGAATCATTGGGGTCACGCAAGCCCGCTTTCGAGTCTAACGGTTTTTTTTCATTCAACAATGAAGCAACTGTTTTTGGTTTGGATAAAGCCTTTCAAAAGGGACCAGGTGCATTGAATCCTAATCACCCCGTGATGGGGGAGATGTGTGACTCATTGGCAAGCAGCTGCTCTCTTCCTCCCGGGCAACAACAATGAAGCCCTTTCAAAAAGGGAACCAGGTGCATGTTTAACAATGGCGGCGTCAGCCTGTCTCAGGGGGATCGTTGATGACTCACGCAAGCAGCAGCTGCCGGCTTTCAAGTATAACGGTTCCCTTCCCACCTCTCTTTAGCAATGATGCAATATTTCCGAGGCTATCCATAATATTGATTATTAATAAACTTAAAAAAATTCTATGAAAAAAAAATCTTTCACCGATCGCCAAAGCTGACAAACCATTCAAAAATTTTTTTTCCAATTTCAAAAAAATTTTTCTTGGATCATGATTGGTCAACCTTGAAAGCTTTGGTGAGTCGATAAAAAATTTTTTCTTTCGCTCGATCTCCGAATAAAATTTTTTTGAAATTGAAAAAAAAAAAAAAATTGAGTGCGTTGTCATGATTGGTCATCAATCTTGAAAGCTTAGGCGAAAGATTTTTCTTTTGCTAGATCTCCGAATAAAATTTTTTTTTGAAATTGAAAAAAAAATTTTTTGAATGCATTGTCATGATTGGTCATCAATCTTGAAAGCTTAGGCGAGTTGGTGAAAGATTTTTTCTCTTGCTAGATCTCCGAATAAAATTTTTTTTGAATGCGTTGTCATGATTGGTGATCAATCTTGAAAGCTTAGGCGAGTTGGTGAAAGATTTTTCTTTTGCTCTAAAAAAATTATATAATCAAGAGTGGAACCATTCTTTCCAAACGTCCATCCTATAACTAACCATTTAAATTAAGACAGTAAAACAACTAATATATAAATGTTACTGGTATTTAAAAACAGATCTTAGAAAAGACTGATGAGCTGGTGCTCTGTGTTACACATTTTTTATTTTATATATGTCACTTAGTATCGAATAGCTATATATATATATATTATTTATATATAATATAAATAATTTTAAAACTTTTGCAAACAAAATGAAATGGTAATATTTTCAATATGTTACCGGTATCAGAAAATGAAAACAATTGCTTCAAATCTCAAAAGGATATTGCCCTCACAGAAATTATACTCAAAATCCCACCTTTAATCCAACAAAATGGAAGGAAAATATAAATGATGTACCAAAATGATGGTTCAAATAAAATTGGAAAAAAATTTAAATGTGATCTTTTGCTCTGAGAGAGAGCAAAAAAAATCTTTCACTGACTCGCCAAAGCTGACAAACCATTCAAAAATTTTTTTTTCCAATTTCAAAAAAATTTTTTTTGAATGCGTTGTCATGATTGGTCAACCTTGAAAGCTTTGGTGAGTCGATAAAAAATTTTTCTTTAACTCGATCTCCGAATAAAATTTTTTTGAAATTGGAAAAAAATTTTTGAATGCGTTGTCATGATTGGTCATCAATCTTGAAAGCTTAGGCGAGTTGGTGAAAGATTTTTCTCTTGCTAGACTCCGAATAAAGTTTTTTGAAATTGGGAAAAAAAAAATTTTTTGAATTGTTTGTCAGCTTCGGCGAGTCGGTGAAAGATTTTTCCTTTGGTCAATAAAAAAAAAAAAAAAAATTCAGAAGATGCAAAAAATTTCAAACTTTTGAGTGCACAGAACTTTTATGTGTTATCTAAATTTAAAACATTTAAACATACAACCTTAATTCTTCATTTCAACTTGCCGACTAGTTTTGCATGGGGCGCCCCAGCTTGTTCTCCAGCAATATAGAAGGGGAAGATGGAGTGAATATCCGAGGAGATGATGGAGTGAAATGTCAGTTTCGTCGCACTTCGAACACCATATCGCTGGAGAACAAGCTGGGGCGCCCCATGCAAAACTAGTCGGCAAGTTGACATGAAGAATTAAGATTGTATGTTTTAAAATGTTTTAAATTTAGATATTTACTTCATGGTTTAGTTTTTTGTAAAGTATTTGTGTTATATTTGTTAGAACGAGTATAAATTTTATTAGACATGTCCTGGAGACTATAAATAATTAGTTTTTGTAATTTTGAAAATACTGACTTTTAAATTTAAATGTAGCATATCATAAATGACCACATTTTTAAAAACATTTTGTAATTAGAAATTTATGTCTGTGACCAATGATTGCACAGATATATGCCTCCTAGTCAACTTTGCTTCACTTAATCAAAACACACAAAATTCACCATTCTAAAATAATTTAAGGTGAATTCAAATGGGAAAACGTGTTTTCACATGTGTTTATTGCCCAATCCAAGAGGGGATATGTGGAGAATTTGGTAAAATCCCATTACAATAAGCGTCGAATACATATAAAGAATTTACTTTGTGACCGTAGATCCCATAGATTTCCCACGACAAATTAAGTGCTAAAAGGAAGCTCTCAAATATTCTCTCACCCTCCCCCCCTCCCCCTCAAAAAAAGGAAAATGTGTTCTTTGAAATATCTTGAAGAAAACGTATGGCAGTTTTCAATACCTGTAATAACTGGCCAATTATTCCATGAATTTAACGTTGAAAATATAATGGAACTTATACAAATAGTCCACAGCTTTCAGTCCACAATTACCAACATCAATGGCATGGCTGTCTAGAATTTAAAAAAAAAATCCCCGCCATGTTCTTCTCTTCTGTACACATCAAGTATGGCTGAATTTCGCAGATGTTTTCGATGGCTTCCTCTAAGTTGCCATTTATCTATTATGAATATCATTTCATGAACAAATCATCAATATTTTAACAAAGAATTAAAAAATTATAATGTATTAGAACATTAGAATTTCAATTATGACTTGTTTGGTTTAACATACAATTAATTACGTAAAAAAAATTCAAAAGACGAATTTACAAGAATTTTCCTTTAAAGTTGTTATAGTTATTGTTATCAATTAATATTTTCAGAGTTAAGAAAGTATGAAAAATGTAAATGCAAAATCTCATTTTATATTATTTTTTACTATAAATTTAATCAACAATTATATATGCACTGAAGGACTGGAACTCATGAATTTAAAAAAAAAATCTATGCAAACACCATAAATAAAAAAAAAAAATAAAAAAAAATCAAGAGTGTTTCAGGTCAAAATAGCAGACCCTATTAAACTTTAACATATGTTTCTTGATGTATCATTCAGTCATAATAAATGTTTGGCTTTTATTCATAGAATTTTAATTTTTATATTCAAGTATTAAAAAAAGAAGAAAAAGTGGTGGAGAAGGGTGTGTGTATATTTTTCACTGGCTACGAGAAATTTTTGGGTGGCAACTAGTTTATTCAAATTTCTTCAGGTCTTGTATATTTCAATATCCGAGGGGCATAATGTACTGGAAACGTAGCAAGGAAATCTCTCGCAGCAGAATGCATCAATTTGAATTCTGCATCAATCTATTACAAGAAATAATGTTCATTAATACGATAATGGTATTACTTATTTGATTTCAAAATATTTAACCAAATAATTAGTGCAGACCATAAAAGTACATAAGTTTTTTCTTAAAAAAAAGGGGGGGAGGGGGTATTACATACCAATATGCCTCCAAAATCTTTAAACCTTGGATATTTCTGAAATTGAGGGACTGTCATTGCGGATAAAATTTCTTTGAATGTTGTATGTTTCTTGCATTACTTCCATTATCTCAGCTTTATGGATGCTGGTTGGTGACTGATATTGCAACCAAGTAATCTAAGAAAGAAAGAAGTGCATATTTTCAATTATGAGAAATGGAAAGCTTATAATGTTGATTTTAGCAAATAGTATACCTTACTACAATAAAGATACCAAATTGATGTACATAAACGTTTTTTACTTACTTTTGTATCTAGTGAAACACTGTCATCCTCAAATGAAATATCCTCCTCTTCATTTAATCCTGATCCTGCAGCAGCCCTTTTGCGATTTTTCTTTTTAGAAGGTGAAAGTTTTACACGGAGTGTTTTTAACCTCCATTCTATTAAGCCACTCCTGCTAATACGATCAAAGAAGTGTTCCTGAAAAAAAGAAATAATAAAAATAAATAAATGCTTTTAATTATAATTAACTGAAATGCCCAACATGCTATTCCAATTATATATATTTTTTACTTACACAGCCTTCAACTTTTTTATGTGAGGATTTTACAGACATGCCACAGACCTCCAGCCAAAAAAGCTGAAGTTTGCGCACTAAAATATAACAGTGTACAAAATTTAAAAATACATATAAATATGGTGCATGCATATACAATACATATTCATGGTATTTAAAACAATCTTACTTTTCAAATTATATATACATAATTAGAAAAAAAAAACTTACCTGAAACAAATGTTGCTCCATCTAAAACTTAATGTTCCTCTTTCAGCTTGTTTTCTGTTTACTTATTCATTTTATTTCACTTAATATAAAGTCTACTTAGACAGCAAAATGTTCACTTTTATAGAAATTACTTATTTATAAAACACAGCTATTCTCAGCAACAATTTTCCTACAGCATATTATTTTAATGTAGTGACAGATTTATTATTTTAAGGAAAAAAAAAAAAAAAAAAATGAGCGATGAGATTTATAAAACATAGCTATACTCATAACAAAAATTTTCCTGCAGCGTATTATTCTAATGTAATGGCAGATTCGTTTTTCGCAAGGGATAGAAGGAAAAAATAAATAAATGTTACTTTAATATAATAGATTTGTTTTTTGTTTCTTCTTTTTTTGTACCAACATATCTCATTTTCTTTTATGCTTCCTTCAATCTACTTTCTCTTTCTATTCTGCATGTTTCATCAAGTTTCACCTTCATAGGTGGAAGAGGTTTTTTAACCAGAGCTTTTTTATCATCTATCTCAGCCTGATAGGACTTTCTAGACGATCTTAAATTCTCACATATTCGTCTATCCACAGGTTCATGCAAATAAATCTTTTTTATGAAAATATTCAATAAAAGTTTTCTTTTCTGATTTTAACTTATATTTCACAGCCTGAATGGCTGAATAAGTCTCAATATGCATTTGTCCAAATCTACAATCAATGATATCTTTCATCACATTGAAGGATCCTTCAATTTGTGGTAAATATAAAGTATTAACTAATAATAAATAATACAAATTATTTATTGTTAACCCTCCGTCGGCAATCAGGCAATTATTTAAAATATCAAATATTTATTGAAAAGAAAATAAATGTCAGTGAATTATGCTGGATTAAACTGTTATTCAGAAAGTAATGAGTAAACAGGGTTTGTATTGTTTATGTTTTATTCATAAAATTGTTTAGACGTTCTTATTTTCTATATATCACTTATATAAATTGAAAGATTTCAGTTGTTGACAATATACATGAAAATGCACAATTTTTAGCTTTTGATAAGTTAAAAATTTATTAATCGTTAAAAATGAAGTAATATAAGTAAAATATAGGTTTTTTTTAATTATCTCGAGATTATTTTCATCACATATTTTATTTTATTTATTTATATAATATATATATATATATATATATATAAACTTTTGCTTACTGTGAAATATTACTTTAATTTTATCAACTATATTAAAAGAGAATTACATTAAGTAAGAGATTTCTCTCAGGTAAATAATTTAAAGCACATTTCTGTATTTTAAAACACAATTTCATTCATTGAAAATATTACAATAAAAATAAAATAATATTAAATAAATACTTACTCCAAAGTAACAGCTAACTTTTCAGTTTCAGATATTGATCTTCTACTGTATGTATCTTTTTTTTGGATATTTGTTTTTATTAATTGTAAAATATATTCAAATTCATCTATTGTCATACGAAAATATTCAAAATATTTGTCCTCATAGCTAAACAATTCACGCACTAAAATATTATATTCCCCTTTTTCATCTCTCGTTTTCAACATGGGATGAACCCGTTGTCTTCTCTTTTTTTTTTTTTTTTTTTTTTTTTTTTGTGGCGAACGACACGCTAAATATAAAAGTACTGATTCTTCTTCACAATCCGTGGACGGCATGTTAGCTCCTTTATAACTAGTAGCTTTCTGAAATGATAACATAAAATTACATAATCTAACCAAAAGTATATATTTATCTAGGACAAAAGTGAGCTATCGCCACATATAGACAACTTTCCCTTTGCAGAGAGGACTTTCCCTCTCCAGAAAGCGAAGGTCAAGCCGTCACTTACCGACAATGGATAATTTATTACTTTTGAAGCTGTGCATAGTTGCCAGTGTCTGAAGGGTCCTTAAGACCTGTAGAAAGTTACTCACACTGAGTGTGCAAGACCAGTTCACTGGGTGTACTGTCATTCCACTTAACTAGAACTATCCTATTCTTCTGAAAGATAAGGGAGGGAGGAATACAAAGGATAGTGAGGAAAGAATAGGTTCAAGGATAGAAAAACAAGTTTCTCCAAGTGGGAAGAGCAACAAAATGTTTCTTGATCTTGAACTATACTATGTTTTTAGACAAAAATGAGTTTATTATTCGGTGGCCGAATATTCGGCTATAATTTGGCTGATTAATTGGTACAGTACAAAGCCAAAAATCCGGAATATTTCGGCGGCGTTAATCATCATCATCAACATATATTTTTTTTTTTTTTGGTATAAATATATCTAAATACAAAAACGAAAAAGTATTTTATTTCTTAGTAATCTTCAAAACCGGCATTTGCAAAGTCTGAAAGAGGAGGGAGAAGAAGATTATAATAGTAGTAACAATTCTTAAACATTTATTTAATTAAGAACTAAATTCTATATTCTATTTCAATTATACTCAAACATTTAGTTGAAAACTTAAAAGTACTAAAATTAAAAAATTAAAAGTGGTATGTTTTTCTTATTTATTTTTCTCTATTGTAACTTGTACTAATTTTTGTATGCAAATATTTCAATAAATCGTTTTGTTTTTCAAGTTTAATTTTTAATTTATTTATTGCTAAAGTTGATTGAAAAAATATTACAGAATACATTTAAAAATCATAAAATATTATTTTTAACTATAATTTGCATATTACCTAAATACTTAAACCAAAATATTATATTTGTTAGCATGACCAAAAAATCCGGAATCACTGCGGTCCCGACGATTCCGGATTTTTGGCCTTGTACTGTATTCGATTATTCGGCCAAACCATTGCTTGTTGCATCTCTATACTACATCACAGTACTTATTTTTATAAAATCATAATAAATTCAAGTTAAATTTTATCCCACATATATTTACACATTATAAGAAACAATGTTGCGCAAATTAAACTTATGAATTATCAAAGTAGGTTTAAAATTATTTTTTTAACATATATACAAATTAATCTATAATATTAAAACTCAAAGCATTTTCTGCAAGACCAAAACCGTACAATCTGGGCATGCACGAGAAAATTTTGAACTAGTTCAGAACAGGAATATATTCCTTTCTCTTTATGCAGTGCAATACAAATACCCATGACAGAGACTGAGCAGACGACATTAATATTTCATATGTCTATGGCAGACACTTAATTAAAGCTCAATCATAAAACTAATTCACACTATTAATTCACTGATTTATACTTTCCAAGGAAGTATATCAAAAACAAAGTGATTTGCAAATACTTATTGGTTATCAATGGTCAGTTACCATCATATGCATTTTCGCCAAAAATTTCCTTGCACTGGATGTGGCGCCGTTGCCATGTAAATATATTATACCATATTCCTAAAATTATTTTTTTCCATTTCTTAAAAGAAAAAAAAAATGTTTTAAAAGCAAATTGTCAAAGTTTTATTGTTCTTTAAAAGTTAACTTTAATCAATTGAAAACTTTGTATAGAAAAGATGGAGATTTAAAATGAAAAGAGGTTTTATTTATTTTACTGTAATTATTATAATCTCTGATTCTTCATTTCAATACAGTACACTCCCGATTACCCGCGAGTCTAAATATACACTTTTTTTTTTTTTCATTCCCATCCTTCAGATGGAACTTATTTCCGCAATTTAAGATGAGTTTTCGACCGTTTTTACTAAACATAAATTCCATTTAAACATGTGAAACAGTCACGTGCACAAAGCAGGTGCAGCAGCTAACCCGTTCGCAGGGATAAACAATGTAAGGGTTGATATAGGCTGGCACGCAATCCAGTACTGCATTTTTATCTCCGAGCCACTGACAATACACAGGTGTTCGCGCCTAGGTCGCTGAACTCCCCCTCCGACCATTCCCCTCCTCTTTCTCTCTCGCCTACAGCCGTAGGCCCCGCCTACTCACGTGTCCAAACTATCCCCTCTCATCTGACACTTCAGTATTGAGTGAGTGCTGACGCTGACCGGTCGATGTTTAACAGTATTGTTCGTCTTTTATCGTGTTTAGTGATTGTGTTGCCTGGTTTGGTACATTTTTCGTTGCGGATTTAAAATGGCTGAAAAGTGAAAGAAGGCTGTGTTGACAATTGCCCAAAAACTGGAAATGATTTCAAAATTAGAAAACGGCGCTTCAAGGAAGCATATGTGTTCGGATTATGGAATCGGGTAAACAACAGTACGTGACATTTTAAAGAACAAAGAAAAATTGCTGAACTTTGCATCAATGTCAGACAGTGCTTCCGGAATGAAAAAACGAAAAACTATGAAAACTACATTTGATGAACTAAATACGGCTTTGGCGGAGTGGTTAGCTTAGGTGCGAAGTGAGGGAACTCCCGTAAACGGTCCTATCATCGCGACTAAGGCAAAAGTATTTTTTGATTTGTTAGGCATGGAAGGCAAATTTAATGCATCATCCGGCTGTTTAACTCGTTTTAAGCAGCGTCATGGAATTCGTGAGATTGGAATTCATGGGGAAAAACTTAGTGGCGACCAGCAATCAGCGGACGATTTTCAACAGGAATTTGGAGCATTAGTGTCAAAAGAAAAGTTATCATTTGAACAAATTTATAATGCTGACGAGTCTGGACTCTTCTGGAAATGCCTTCCCACCCGCACGTTAGCATTTGAATATGAACGTCAAGCGCCTGGACACAAAAGTAGCAAAGAAAGATACACCATCATGTCGTGCAGTAATGCTACAGGTAGTCATAAGCTTAGGCTTGCTGTGATTGGAAAGGCTAAAAAACCGCGGTCATTTAAAGGCACTAGAGCAGAAAATTTGCCGGTTGATTATTTCAATCAAAAAAGAGGATGGATGGATCATTCAATATTTAAACAATGGTTCGATAAGATCTTCGTTGTTTGTGCGAAAACACCTCAAAGCAAAAAAATTGCCAGAAAAGGCGGTGCTGTTGATCGACAACGCACCTTCTCATCCCAGAGCAAGTGTGCTTAAGTCTTCTGATGGCAAATTTTTTGCAATGTTTCTCCCCCCTAATGTTGCTGCTCTAATTCAACCGATGGACCAAGGAGTGATTGCATCAATGAAGAGACAATACCACACCAAACTTCTAATGACCAAAATTGAAGAAGGTTGTGATTTTAAACAGTTTTGGATAGCATCAACGATATTGCGTCTGCATGGGAATCAGTAGAACAACCAACCCTCATTAAGTCATGGAGGAAAATCTTCCCAAAATTGAAGAAAAAGTCTAACTAAATGAAGACAACAATGACAAGGGTGAGGAGGATGTGGACATGCCTACTGCAACGTTGGCCGAGTTAGTATAAACTGTTCCTGGTGGTGAGAACGTCAACGATGAGAACATTAAAGAGTGGTTGGAGTGTAACGGCAACGATCCCGGCTTTGAAAGGTTGTCGGATGAGGAAATCGTTCAAAAAGCAATGGGTGAGGTTCAGAGCGAAGAAGATGCTAATGCACAGGCGCGGATGACACACGAAGAGGCTTTACAACAGGTCGACGGACTGCTCCATTATTTAGAGGAACAAGACGAAAACGCGCAGTTGGCTGAAAAACTTATGCTACGCAAAATTCAATCGCGGATCAATAAAAAATGTTTCCAAAGCAAGAAACAAAAACAAGTGACTGACTTTTTTAAGAGGTAAGATTATTTTACGTCTTACAGTATGGTAATACTGTATTACATAAACTGATTTTTCATGCTATAATTGTTTTCTCTTTTATTCTCTTCCATTTTCAACATTTTTGCGGATTATCCGCGATTTTCGTTATCCGCGCCACTCAATACCGTGGATAATCGTGAGTGTACTGTACTATATTACAGTAAAAATTATTTTAAAAGAATGACATTAAAATATTGATATTTTATACGAGTAAAAATTTACATAGTATAATTTACTGAGCAAATTATTTTGCTAAAGTATTAAATTCATTCTTATTTATTTATTTATTTTTAACAGTATACTATTTTGATAGAATAAGTGTTATAATACTATTCCAGTAAAAATAAATTTTAACTTTTTTCCGATTTGCAGTTATTTTTAGAATACAATGATTAACATTTTGGATTATATCCAAGTGGTTTTACAAATATGAGAAGGAAAAATCAGCCATTGCATCACTGTCATTGCACACATCCGGCGTTGTTGCAATTTCTATGGCTTCTGTAAACATCGCGTAATTATAATTATTGTAATTAGCTATCTTTTTAGTTTTTTCAAAATTTATTATAATTTCTTCATTATCGAAAGTTTTAGTTAAAGCTGTATTTATTTTTCCTGTTTTGATATCGTTTTTATGTTCATTAAGTCTGTTTTTAAACTTTCTTTTCGTTACACCAATGTATGAACCTGGTTTATTGTCTTGGTTATTTGTGTACAGTATTTGGTAAATTCCGGCAGTTTCCAAAGGGGGGATGGGGTCTTTATCATTACGTATTAATTGAAAAATATTCGGGTTAGATTTATAGGGATATTTACGCCGATTTTATTTGCAGTGTATTTAATTTTATTCGATGCTCCACGATCGTAAGGTACGGAAGAGGTGAATTTTAAAGGAATGGAGAAGTTTTTGGTAAATTTGACCAATTGTAGCTTGAACGGTGTTTGCAGAATTGCCGGTTAAAGAATTTGGTGACAACTCTATTTTAAACTTTGCTAATGTTTTAGCGCTTGTAGCTCGCCGTCAAATTAAGGTATCCTGATGTAAATGGTGTCACCCGATAGGATTTTTTCTGCTCTTTCCAAATATGTGCTTATTTTATGTGTAAATCTTTCAGAAAGCTCTCAAATTTGGGTTTTTTTCAGATGGGATGGGAAAAAAAAAAAAAAAAAAAAAAAAAGATTTTTCTTCTATCTTTCATAACTTGGAAACGGTAGAGATAGGACAGGGTTTCTATGTTGTTTTATGCTCCCCATGGGCTGTTCTATCACCTCCTTTTGTTTGGCAGATTTTGTCAAACTCACCCTGTATATATAGAGAGAGATAGATAAACAAAGTGATTGCAATAGTTCGATTTCTAAAGAAATCAACCTAAAAAAAATCATATATTCCACACTTTTCATAACACCAAACATAGAATTTAAACATTGATAAATTATTTTGCTGAAATATGACTAAATAATCAACTTAATGTTGAAGTCTAACATCAGTGTTCACATTATAAAAATAAAACAAGGAATTTTCACACATACAAAAATAACTCCCTAACAGAAAATTAAAGTGAATTTTTTCAAGTTTAAATGAATACTGACATTTGGCAGATGTCATATTACAAATGCATATGGAATTTTTCAAGTTTTTATAATGTAATATGTTTTAAAATAGTTTTTTTAATTTAATGTTTAGAGACTGCTTGTCATATTAAAAAAAAGAGGGGGGGGGGAATTTAAAAGAAAAATATACTACTTACAGATTTCTTACATAGGTTTTTTCCTTGCTTTACCATTTGGAAAATCCTCAGTGATGTCATCAAATTTTATTCTATTGGTAATATCACTTTTGATTGCTAAAAGTGCAAGACCACTTAATTTTTTTTGCGAAAATGGTGATTTTAAACGATTTTTAATTCATTTCAAAGCTGAAAAAGAACGTTCACTGGAGCAGTTTGTTAAAGGTAGAGAAAAACTATTCTTAAAGCTGTTTCTACATTAGAAAATGTGTGCCAATATTTAATGATTTTTTATTCTTTTGAGCTTATCAACAAGATTTAATTGACTAGTATTGAATTGTAAAAATGCAACTGTCAATTCTTCATGAATGTCATTTGAATAAATATTTTGGCAGATTTTTTAATATTGTCATCTGACATAGTTTTATCAGAGCCTGACTAAGGCTATTTGTAAAATCTGTCAGTTGTATGTTAGCTTCTTCATTAGTCTATCGTATGAACACAAAAAATCTATATTTCGTAAATCCATGGCTTTCTAGGGCGGAATTCACCTAAATTTTAGCAAATATGTTTCAATTGTATCTGGACGTAATGATCCGTGACCGGATGGATCGATCCTGGATCGGTCGAAAGCATGAACCCGTCTAATGCGTGATGACTGCAACCGGTATCTTACTGTTTGCTGTTCGTTTGTTTATTTCACTTGCGCGTGGTATTGAACTTTGCATGCATAATAGTTTTACTATTATTGGATAATTTATTGGGATTAATTTGTTTTGACTAGTTTTTTATTTATACTGTATTAAAGCAACAGTAAAATAAATGAGAGGTCTTACATGTCACAAACGCAACCAGTTTTACCAAATTTACAAGGTGTCGGTGATAAAAAGCCCCATGACAATGAAGAACAAGAATGGGTTTCCGCAGATGAGATGCCCCAAAATAACATCCAACAAGAAGTACCGAACAGCACCTGGAAAAACAAGAATTTTCCAGTTCTGCTGTAGATAAACAACCTGAAAGTGACATCAAGCAAGAAATGGTGATCGATGATCCTACTGTCAATGATAAAGGACACCTAGAACTAGAACGTTTTACCGAAAATGTTTTATCTCCTGAGAGGGACATTCAGCGAAAGGTGCCGTTAGATGATCTGGCTAAATGGCACACTATCACTGATGACATGTTCGATCATTTTCTTAGAAAGCCACCTCCACAAAATCTGGATCTGGTGAAAAACACTGTGAAAATATTCAATGGATGCAAATATCTTTTTAACTAAAAGTAACTTTTAAAATTTTGTTGCCATTTGGCTAACAGAGCATGCAAATTCTTTTATGCACAGGGAATCCATTTTAAAGTTTTCACAGAGACTTAAAACTGAAGAAAGAATTGATTCTGCACTAATCAACCTATATCAAAGTGAAGTACATCACTGGCGGTCAGTATTACAAAGAGTTGTTGAAACAGTTAAATTTTTATCATCAAGAGGTATGGCTTTTTTTGGAGAAAACGAAATGTTCGGCTCATCTCATAATGGAAACTTTTTGGGTGGCCTCGAATTGACAGCCCAATTTGACCTATTTCTTGCGAAGCACATCGAAAAAGCTGATGATCAAGGCACTGGCAACGTGAACTATTTATCATCTACAATTGTAAATGAATTTGTAGAATTAATGGGTGAAAAAGTCTTGAATGTCGTAATTAAAGAAGTGATAGATGCCAAGTATTTTTCAATTATAGTCGATTCTACGCCAGATGTTACACATATGGATCAGTTAACTTTAATTTTGCAGTATCTTGGTCCTGATCATGAACCTGTTGAAAGGTTCATAAAATTTATACAAATTTTTGGTCACAATGCAAAAAGTTTAACCAATATGCTGATTTTCTTTTCTCTGATTCTGTAATGAATGAGTCTCAAATGTTATAGTGAACATTGTAACAGAAAAGTTCTCTTTCTGAGAATACACCTTCTTCCGATGAAACTTCATTAAGCATTTGCTTTTTGCGTGTTTCTTAGGACGTACAGTTGTAATATATTTCTTGGTGCCAAATAATTGTTCTGCTTCTTTTTCGTAATCAGAAAAATCTCTTACAGCCTAATACAGCCAATAACACAGGCCTGCAAAATCATACTTTCAAACTTTTTTTTTTTGCACTGTGTTGGGTATCTATAATGTGTTTTGATGCGCTGAATTCAGAAATGTTTGTCTTTCCTAATAATGCAATAATTTAGGCAAAAAAAAGGGGTCAACCTTGGAATGAGAGATAATAAACTGTAAAATTGTATACACCTTCATTTTGGTGTTCTAAAAGATGTCTCAAAAGTCTTATAAAATCTCGTGTCTGCGTCTTAAGTTATTCAAGGTCAAAGGTCACAAAAATCAGTTTTTCGTGATTATCTCGGTTTCTATAGCTCCAATGTTAAGATTTATTTTAAAAATTGTAGAACATAAAATTTGTGACAAATTTTGTTAAAAAATTTTTTTCATGCCTCCAACCGTTTTTGAGATAGAGGACAGAGCGTTTGCAGCGCTCAGCCACACTCACTGTAAAGCAAGGTCAACCGTTAATCTCAATGAATAACACCTTGTATAAATTATTAAATTATTGAAATATCATTAACCCTACGTCAGGAGCACCTGTAGGACGAACAAAATCGGGCACACCCTGCCTAAGAAGCCAGGTAAATACTTAGTTAAAAAATACTTGTACTGTTTTAGTAGCTTTATTCATTTTGTAACAAAGTTTAATTAAACTTAACAGTTCACTAGCTAATTTTGACTTCCACTTTTTGATAAATCTGCATGTTTGGAATGTCTTGAATATGAATATTAGAATGATACCTGCCTAGCTGTCATTAACACACATGTTTGTCACTGTAAATTTAAAATGGAACTTAAACTAATTTTGCGAAACTTTGTACATATATATATTTAGTTTAATCACAACATACAATAAAATTAATTAGATATTGATGCATATTGTGCATCAGATGACACTATCACACTGTTTCTTGAAGATTTTTAATGAGATTTCGAATCAATTTCCTGAAATGTCTGCAAACAATTTACACTTCGAGTACTGGACCAAAGCCCCTCGTGTAGTAAGAATATTACCTTTAATGTAAATTTATTTTTAAAACTTTGATATTTTACTATACTTACAAATAGTTGATGTGAAGAGTTTTATAAATATTAATAATAAAAAATTAATTAATTAGTGATTGTTCTTTATTTGTGGAACTGTACTTTTAATTCATTAACTATTTAATGTTTTTAACTGTTGAACAATTAGAGATTTGAGGTGAAAATAATCTTTCAGAATATACTCAACGAACGTGATTCTGAGAATATTTTGTAGCTGAAATTTAGAGAAAAATAAAATATCCCCCCCCCCCTTATAGATAAATTGAAGAGACTATGTTAATTTTCCATGTTATATAGCATAACTGAATTACCATCGTCGAAACGTTTACGAATAATCTGGTGTGTCACTCACACGACTTTCTCTTATTCCGAAATTTAATAATGTAAATATAGGTTGGAGATTAAGAGGTAAGATAACGAATACTGTTATGTAAACCTATGTAAAAACAATTCAAATTAGGCTTCAGAAGAGCTTTATATGATGTTTTGGGTGAGGGAGGCTACCGCCTGTTTCATTACTGCAACTACATTTATATAGAATTTAAATCTGTCATTAAAATTAAAAGTTC
Source organism: Salticus scenicus (assembly GCA_963930645.1). NCBI lineage: Eukaryota > Metazoa > Arthropoda > Arachnida > Araneae > Salticidae > Salticus > Salticus scenicus. Next base: position 240,991,066 of record OZ005658.1, read on the forward strand.
ACTTAAAATTTTTCAGACAACTTTCATGCAACATTCCTTGAAATTTATCTGTTTTGATCAAACTTTTTTTAGCAATAAACTTTTATTAACTTGAAAATTTAACTTTTGGATCTTTTGAAATGATTCATTTTTTAACTTGAAAATTTAACTTTTGGATCTTTTGAAATGATTCATTTTTAAGTTACTCAAAGAAACACAACGATCAAACATTAAAAAACTTGACTTTGGTAAGCCAGGAGCCTCAAAACGTGTAACTATATGAAAAGACAAGCATTGACTGTTTAGCTTAAAAAAACATACATTATTTTCTATATGTCTATGAGGAATTCATTTCAATTCCTGAGCATCTTTCCTGGACATGGTAAAATATTATAGTAAAGCAGTTGCGCTAACAATAAAAAAGAATATTATCGCTTAAATATTTTCAGCCCTGTGTATCTTTTGAAGATTATAAACAGACCACAAAATGCATCGTAATATGATCGTACAGTAATAATACACCTCATAATCTGAAATACACTTCCATCAATTTTCAGCTGCTGTCGCACTATAATCTAGTTCTTTTATGTAGCCATCTAAATGAATAGTGAATAATATCCTTACTATGTTTTACATGAAACATGTTTTTATGCATATAAAAAAATATACATTCATTTACTTTGGTTTAGTGCAGTCTACATATGTTAAACACTACTTACCTGCAATTTTTCCCATAGATGTATGTATTTGAATTCTCTTGGGCGTCCCTGCACACAAACCATTTCCTTCATCTCAACGAAAAACTTAATGTAGCATCCCTGTATCATACACATGTAGAATACCAAGTTTGGACTTTCTGATGCTATTGTTTTTGAGATATGCTGATAGCAGCCAGACACACACACAGACCAACCTCTAAAAACATGATTTTTGGATTCAAGGCACCTCAAAAAGTATATAACAAAAACTCACTTTTGAAAATTTGACAAAAGAACAATATTTTCTCTACCTTATGGGTAAGAGGAAGTAAAAATTATATCTAGAAATACCTTTTTTTTTTTTTTTTTAAGAATTTTTCCTGAATTGCAGTTATAAGATACTCATATTTACATATTCTACAGTTTCTATACTTATTTAATATGAAAAATGCTTTAGTGATTATATTATCGTATAATTTGCTCTCCCCCCCCCCCCCACCAAGTTTTTATTTATTAAATATGTTCCAAAATTTTTGAAGTCACAAAATACATAAATTAAATTAATGAATAATGAAAATAGGTACATGAAAATGTGCATCAATTTTTTTAAAACCAAATCATTTTTCATTTTATAGCTTTTATTTAAAATTATATTTTGCATGTTCATGTTTACAAGTTATATCGATTATAAAAATTTAGAAAGATAAATGAAGAGTTGAAAGATGGTTGGGCTTGATGAAAAGTCACTACTGTATCTTTTCTCTCGCCTCTAATTGTCTTTTAGGATTAAATCCTCTTACTGTAACTTCCGCGTTCAGAAAAAAATATTTTAAGGGGTCGCATTTTTCTTTTTTATCTTGATTTTTCTGCTTCGAATATTCGCAAAGCAGCGAATCTTTATCTTGCGATATTTTGTTCTTTTTCCTCTGTTGCTCTTCATTATCCGAATCATCTGTAGTTGGTTGGATGTTTGACTCGGTTCTGAAAATTAATAAATAAATGAATGAGTAAATAATTCAACAAATGAATAAAGTAGTAAGCTTTTATAATTTGCTATAATTGTAATTGTTTCAGAAGAAATTTAAAGAAAGAGAGAGAGAGAATAATTTTTTTATAGAGCAATCTTGTAAACTTCTTTTAAAAAACTACAACTGTTAACAAAATGAAATAAAAAATTGTTTGACATTATTTCCTATTATAAATTCGTATCTCTGCGTCATTAAGTTAAATGAATAGAAATATTAGTTTTGTTTTGAAATACTTTATACTTAAGATCGCAGAAGAATTTAAACGTATTTGTTTATGCAATTTATCTCTGCTTTTAAAGTACTTTTACATACGGAGTTTGATATCTTACCCCTTACTTCTAGAGTAGTTCTTTAAGTATGAAAAATTGAAACTGTTTGAAAAATTAATGTTGAGAAAATTTTCTTTTTATGGAAATGGTCTTATTTTATTACTATGTTTTTATTACTTGTTTTCTTGTTTGTTTGTTTGTCCAGTACAAATTTTGTAATCGATTCTTAACTAACTTCCCAATTAGCTAGACATTTGAAACTTTTGGAATAACCCCGAACACTCTGATATCACTATACCTCAAAGCCCGATTTCTGATTGTAGTTTTCTTTTACTTAATTAAAGTATGAAAATAATAACCCAATAATAGCTTTAAAATTAGCCATTTAAATATTAGCTAGAATTTAATTGTTACCAAAACAACTTACCAGTTTCTTTCCTTTCGACAGTAAAATAAATACTTTTGCTTAAACGTGAACAATAAAAAATTGTAAAAAAGTAAATTAGGGTAAGTGCACCAGTGATTGTCACTTTTATAGCAATCTCTGATATTTTTTATGTTCTAGTCATCAGAAAATATTTTTAGAAATCTCAAGTTAGTACATATGGCATGAAAGACATTCAGAACCATATATATGTTAAAATATATATATGCATTTGGTAACAATTATTATTAGTTTTTTTTATGAATTTTTATTTGACACCCACTCAATGTTCCAGTTTTTCATTTTATCAGTAATTGGCATCCTATGTACCAACCAGTGTTTGACACTGCTAGTTATTCATTTTACCAGTTATTAGCACCTCCAGTGTTTGACATAAAATGTTAAAATTCTTATTTGTAAAATATATGATTTTATTATTTTTCTTGGGATAGGTGTCAATTACTGGATCATGCCAATCACTAGAGCACCTACCCTATGCTCTCACAAAAATTGGTATCATTATCACTTTAAAAAATTTATACACATTGATAAAGTACTGATATAGTTCTATAGCTATGATTCCACAGAAAATGTAAAAAGTTGGTTTATAAAAAGTTCTTTTTTAATATTATAATTATTTATTCCATATTTTTTACTTTCTCTTACCCATAAGGCAGAGAAAGTAATTTAAACAACAGGAATAGAAACAGGAAACAGAAGAAGCAGAGGCCAATATGGCTTAAGAATTGTGGAAAGGGTTTTAACCCCTTAACGTGCGGTGTCCTCGCTGCGAAGACGCAAAATTTAAGATCCAGCTGCAAAAATTCATCCCGGAAATTTTTTAGCAAAAGTTTACGTTTATAACATATCAGAAAAGACAAGTTTTTTAAAGCTTAAAATTTAAAATTTCTTTTAGTTTAATTTAGTTCAGGAATTCCGGTGGCAGTATAATTTAAATGATCTGAATTGTCTTGCGCCGCAAAGGGTTAAGATTGCTTGACTTTCCACAAATCATCTGCAAGACATCATGGTAGCAACGTAAAAAGTTAAATTTAAGGTAATTATTGCTGTTAATAAAATAAGGATATATGCATGTGTGCGTATAATACTTTAGTTCAATTCCTACGAATCCCTTCTCAATCTTTAAACGTATCAAAATATTAACAATGTAGTTTTCCTAATTTTAATTCTTGTGGAAGCATTTGATATAAACTTAAATTAACTAAAAGTATACACAGAATATACAAATATAGACTTTATCAATTTGACCTTACATTGAATAAGAAAGGGAATCTCTCAGAAACTCCATCTGTTCTTTATACTGCCAATTTCTGCTAGCTGTGGCAGCTTGGCCTGTTCTTGTTTTTTCGTTTAAAATAATTCTTCTAAAATAGTCGCAAAGTCTTTTCCATTTTGTTCGAGCAATATTTGCTGGGGAAAAAAAAAAAAAAAAAAAGTATTTTGTTAATATATATATTTTTTTAGGTACTTTACAACTGGAAACTCATTTACAGATATTGCTAAATGTTATAGAATGGGAATATCGACAGTTTCCTCCATTGTGAATGAAGTGTCTATGGCAATTTGGAAACGAATGCAGGCACTGTATATGCCACAGCCTACCGAAGAAATCTTAAAAAGATCTGCTGAAGAATTTTCCAGAAAGTGGCATTTTCGAAATTGTGTAGGGGCTGCCGATGGGAAACATGTTCTGTTACAATGCCCCAATAAAAGCGATTCCATGTATTACAATTATAAAAAACTTTTTCTTTTGTGTTGATGGCAATTGCCGACGCCAATTATTCGTTCCTTGCTGTGGATGTCGGAGGCTATGGCAGACATTCGGATTCTGGAGTTTTTTATAATTCGAATACGGGTAATTATTATTTGTTTAAATATGCACATTTTTAATTTTTTAAAAATTTGAATCCATTTAGGAAAAAAGTTTTAAATTAAAACAAATTATATTTGTTTATGAAATGTAGATAAGTTTTAAAAAAATATATGAAATATCAGCTGTTTAAGACAGTAGCTTATTATAAGCTGCTATAAAAAAAAAAAAAAAAAAAAAAAAAAAATTGAATGTGAAACAGGATTTTGTCCTGAATGACTAAAGAGGTTTATTTATTTATATATTTATTAAGCGCATAACTGAGAGTATCAACTATAATTATATACTTGTACATTTTATTTATTTAATAATTTATTTATAAATTTGAAGACTGACGTTCTTGTTACAGAATTTTCAATGCCCAGACCAGTAAAACAAATTTACATACAGGAAAGATTTTGATGTCTAATTTTTGGCGCACTATAATCACAAATCATTATATAAGACACTATTATTATTACTAGTGGTCGCCCAGTGGTCGAAATTTGACCATAATTAATTAAAATTATAAGTTTAAACATTATTAAGGTTCTATTGTCAAAGACTATACTTCTATAATCACAGATTTTGCCAAGGCTACATGATGAATTGTATTTGCGAATATTTTCAAAATAATTTTTTGACTTACTTTTTATTGAAGGTTCATTTGAAATAAGTCCATCATACAATGATTTAAAATATTCATTTTGACTTAAGGGCGGTAATATTGCTTTACCCTTATGACAACATGAAGTGAATGCAGTTCTGTCACCTAAAGTGACTTCAGATTCAAAATGTTTCGCATTGCAAAACCTGCATTCCAAATCCATTAATCCACAATCATAACTATAAAAAACTTTTGGAATGACATTTCGTGCACATTTAAATTTATCTGTCAAATTCACTTCTTCATTCTGTATAATATTAACACTATTTGTATTTTCATTACTATTATTATTATGTGTCCGCAAATATAGATTCCTTCTTCTTTGTCTCTCACTCCGACCCGTTAATGTTCTATGTCGAGGCATAATAAAAGTAGAAAAAAACTTTCATCGTCAGTAGAAAAAATCGTTATTTTTTTTTATTTTAGGTTGATTTCTTTAGAAACTGATCTATACAAATTGAATGAGTTGAGTTGAGTTGATTAATTAGTATATATATAATGCAAAACTTGTGTGTTTTTAAAAAATATTAGCATTCTGCGATAACTCTTTCAGATGAAACTGGCTATTTAAAAAATAACTCATTGTTATTAACTTTTATTATTGTTATTAACATATTAACTTTTTATTATTAATTGAAATTTCAAAATTTTGGCAACAGTATAAAAAAATGAAAATGCTAATTTTAATCTGGAAATAAAACCCGATAATATAGGCTTTGAATTGCACCTTTGTCGTTTCACAAATGTTCCAATTTCTCGTCTTTGTCGTTGTATTTTTAAAAAATATTAGCATTCTGCACTTCTTCTCTATATAAACTATAAGTGTGCGAAATTTCATAATCCTCCGTCCGCGCAATTTTCGTAAAAAGGGGTACAAAGTTTTTGCTTCACGTATTAATATATAGATTATATCAAATATTTTTAAGCATTTTACTTAGCATCATTGAAGCAGGGAGCATAGAAAGAGAGGAAAACAGATTTAAGGAGGGGGGGGGGGGGAGAAAAAAAAATTGCATGCGAGATTGAGAAAGAAAGCGTGCTACAAAATAAACAGCTTCAGTGCATAACCTTTTTCGAAATTTGAAGTTTAGCATTGAAGTTGCTAGGACGTTCCTCGCCAAGATCTTTTCTTATACATTTGCAATAATAGCCATTTTAATTCATCACCAAACCGACTATTAAAGTCTATAAGCCGCCAAGAAGCTTTTGTTCTATAGCTATACCAAAGAAATTTTAAGATCAGAGTAAGTCCTGTTGTACTAACCTAAATTCTGTTTTGTACAGAATGTTACTTTTCAGAATAATAATAATAATTACAGTAAAAAAAAAGAAACATAAAAATAAATTTCTTTATGTTTTACTTTGAAAATCTGTCTTTAAATTAAAGCTGATGTAAGTCACAAAAAAAAAAAAAAAAAAAAAAAAAAGTAAAGTTAAAACAAAATCACATGTTAAAAAAATAGGGGGGGGGGGGGGAATTGAATTTTCGTAAATCAAATCTTTTTTTTTTTTTTTTGAGTACATTCTCAAGATTATAAACTTTTGTTCTAACACTCATTCATTCAATTTTCTACCCTTAGAATGGTTATTTTCTCTAATTTTAAAAAAATGCCAGATTTAAGAACTTTTTACTTTATGTATTTTTCAATGGAAAAGTGGTTAAAATAATAAAAATATTTTTAAATATCTTCTTGACGTTGTAAGAAAATTGTATTCTGCAAATCTGGCAAATTATATCTTTCGAATGATACCATTTTCAAACCTCTCCTTCCATAATTAATATGTTACAAGTAGTGTTTGCCTGTTAATATATAGATTGTAAATTAAAGAATCAGAAAACTCTTTCTATAAGTTTTAATTTTTAGACATAGGGAATATGATGATGATTATTATTTATAAAGTATGTGTTATGTATTCATTTTATTTATTTATCAATTCGTATGATTTACAGGTCAAAGGCTGTTAAATGGAAAATTTAATATTCCCCCTAAAAGCACCTTACCAAACACTGGTTCAGATACCTCACGTCATTCTTGGGGATGAAGCCTTCCCATTAACAGAATTTTTACTGAGGCCGTTGCCGAAACACACATCTAGTCAGTGTCAGCAAAAAAGAATTTATAGACACTGTTGGGCTAGAAGGGTCGTGGAAAATTCCTTTGGTATCCTCACCAAAAAATATGACATTTTTCAGCGGCCTCTTAATGTAAAAATACCATTAGGTATAAACATTGTTAAGGCCACTTGTGTCTTAACAATTACTTTTAAAAAAATCGTCTACAAACTGGAGGCTGTAACGCAAACTTAACTACATTAGAAGGTGCTGGAGCACTGAGCGATTTTGTAGCAGAAGGTGACATCATAGCCCATGAAATCAGAGAAAAATTTAAAAGTTATTTTTCATCCCAGGCTGGAAGCATTCCATGGCAAAATAGCAAAATATAAATATAGTCAAGAATATTTTTTAAACAATTTTCATTTTCCTCTAAAATATTTAAATAACAATAATTTATATGTACACCATTCTTCATTTAACATATTTATATGCACTACTTTTCACTTAACAAAAGGATTATGTTTAGTTGTTGATGCAGATGTCATCTTCTACTTCATAATCATTTTACACCAGTTTGTAGAATCTGATTTCAAGTATTAGGTTATGTTAATTTAATTGTTTTGAATATGAGCCTAATGGTATTTTTTAGTATACAGTAAAGCAGCGTTTATATGTCTTTTTAGTGAAGTCCTGATTCATTCCTATTCTTTTTAATGCAAATATTCTTCATTTATAAATCCTCAATAATGGTTATGCATGAATTTTGTTTTGATACCATTAAATTTGTAATAATCAAAGTTTTATTTTTAAATTTCAATTATATGCCTTTTCGTTTATACATCTTTTTACGCCAGTCCCTTGGAAAGATGTTCCTGCTGCCATCGGCAACATTACCAGTACAAAGCTTGCAATCGATTTTTAACTAACTTCCCGACTTACTAGACATTTGAAACTTTCAGGATAGCTCAGAACACGGTGACAATACATTTTTTGAAAATTATTTGAGGACAAATGTTCTCGAATGTCCTCAAATTAAAGCATAATTTAACTCTGTCCTCAAATGGCCTTTCAATTTGAGGATGCTGCGATGATTTGTCCTCAAATTGGGTTTAAAAAATTTGGTCGCCTTAGTTAAACCCAGTATCAACTTGAGTTTCACCAGAAAACGCAGCTTAAATAACAGCTGACAACATATAAATCACAGCACAAACGATACCATAGTCATAACATACATAAATAAACTACAATTCAATGGTAGAAACTTAGTCAAGCAGAACTTTCTGTTCCATAAAGTCTTAGCCAGAAACTCACCTCAGTGGTCGGAACGGGATCCCGTTTACAACCTGCTGTTAATTCTGAATTTTATAGTAACTTCCGTAATAATTGAGTTACAGCTTGGACAATGGGTCTATTGATAATATAGGTTTTTTCACCAAGGTTGTCAAAATAGTTGTCAAGGTGCGATAAAGTTGCCAAATTCATCCATCGCCAAGTCCATTACATGCCCTGATAAAGTGTGTTTTTAACGGAGAAGGATCTTTTTTAATGCAGAAACAAGCTAGAAATGAGAAAAGGTGACATTTTATAATGTGACTAAACCTCTTAGAAAGATATCACATAAAAATAGCTAGTACTATTTAGAAATTTGTAACACTATATTTACATCTATGCATAACACGCACGATTTTTATTGATCTGTTACACAAATATATTCAATATGCATACGTATTATATTTATGAAAGCACATACATAACCTGCAAAAAAGTGATATCTCATAAAAAACAATACTATTGTAAAAGTCACCCCGCCCAGCAAAAAACTTACCTTTCTTAAGCAGCCAAAAAAAAAACAAATTTTGCCACCGCTATTGAATCCCGGGTACTCAATGCCTAGCTTAACTTTCAAGCGGGTGCGCGTATATGAGAGATTCACCGCTAGTGTATCTTAAAGTCAGAGAGCATTTGGAACACTTATCTTTGGCTATTCACTCAGTATATATTGGTCTATTTTTAGTTATCTTTTGAACCTCGAGACAATGGTATGAAGCTGTATATTTGCTATTTGTATTTGAAAAATATGCGCGACCGTTCATGTAATGTTTTGTTACATTTGATTTTTTTTTTTTTGCTGTTTAAAATGAGTCTTTGTTGTTTTTGTTTTAAACATTATTATTTTAAATATTCTTAAAATTAACTTTTAACTTTACACATTTTATTAAAAATGATAAAACATCAACTATATTCTTTATTTTATTTTCAAATAATTCCAATGTTTCCTTGATTACTTTATATTGATTTTGTGCTTTCAGTTTTTTTTTTTTTTTAATGAATAAAAGTTCCAATTGAATGTTCTTATTAATCTTCAAATGGTTATAGTATAATTAAAAGATTCAGATGCTTGAAAATATATGTTTTACAGTAGTGTATGAGAAAAATACGTGCAACCTTTTATATTCGTATAAGCAGCGCGCCCGCTGGAAGGTTAATGAAGATCGCAATAACACTCCATGTATCTTTCTAATATATCCTAATCTCTTTCAACATTCTTTGTTATGTGTGTTAGTTTTTTCGCTTCATTATAAAGTTATAATTTAAAATATTTTTACGTTGGGAAATTTAGCAAACCCAGTCAAGCTGTTCTACGTTTGAGCAAACCAATTTTTAACACGAACAGGAATGTAACAGCCGATAATTGGTTTTCTTCCATAGAACTTACTACAGAATTGTTGAAAAATGGACTAACATACGTTGGCACTGTTAAAAAAAATAAGAAAGAAATTCTGAGAGAATTTCTTCCATGTAAGTCCAGAGAAGTGAGTTCGACATTGTATGGATTTACTAAGGACATTACCTTGATTTCTTTCATTCCAAAGAAAAGGAGAGCTGTAGTTCTGATGTCATCAATGCACCATTTAATAGAAACAGATTCAGATATACAAAAGCCTGAAATTATTTCCTTTTATAACAGAACCAAAGGAGGAGTTGATACCTTGGATGAAAAATGTTCTGTCTATTCCTGTAGTAGAAGAACAACGCGCTGGCCCATGGCCCTTTTCTACCGCTTATTAGATATAAGTACGGTAAAAGCTTATATTTTGCATCAAAGTTATTCCCAAAACTCTGTTATGACAAGGATGGAGTTTTTGAAAGAATTAGCGAAATGATTAGTTCTACCTGTATTGCACACAAGATTTCAAAATCCAAGAATAACTCGAGAATTGCACCTGACGATAAAGTGGATTTTGGGAAAAGAAGCAGAGTCCCTGGATAAGGGGGAGTGCTCAAAAGAAACAAAAGGAAAGTCAAGGAAAACTTGTCGTCTGTGCCCCCCAAGCAAAAAAAGAAAGACAGCATATTTCTGTTTATCTTGTCAAGATCCTATTTGCTTGGAATGTTCACAAAAGTTATGTAATGAATGTGCTAAAGGAGACGAGGACTAATTTTTTGCTTCCCACGAGTCAGTGAGATAATGATATTTCAGGTACTGTCAAAATTTTTCTGTATTGTAATACTTTCCGTTTTCTTCTGTTATAACTTGCTTTGCATATTAAATAATATAAATAAAATAGTTAATCCATAATATATGCGATCTTTTTTATGAATTTTATAAAATGTATTGCAGCATGTGATTTTTATCCAAAAATTTAAGGCCGTTAGAAAAGTTTCTAGGGAAAACTTTATTTCACTTTAAAACGTAAAAAAATATTTTATTTTGAGAAATTAATGTTCAAAGAATATCCGAATCAAATATCAAGATCATATTTCAATTAGACAATTTTTAAAAAATTGTAATGTAGCGCGGTCTCTGAGACCGCACGTCCCCTGTTATGTCCTACTTTTTCGCCTCCCCTGTTACGGGTTAAGCAACTTTTTTTTTTTTTTTTTTTTTTTGTTATTCTAATTTTTAAATTCAACACTCCTAATACGTTTTTTAATGTCGGTAATTAATATTTTTTCATTTGCATGCCAAAATGAGCTTTTATAATGACTAGCTAACAAAAATTTTCAGTAATAAAAATTTCAGTTTAAAATTTTGGAATCACTCTACTCAACTTTCCAAGTATTAAGTAATTAATTGTTATTGAAATAAATTAAAGTAAGAGAAGTCTAAAATCAATCAGTTTAAATCGAGTAAGACGTTTAGCACTTTTGCACATCAAATATTTTGAGCCCATTTAACATAATAGTAAAGAATTTTTCTTTATGCCCCTGTAAAAATCTGTAAGTACTAGATTCATCAAAATCTTTATAGTTCATAAGACAGTGCCCTATAACATGTATATAAATCTTCAGTCTAATCGGATAAGACATTCAGATGCTATCGCTATTAAATGTTTTCAGCCCATAGGTCATGATGATAAAGAATTTTTTGTTGTATTCCTGTCAAAAAAAAAAAAAAAAAAAAAAAAAATGCAAGGGTTCAACTTACGGTGGCCTATAACATACGTACCAAATTTCAGCTCGTTCGAACAAAGCGTTTAGACATTATAATATTCACTCATAAACACATATATACAAACGTGCTGTAAAAATGGCAAAAATGAACTCAGTGAACCTTAAAATGTATGGGTACACTAAAATTTCAAAGTCGAATTTTTGTCATAATTAAATTACTTTCTTTGCATATACATGGTTAGAAGAAAAAAATGAAAATGCTCCGACGATCCCCTCTATAATTTTAAACTCTGATTTTAATCTATTTTTAATTTAGTTGAAATCTAATATTTTACATTTATTACATCTTTAGAAAAATGAATATTATGTACCCACGTTTCTGAGATCATCGTCGGGCAATATTGATTCAAATTAAAGAAAAGAGAATTCGCTCAAAATAACAAATTAAATTATTTATTAATTTATACATTTTAATTGCAAATTAATACTTTTATTCAACTGTAAAACAATTCAATTCATTAAATTAAAATAAATTTTAATTAAAATTCCCATTTATTATCTCTTTTTAATTTCCTCACAAAATAATGGTAACTTGCGTAAATACGGTCACGATTCCCTTAGAAAGATCCCCACATCAGACTTAAAGCCCAAGTGCAGTCAGTCGGCCTTAATCCCCACAACCCAACCTAATTACTATATTCAGCATAATGCAAATTTTATTTATATTAATTTTAGAAAAAACTATCATAATATGATATAAACTTAAACCTGTATAATTGTGAATTATCATATATAGATGTATTAGCGTGTGTCAATTATATTAATTCGTAAACTTACAATTTCGTTCCAGCTCCTAAGAAACGGAAGCATTACCTTGATGATTTTCAGGATGAGGATATGAATTCACCTACTAAAGCTCGCAAATTGTTAATGGTCGCACAAAAGTAAAGCAAAAATCTGAATATGAAGATAAACAGAATAAATAAAAAAAATCAGAGATTGAAGAAAAAAGTCTGCTTTAAAATAGATGTTAATTCAGCTTAAAAAAAAGCATTTAATATCGCAGCCAGCTGTTGACATTTTAAAGGTAAAATTTAAAATATTTCTCTAAAGCTACCTTCTTTCAGTTTTACCACTTATTTTTTCACTTCTTTAAAATTTATTTCTTTAAACACGTTCTTGAAAAATCTTAAATGATTCTACTCGACTTTTTGAACATGAAATAATTAACAAATATAGAAGTCATTAAATGCAACAAAAGAGAAAATTATAAGTAATAATAATTTTTGTCTAAAAAGTACAAAACTTTAAATAAACACCATAAAATGCAATAAACTCACAACAATTGTTTTGGGTAAAAAAACACACACACCACACTTCATCAGGCGAACAAAGTAAGCAAGGGTACTGTAATCAAGTTCAAGTGTTGTTTAATTTAATGCTAATCTGAGGCCACAGATCATAACGGTAAAGAATATTTCGTTGTGTCTTGTAAAAATCTGTTCACCAAAATTTATACAGTTCGTGTGACGGTGACCAATAACATGTGTATAATTTTCAGCCCAATTGATTAAGGCATTCAGACACTGTCACGCTTTAAAAAAATTGGGCTCATAAGCGCGATAATGTTAAAGAATTTTTCTTTGTGTCCCTATGGAAAAAAATAAATAAATAAATGCTAGATTCATGAAAATCAATAGGGTTCGTGCAACGGTGACTTCCCAAGTTTCAGTTAAATCAAACAAAGTGCTTAGACACTATAGTCTTCACTCCTTAAAACACATATATCGCTGTAAAAACAGCAAAAATTTGTGAACGCAGGGCACCTCAAGAAGAATAACATAAAAATCTTAATGTCGGATTTTTGTCATGATAACAATATTTTTTTTTAAATATGTATTTCGGAATGTAATAATCATCATTGAGATGGCAAATCTGAAATATATATATAAAAGAAAGAAAACAAAAGAAATAACTTTTTGACGGATAAGGTATAGGGTAATGAAACATAATTTGTCTTTGTTTTGCTGGCTTGACTTCAGAGTAAACATAGTACCTAGTATTGTAGTAATGCTTATTTTGAGTGCTTGACCCGATTGAAAATTCATCCTTGTAGTGCGGTTCCAGTCTGCGAGATGGGCTTTGGGCTAGGTTTAAATTCGAGACCTTTATTTTAAACACAGTCAGAAGAAGTTTGTTTTTCTATTGGATTTTAATTAAACATTATATTCTTGCGATTGAAACCTAATTTTCATTATTATTTTCTTTTTTAGACCATGTTTGATGGACCAGCTTTAGAGATTTTGCTAAGAATGTGTCAGAAGAAAAAGAGCGAAAAGTATGCACCCGAATTAAGAAGTTTTGCCTTGACATTACATTTTTATTCAAAAAAAGCATACATGTATGTCAGGAAAATTTTTAAAACGTGCCTGCTTCATCCCTCTACCATAAGGAAATGGTATAAGGTGATAAATGGATCACCTGGCATAACTAAAGAAGCTTTGAAATGTAAAGTTGTGGAATCCAATGAAAAGGGAAAAGAAATTATATGTGGCCTTATTGTTGATGAAATAGCAATTTGAAAACATATTGAACTGGATAATTGCAGATTGAGCGGCTATATAGATTACTGAACAGACATAGAAGCTGATGAATTACCTATTGCTAGGGAAGCACTAACATTTATGGTAAATGCTGTCAATGGCAATTGGAAAATACCTATTGGTTATTTTCTCACCAATGGATTGGATGCTTGTGAATGGGCAAATCTTATCAAAATGGCATTAGAATGCCTACATGAAACTGGTGTTAAAGTCATATCACTGACTTTTGACGGCTTAAGCTACAATTTTAATCTTGCTAATAAACTTGGAGCGAATACGAATGTAAGCACATTTGAAAACTGCTTTTAAGCATCCAATAACTGGTGAGGAGGTGTTTATTTTTATTGATGCATACCATTGTTTGAAATTAGTAAGAAACATTCTATCATCAAAAGGTTCAATGTTTGACGAAAAAAATTAAATCATTGACTGGAATTTCATTGTGAAGTTAGAAGCCTATCATCGAGATCAGGGGCTCATGGCTGCTACAAAACTCAGAAATCGGCATGTACAATGGTACAACAAAAGAATGAAGATAAAGTTTGCAGCTCAAACTTTAAGCGAAAGTGTTGCACATGCTCTAGAATTCCTTTCAGACGATTTAAACTTAGAAATGTTTAAAGGGTATAAAGCTACTGGGAAATTTATTCGCTTATTTAACAACTTATTTGACACCCTTAATAGCAGAAATCTGCTTAGTAAAGAGTTTAAATCACCACCCATTAAGATGAGTAGCGTAAGTAAGTTTTTTCAATTTTTTCACAAATGTGAACTGTACTTAAAAAAATTTGAAAACATCAAGTGATGGAATTTGGGAAACTGGATTTTTAGGATTTTTGATCTGCATTGAAAGTGTGAAAGGATTATTTAAAAAATTAATTGAACCTTTAGATTCTCCACTTTCATTTCTAATGATATAAAAGTTTAGCCAAGATCACTTGGAACAATTTTTTAGCATGATTCGAAGTCGTGGGGGTTACAATAATAATCCTTCTACAAAACAGTTTAAAGCAGCGTATAAACAATTACTCGTACGGCATGAAATCGCATCTTCAGAAAATGCTAATTGCATCCCTCTATCCAAAATAAATATTCTGAATGTAACAAGCAGAGCTTCAAATGAAAATAAATTTATTGATAAAATAAATCATGATATAGATCATCAATTAGACAATGAGTTGCAATCAGTTGATTACTTTGAATCAATGCCAGTTGATTATTCTACCTTACCAAACAGTTGTAGATGATGTTACTAAATACATTTCTGGATTTGTCCAAAGGAAATTATTTACTGCCATTAAATGTGACGACTCTTACCTTATTAATCGTAAAAATAATGGTAGACTTGTTTTCGAACTATTCAAGCTGCTGGAAAAATAACTTCAAAAAATATCTTGGAACTACTGATTGCACACTCAATGAGAGATGTGGATAAAAGTATCTTTTCGGCTTTAAATGAACACATCTTAAATCAGAATGTTCTTGATAATCACGGCCTTCATTTAATTAAGAAGCCTTATTTGAATACTTCAAAATTAGACTTTGTCATGTTTCAAAATCTATTACATCGTGTTTCCAAACAAATAAAGAAGTAAAAATTCCAAATTAACAATTTTCAAGGGGCATTGAATAATCATAAATGCAACCATTCTGATTTTTAAAGTTGTTCTGAAAATCCCCACCCTTTTTCCCCCTACCAAAATTCGAATTTTCTAGCATTAAATTTTAGCTGTAATGTCTACCATCTGTAATTAGTTAGAGGACAAAGAAAAAATTGCATATGTTAAAAAATGCGCGTGGAGAATGAAATCTAATTTAATTTAATTTATAGAGGTGTCAATGACATAGGAAAAAATATTTTAACTTTTTTCTTTTTAATAATTAATAGAACGGAAAACGTATAAATATATTATCTGGAGACATTTTACATATTTAGGCAAATTGAAAAATGTTCCCTTTTTTCCGCTCATTTGGATCAACCGCTATTTTGGATCAACCAATTAAAATTAAAGACAGTATCGCAAAGTTAGAATCAGCAATAAAAAAAGTTCCAGAAGATGCACAAATTGATATAAGAAACACTGCTATACAAGAAATTAATAAAACCATTAAAAGTAAAAATAATAAGATAAATCAGGAAGACCTTAAAGCCCTTAATGAATTAAAGAAAAATGAAAATATTACTTGCATTTTAACAGACAAAACTAGAAAAATTGCAATTTTAAACAGACAAGAATACACAAATAAAATGGAAGAAACCATCAATGAAATAGGCACCGAAAGAATAAAAAAAGATCCCATAAATAAAATAATTGAAAAAACACAAAAAATAATTAAAGAAGGTACCTGGCCAGATGGAAAACCCCCCTACTTACAATAATTTTGCTTCTAATACACCAAGAATTTTTGGCAGATACAAAGATCACAAAACCCCCCCTAAAATAAGACCAGTTGTTAGCAAAAGCGAAGGACCAACCTACTCATTAGAAAAATATATGGCTGAAATTTACAAAAATTTACTTCCCCCCTCACCACATAGCCTAATTTCCACAGAAGAATTTATCCAAAAAATTTATGAAATAGAAA
Source organism: Salticus scenicus (assembly GCA_963930645.1). Classification (NCBI taxonomy): domain Eukaryota; kingdom Metazoa; phylum Arthropoda; class Arachnida; order Araneae; family Salticidae; genus Salticus; species Salticus scenicus. The sequence goes on from OZ005658.1 coordinate 241,007,641, forward strand.
TACAGAAGAATTTTAAGTTTGTTAGTTTCGACGTTGTTAATCTTTATCCATCAATAAACATTAAAAATATTGCTAAATTAATAAATGAAAAAATAAATGAACAATATACAAATCCTGCAATAGCCCAAACCCTGAATATAGCTACTAGTTTTTTGTTAAATGAAAATTATTTCATGTTCAATAAAAATTTTTATAAACAAGTCAAGGGAGTCCCAATGGGATCTCCCATTTCGGGCTTCCTAGCTGAGTATAAGTTACGTAAAATTGAAAATAACTTTGATGAAAGACTTAAAGAAAAAATTTTTTATTGGTTCCGTTATGTTGATAATGTTTTTGCAATAATAGACCAAAAAACTGACCCCACAGAAGTTTTAAACACCCTAAATCAAATAGACCCGGATATAAAATTCACCCTTGAAGAAGAAAATAATTGTCAGTTAAACTTTTTGGATGTTACCATCAACCACCACAATAATAAAATAACCACCCAAGTTTACAGAAAACCTAATTGTAGCAATGAAATTATCCATAAAAATAGTAGTACCCCCTTTAAATATAAAATAAATGCAATTCAGGCCCATATAAATCGCGCAATAACAGTTTGTAAAGACCCTAAAATTCTAAGAAACGAAATAAAAAATATTAAACAATTTACACAAAAAGCAGGTTACTCAAATAAATTAATAGATAACTTATTTAAAAAAAGATTAAAAAGTATAAACCAGATAAATAATTTTCAAAAACCTCAACTCAAATACACCACTTCAATTCCTTATGATCGTGCAGTTTCTAATAAAATCAAAAAAGTAGCAGCAAAACACAATATAAACATACCAGTCAAGCCAAACCCTAATATTTTCCAATTAATCAGAAGTGACAAAGATAAACTAAATCCTTTAGAGACCGTGGGAATTTATAAAATACCATATACCAATAAACAAAATAACGAAATGTGCTATATAGGAAAAACAAAAAGAAAAATAAAAACACGAATTAAAGAACATAGCCACGACATAACTACAGGAAAAATAACAACCGCTTTAACCCAGGTAAATAAAAACGAAGAGATAGACATAAAATTTGATCAAGTAAAAAAGTTGGCCAACTACCATAACCACAGTTACGCTACAGTAAGAGAATCCATAGAAATTTTAACAAGTTCAAATTGCTGCAATGGCAACGATGGGGCATTACTCAACCGCCAATGGCGAAGAGTCTATATAAGAGGGAAGAAACCAGAAACATCAGTTTCGAGCGACTTCACACACCAAGATGCCGGTGATCAAACTGGGGCGCCCCAGAGGAAACTAGTTCGGCAATTTGAAAACATGAAGTAATAAAAGGTTGTATGTTTTATTAAAGTTTTTAATTAAATGAATTTCATGGTTATAAATTATTTTAATGTATTATAGCGTCATCTGGCGGTAGAAATTTCTGTAATCTACTGTTCGATTCCACATCAACAAAGCTTTCTAATGATGTATTACTTTTGAAATTATTTTAATTAGTAGCTGAGATACAAAAGAAAACCCATTCAGGACACCTCAAAATGGGAAAATCAGGTAAAATCTCGAATTCCACTTTGGATAATATAAAAGTACTTTAAAATATCTTTCGAATGATGTATTAAAAATAATTTAATCATAATTAGAATTTGAAATACGCGCATAAGAATAAAATTTAATTACCAATTAAAAAGTAATTTTTTTCCAAAATCAATGAAATTTGAACTGCAACTATCCCCTGTGCTGTTAATGGCACACAGAAAATTTGAGCATTTTGAAATTTGCAATTTTTATTCCTAGTAGAAAAACCACGTGATGTCAATTGGTAAAAAATGTTTCTTCTCGACCAGATGGGGTGAATGGGTTGTCATGGTAACGAACGCCTGCAGAATTTCAAAACGTTCGCTGACGATGACGCAAGTTCCATGATTTTTGTTCACCCAAAAGTGCTCAACGCGCCTAAAGAAGTTTTCACTTCAAATGGAAAGCGTTCGCTGACGATGACGCGAGTTTCATGATTTTTGTTCACCCAAAAGTGCTCAACGTGCCTAAAGAAGTTTTCACTTCAATAAAATAAATAAATAAAAATCCCATCATTTCAAAAATTTAATGTGATTAATCTTAAATTTTCTGAGGCGGTAGCAAAATGATTACATTAAAGAAAAATTTAATATATATATATATATATATATATATATATTTTTTTTTTTTAATTTAAAAAAGGGGGGAAAAAACCTGTATTTGATAAAATTGAAAATGTTAAATTGGAATTTTTAAAATAAGTTATAATTTATATTGATTATATTAAAAATAATGACATTAATAATAATTTCACAGCCTTATAAAGAATGTTAATTAATGGCGTGTTTACAATTTGGATTATGTTTGTTCCTATTTTTGATCTCGATTTTTAAATCTGTTCGCTTAAAAATTTATTTATTTATTTTTATCAAATTATTATTTTACTATATCTCTTCATATAACTATTTTAGCAATTATAACTGATGTTATAAATTATTGTATATTTTTTCATTTATAACTGTTGTTAACATACCCAGAAATTTAAAACTTAAATTATACAACCTTTTAATTTCTTCATGAAGAAATTAAAAGGTTGTATAATTTAAGTTTTAAATTTGATGTGTAACTTTATGGTCTTTAACGTACAATGATTTGATTGTAAAAATAAAATTAATTAAACTCGCAGTGAATTGAGATTTACGTCTATCAATTAACTAAACAAACAAACTTTAATGCTAAATAAAACATCGTTGATAAGTACCAAACACAGGGGTACTAAAGATTGAAAAATATCTGCTTACAAAAATACAGCCAAGCAACAAACTTGGTGAATGAAATTCATAATAACATGAATGCAGTGTTGCCAATCCATGAAATAATAGATTGAAGTGCTTGTACAAAAGTCCAGTCTTTACATGCGCAGAAAGGTGCACAAACAGTTCACAGTCCATGGAGTAAGTTCAAATGGAATGCACCACAGTATTCCCCCCCAAGTACCGAAGGTACTGAAATTAAAGATAGCGTGGATTGAATTTCACACGCCGTCCCGAACGAGTTGTCGTACTGGGTGAAACAGAAACAGGAGGTGTCTGACATGTTGGAGGATTGTTAGATTCTGTGGGAGTTGTTGTTGCATCTGGACGGTGAGCTGGAACAGGAAGCACAGAGGAAGGAGCACTGGTTGGAGCATCAGACAAGTCAAAAAATGCAGGCTTCAACCTGTCAATGCTAATGGTAGTCTCTCTGGAGTTCACTAGGAGTTTGTAAAATAGTTTGTAAAATTTGGGGTTTTGTTTAATTATTCACACTAGAAAGAATATTTCGGATACTAAACAATACTTGCACACGAAATAACAATCTGATAATTCGTATTCTGATTAACTAATCACTATTTAGTGTAGTCTAACAAAAGATAAGTTTAATTTTGTTTGTTTCCTAAGACAATCTGAATATATATCTCCTGGAAACATTCATCTTGTAAATAGATAATGAACTTAGCAATTTTCTACAGAATGAGAACTGGTAATTTTAATAGAAAAGAAAATACTTTCATAGAACTTATGTTCTTTCATAGAATTTGCAGAAAAATAAATAAATAAATAAATGAAAAAAATAAAAATTAAATAAATAAATATTTTAAAATTCACATGACTCTAAAAATATCTACAAAGTACTTAATTTTATAATGTTAATTTAGACTTTGAAGCAATTTTTAAGAGACAGACAATTTTAAAACACAAAATTATTTATTAAAGATTCTACATATATACAAATTATTTTTTTTCACAAAAACAGTCTTCAAACGATTTATCAAAATATTCTATAAGTATATTCTTCAAAAAAAGATAAACTATAATTACAAATCCATTTTGTAAAGATATTTTTGGCAATTTTGTAACAATTTAAATTCAGTAACACAGTTTCTTTCATAACATTGAATTTTTGCTGTGCATTTAACATGAGACAATCGTGTCGAAATTGCGAGGGATATGAAATTTTAATATGTGTGTGCAAGCGTCACACACATATAACTTTTCAATATTAGATTTCACCTCTTCAGAAATGCAATTTATATAGTGTTGTCTAGTTTCAAAAATATCAATATGTGAATTACATGGTATAGATTTATTCAACACTATGGCAGGAATCTGCCTTGTTAAAATTCCTTCGATAACGCAATCAGTAATTTGTGATTTTATTTCGTTAATCTTTAATAATTGACTTCTACCAAGTTTAATACCATTCGGCTTGAAATAGAAACCATTATTTTTAGTTTTAAAAATTTGCTTTAAATAACAGTTTTCCTTGTCCCAGAAAGCAGTTAATAACTGATTGTTACTGATAAATGTATCTTTTACTGAACTAAAATTAAAAGAGTTAATCTTACTTCGAAAATGATCCCAGGTTACAGATGTTAAAATAACACCATTATTTGTCGGTTATCGTTTCCCATCATGGGTTTCTTTAAAACTTCGTATATGCAATCAGAGAAACACATCATTTTCCAACATTATTTGTACAAAGGTAAGCCAACCAATATCCCATTCGACGAGGAGAGGATTAGGCTTGTCTTTCTTGTGGTAATATTTTTCCAACCAATCGTTTTGGGTAAAACATTGTTGTTTTCAGGAAGCACAGTTTTTTCAAATTGTGGTTCAGGAAGTACAGTTTTTTCAAATTGTGGTTCGATGTTCAATCTAGGTTTTTTCAGGGGTGGAGATACATAAATCAAATGACGAAACGTTAAACTTATTCTTGAATTTTTAATGGACGGGTCAGGTGCAATTCCATGGGTAAAAAGTTCATTGGTAGGCTTCCCCATAGTATATAGAGAACTGTGCTCCAAGTTAATGACTGTAGACGGTGCATTCGGTTTTTTAAACTCTATTTTTCATGACGCACCAAAGCTTAACACAGCAATAGGAAAAGTATCATTCAAGCTGTTTTCATTGTCCTTGTGCTGCGAAATATAACTTTGTCCGTCACAATGCATATTTAGTAGCACATAGTTGTAAGCACATCCGACATGTTTTTCCACAAGATTTCACAGTTCCGAAATTAAGGGAGTCCATGGCTGGGCAGCTACTTGCGTACCGCTGAAAGCATAGGAAAGTCCAGTGTCGCCATATACTAACACTTGTTGCTTAGGCAGACCGTCCTTATCCCAAATTTTAAAAGTAGGGGTATAAAACAGCAGAATTTTTAACTGTTCATAAAATACATCAGCTTTCGTCTTCTCAATAAAATTTGAATAATAACTAATGTTCAGCCCGTTTTCATAGAAAGAAGTAGCCATCTTTAAAAAACTTAGAACAAGAAACAAGACGTCTAACAGAAGCAGAAACAACAAGCGAAATGAGATCTTTTATACTGTTTTTATCTTAGTCTGACGTAGTGAGCTACGTCACTGATAACACTAACCCTCCACTAATACAGTAGGCAATGGCAAGTGACGTAGTAGATAAGACCATGTGATCTTGATAAGAAATAGCGTTATCGCTCATTTCACCCTGTGCAAGTGGAAGAAGAAGACGCTAAGTGTAGAGGTAAGCCCAATTTTTATGTAATATATATTTAAATATAAATAAAGAGACAAGTGTTTTATATAAAAAATAGTTTTTATTATTAATTTATCGAATAGGGGGTTACATGTAAATGTTTTCGTACCTTGGGTACGGTAGATAACAAAGATTAGGTAATTAAGGATTTAGGCATATGCATGTCATCAAGGGCTTGTAACAATTCACCCTGGGCACTAATAGGCACTTTCTTATTAAATTAAATAAATCAGCAATATTAGAGTCCTTTATTTTATGATGTTTATATGTGACTTCCCCTATTTCGTTCCATATCAGTTTGTGGGGACTTGTCTTAAAAAATTCAAGTAAATTCGTAGCTTGATTCTTCATTCTTTTAGGAACTCTAGTTAAGGCAAGTTGTTCATAGTCTTGTACAGGTTCGGGTTTCACAGATTCGGTTTCGTACAAGTCTGGCCTATGGTCATTACAAAATACCGCACTAGACAAATCTATAGTGATAAACTTGTATATAAAATATTGTTCCTGCATCTATAGAACATGCATATAGAAATTGATTTAACTAAAAGAAAGAAAAAGCTGTTATAGCTAGAAGAAAAAAAAAAAAATATTTATAACTAGAAAAAAAAAGTGTGTGTAAATGGTGTGTGAAAGGTGCGTGTTAACCTGCCTATGGGGAAGTCTACAGCCTTCCCATGCAAGAAGAGAGATAGGCACACCCTTTTTTTTCTTTCTTTTCAGATACTTATCCAAAGGAGTTTGCCGAAAAAGCAGAACATCACATTTTTCTATAAATGCTGCAGGTTGAATGGTGGGGCCGTGGTCGCGAGGTCAGACGCCAGAGGTTCGAAGAGAGAAAGTGCCAGGTTCGAAGTTTGGTATGAATATGAGAGGTGCCTGCAAGAAAGTTCTTAATTCTAAGAGCAAAATGAGGGATGCCTGATGGGCGATTCACATAAAGGGTATGATCGTTGCTATTTAAATGTGAATGAAGAGGATGATTGGGATGTGAAAGAATGTGATAGTTCAATTCAAGTGAAAGTCTTTGTCTTATATCAGTGAGAAAAGGCTACACACAGTCAGCATATAAACTAAAACTAGGACTAGTGTGGAACGCTCCTGAGCAAATTTTAAGTGCACTGTGGTGTGCTTATGAAGAAATTAAAATATGGATACAGAGTGGGAGAGCAGATGGCTAGGTCTATTGCATGGAATGTTCATGAAAATATGTATTGTCACCATTATTTAGGATACATAGAATATTATCTGTGAAAAAATCCTCAATAACTTGACCATGCTGATTAATGTCGGGACTACCTCAAAGTGGATGGTGCTTGTTAAAGTCACCAAGAAAGACAAAAGGAGTTGACAACTACAAAACAAGGTTATTGAGATAATGAGGGCTGAGAGTCATTTTTGGGGGTACATAGATATTGCAAAGAGTGACAAGCATGTGAATATGGACCTGGACTGCTACAGCTTGGATATTAGTATTTAAAGAAATATTAATGTGAGGTACATTATTAGAAATATGAAGAGCTACACCACCTGTAGCCCTCTCAGAATGGATAAAATCTTTTCTAAAACAGTTATAGCCACGAATTTTTACATTATCATTTTGTTTTAAGTAGGTCTCTTGAAAGACAAAGCAAATGGGTCGATGATAAAAAATAATCTCTCTGATTTCATCTCGTTTATTTGTAAACCCTTGGCAATTCCATGAAATTATTCTTTTTGTTTTTTTAGATTAACACGTCATTGTCCTCTGATGCAGTAGACATACCTTCCCCATCAGAAGGATGAAGGCTTATTAAGTCCTCTTGTTTAGTAATATTTATTTATTTTTGTTTTGTTTGGCAATCTTGTGAGATTGTAACTGCCCACTGTACATGTATGGCTGGGCAGGGAGAATCCTGTTCACATGTAGGAGCAATTCTCTTTGCAATTATCACCAGATTGTGTTTAGAGAATGAAAAAATCCTGCACTGATATTAAAAAAAAAAAAAAAATTCTTGGATTGAGCCTCAAATAAAACAAGATATCTACAAAGGAGTTGCAGAGCTGGATTTCAGTTCTGCAGCAATGAAAAGAAAAGAAAACGTTTTTGATTTCATCGCCATCGACAAATGTGCCCAAAAAACAATTCCAGAATCCACCTACAGAAACAGAGCTAGCAGATTTTTTCAGTAATGTTTCTGCGACAGGTGATAAATCTGCAATTTTATCCATTCTGCCAGCACATGTTGACATTTTTAAACAGGATAAATTGATTTTGAAATCATTGTATAATGCTGATTGTGCCAAAATGTGTTTTGATGAATTAAAGGAATATTGCATCCAAGTGTTTCAATCTTTAGAAATAACTAGAGAAGAGGCTGCAAATGTTTTCAAACAATGCAAAGGTCAGTCAAACTGTAAAAAAATGGTGGGCTGCAACCATGAAATAACAGCAATAAAAGCTTACGAAGAGAGAATAAAATCACATGAAAATTTTATATTAAGGAAAACTGGTTTCTAAATAAACTCTAAATTTCCACATTTAGGAGCAACTCCAAATGCTGAAATAGAGTGCTGCTGTTGTAGAAAGAGTGTATTAGAAGTTAAGTGCCCTTTCTGTGTCAGAGAAGGCCATATTGTTGATTTAGTTGGAAAAAAATCATCTTGCCTGGAAAAAGATGAGCTTAACAACTTATCTCTTAAAAGAAATCACTCTTATTATTACCAAATACAAAGGCAACTGTTTGTTTACAAAGCAGACTATTGTGACTTTATATACAGAAAACTTGAACATCGAAAGAATCTACCCTGATGACATTTTCTGGGAAGAACTAGAGACAAAAGCCACACAATTTTTTATATTTGCTGTTCTCCCAGAAATTGTTAATCAGTGGTATTCAAAAAGCATTAAACATTAATTTTTACAATTTGACAAATAAAAATCCTCTAGGCATTAGCAAAAAAGGCCTGCTTTATTAAAACTCCCCATGACAAATGACGCATGGCAACCTCCATGTGGTGTTTCTCGAGTTACGCTAACAGCCATGCACTCTTTGTACCCCTATATTGAGTTTCATTCAGTACCCATTTTAATATGGGTAGCTCATTTGAAATTCACACTTGACGAATTTTCCTATTTTGTTAATATGTTTCTGATATTTATGAATTAGATTGCAGGTATATACATTTACATACAAAATACTTTAAATTTTGAGAGATGCTAGAAACAAAAATGAAATATTCTAAATGCAGTGTCTTATTGTATGTATATATATATATTTATATATGGAATTGCACAGAGCTGAAATTTTTCTACTAGTCATATCTACATTAATACATAAAGAGTAAACTGATTTGACTTTTTATTTATTTATTTTTCATTAATCAAAAACTACACCATCTCTGAGTGCTATACAGGGTGTCTACTAGGTCCTGAAAAGGTCATGAAAGTCAAGAACAGGTGATGAAATTGGACAGTCGGTTTGAGTGACATATTGGTTCAGGTAACCCAATTTCACCGGTTGGGTTGAAAACAATTTTTTTCTCTTGCAGGTCAGGTTAACTTGAGAATAGCTTTCAAAATAATTTCTTTAATGGGTAAAAACATAATTTTGGCAACACATCCTTTCGTGCATTGTCACTTTGCTTGTAGTACTCATACTCACTTTGTTTGCCTGATGAATGGTTGTGTTTTTTTCAACTCGAAACAATTGTTGCGAGTTTATTGCATTTTATGTTGTTTATTCAAAGTTTTGTACACTTGAAGTACACATCTAAATAGTTAAAAATTATATATCCATTTTATCAGATTGCAAAACTTTTAACTTGGCGTGTTAGTAATTACATTTTAAATTATTTACCAGTTGTATAGCAATAAAAATTTAATTTATAACTTAAAATTGCAAGATTTTTAGATAAATTATTAATTTTCATTTTAGGTTTTGAGTCCTAGGTCGGGTGTGGGTCATTAAAATTATCTGTTGTGAGTTGAAGTCGATTTTCAGGTTACTATTATTTACAAAACATTCAAGAACCAGAAGCTTGAAACTATAATTTTTATTAGACACCTTACTTTAGCTTCTGTTGCGTTATCCAGATACCTTTCAAGGGAGCTCCCCCCTCATCCGTCTAAAGGATTTGTTTTATCGAAACTGTAGAAATCATCACACATTATAATTCAATTAATGGCAACAAGCCAACAGTAGGATTGTGCTGATCGTGGCAACATTTAGTACAACAACAAAGAGAAAGGAAGAGGCGTGCTGAAAGAAGCAGTCCACTTGAGAAATCCACCGAAGATGAGGGGGATCTCCCTCGAAAGGTCTCTAGATAATGCAAAAGAAGCTAAAGTAAGGTGTCTGATTAAAATTATACTATTATTTAGTAAATATATAAGCATGATTATAAACCTAGAATAATCATTTATATCTTTAAAAAATAAAATTGTCTTCCATGAAAATCTACAGGCAATCTAACTTTTGTTGCCCCCTCTCCTCCCCCCCCCCCCCCCAAAAAAAATAAATAAATAAATAAAAATAATAAATAAATTCTTTGAATTTTTTTTACTTAACATTTAAATTTTCCAAAATATATGCATGCTCAAAATATTTTGTTAATCAAAACAGTATTAATGTTTAACAGAATGAACTACTTTTTTCTAATTCAGAATGTATTCTATTTTGAAGTAAGTATAGGAAAGACATTGGAATGCAAAGTTTGAGATGTCAGTTAAATACTTTTTAGTTTAATAATTCTATTCTTAGTCTTTTCGTGTAAAAAAAAAAAAAAAAAAAAAATGTTTGTAGATTTGAAAAACTCTTAATACATAGATTCCTCTCCTTAATGCAAGGAAAATAATGACAGTTTTCAAATCCCCAAAAAACTAATAGTTACAATATTATAACATTACACAAATAGTGTACATATGTATGTAGTTATATGTGTCTGTTTTAGATTGATTTCCATTACTATTAACTTATATTGTTAATAAAAAAATGTTTTCAGTACAATAATTTTAAATAGGGTACTGTGTTCTTTTATTCTCAAAAAATTTTTTTTGAATGTAGATCGTAAAAACATTTTAAAAAATGCAATTAACAAAATTGAATCTCTCGAAATCTTGATCGAATTTGCAAAATAATTTTTATGTATGTTTAAGATGAATACTGTGATAGAGTTCCTGTATTTGTCGTCATATCATTTTTCATTGACTTATTAATTTATTTTGTCAAAACATATATATTTTTTTATTTGGTCGATGCATTTATATGGAAGGAAAAAATCGTAATATTTATTTTTTTTGGAAATTTTTATCATAAATTGTATTTTTGAACAATGTACTCTTTATTGCAATTCAACAATTGTACAAAAAACTGCAACAATTGTGTATAAATAATATGAACAATGAACGAAATTTTTTTTTTACAACAATCAAATGCTTCACTTTTTAGCTTTACCCTTCAGTCTAATAATAGACCTTATCTGAGATGGCATATCCATTCTTAGAAGTTCTTTTTGTGATTTACTTTTTTAAAAAGTTTCTCGTATGGCTTTTTTTTTTTTTCAATTTTTCGAGTATACTGATATTGATGCTTGCAAAATTTACATATGTCCAGTCTTTTATGCTGGATTGTTGGAGTTGGATGATATTCCAGCTCAGGAAACTATTCATCCATCTTTCTCGGACAGTGGATGCAACCAGTAAAAATCACCATGTTTCTGTTTCATTGCCTGGGACTGATACTGACGAACCTTTGTTCCAAACTGAAGAGGAATCAGTTCTTTCTCAGGCATGGGCACACTAAATGAAAATCATCAAACTTATATTTCAGAACGACTTGGTAAAAAAAAAGGAAAAGAAATTCCGAAAGCTAAAGAAAATTTTAAAAATATGGTGTTGCTGTTGTTGCATTCCCAGTGTAAAGGATTAAACTCATATGGCATGTTTTGATATTCCAGTCCGCATGTGTACTGCAATCAAACTCCTCTGGCAGTAGGCAAGGGGAACTAACTGCCTTATCAAAATTCCCCATGAGAAACGATGCATGGCGACCTCCTCGTGGTGTTTCTCGGGTTATGCTAACAGCCATGCGTTTATCATAAATTGTATTTTTGAACAATGTACTCTTTATTGCAATTCAAGAATTGTACAAAAAACTGCAACAATTGCATATAAATAATATGAACAATGAACGAATTTTTTTTTTTTTTACAACAATCAAATGCTTAATTTTTTAGCTTTACCCTTCAGTCTAACAATAGACCTTATCTGAGATGGCATATCCATTCTTAGAAGTTCTTTTGTGATTTACTTTTTTAAAAAGTTTCTCATATGGCTTTTTTTTTTTATTCAATTTTTCGAGTATACTGATATTGATGCTCGCAAAATTTACAGATGTCGTCTTTTATGCTGAATTGTTGCAGTTGGAGGATATTCCAGCTCAGGAAACTATTCATCCATCTTTAAGTATTGATATTCTTGATCAAAATGAAAATGAATTCAGCCCAATAATTGAAGAACCAAATTACATTTCCGAAATCATTAATAAAAAATATGCAAATAAAAATTGGGTTTTAAAAAGAAAGAAAAAAAATGTACATTTTAGCTTAAAATAGGGTCCTTTCAAACATCCCAAAATAAAAAACCTGCCAAAAATTGGAAGTCTTCCCACTATTTTTGATTCACTGTCTGAGACTGATAATGACGAACCACCGTTTGAAATCGAAGCAGAATCAATTCTTTCTTGGACGCAACCAGTAAAAATCACCATGTTTCTGTTTCATTGCCTGGGACTGATACTGACAAACCTTTGTTCCAAACTGAAGAGGAATCAGTTCTTTCTCACTCAATGGGAACACTAAATGAAAATTCTCAAATTGATAATTCAGAACGACTTGGTAAAAAAAAAGGAAAAGAAATTCCGAAAGCTAAGGAAATTTTTAAAAATATGGTGTTGCTGTTGTTGCATTCCCAGTGTAAAGGATTAAACTCATATGGCATGTTTTAATATTCCAGTCCGCATGCGTACTGCAATCAAACTCCTCTGGCAGTAGGCAAGGGGAACTGCCTTATCAAAACTCCCCATGAGAAACGATGCATGGCGACCTCCTCGTGGTGTTTCTCGGGTTATGCTAACAGCCATGTGTTTAATGTAAAAGATAATCTTTTTTGTTTGGTTGCATGTGAGTGTGTAGTTATGCACAAGCACCACAGTTTTTTTTTTTTTTTTCCAGATAATACATGCAATTGTTACATTTAAATTTAAAGGAAAAAATATAGAAGTTATCAAGAAGAAACTGTTGTTTTGCCAAACCAAGCTCGATGAACAAACAAACAATCACTAACACAAAGCTGAAAAAGCCAATAACAAAATCGCCAGAAAGTAACCAAAGAAAATTAGATGCTGATTATACAGAAACCAACTTTTCCATGTTAAATCAGCAAACTCTTTCTCCGTAAAGTTTTAAAAGTTGGAAGAACCAAACATTGCAGAATAATGAAACAAAAAGTAAAAATATTCATATCAGCGAGAGCTTTAATTTGAGATAAAAACGAACTTTCTAAGTTGAATATCAAGAAAATGGGAGCATTTTCAAATTAGCGTAAAATTATACGTTTTGGCAACTTTTTTAACTTAATTTTTCTTCGTGAAGAAAATTTTTTGAACATGCTGGAGAGTTCATAAATGTGCAGAATTCTTTGAAAACTGATTTTTCAGATAGATAATTATTTAAGCTAATCGCTTTTACAAAATTTAGCTTTAAAAAAATCAAAATTTTGTTACCGAAAAACTGTTAAATATTGCCAAATATGTAATTGCTTAATATCAATTCAACAGGAAAGTAGTAATTAAAATTGAACTGATTTTTTTTACAAGCTATTTTTTCAACCACAGAATCTTTGCTTTCATATATTGTAGAATTTTAAATTTTACATTATCGAAAACAGAAAAGAATAAACTTTCTAATAATACTTATTTTATATCTGTAGCTTGACTTGTTGATTTTTGGTGATTTTTTTTGAAAATTTTTCAAACCATGACATAATTTTCACTTAATTTTACCTTAGAATAAGAAAGCCAGTACATGATATATTTAATTTTAATATCCTTCAATGTGGCATTAATAATTATGCATTAATATGATGCATAAAGATTTTTTACTTCCTTCTAAGAGAAGAAAGTACTGAATTCATGGAAATTTTTTAATTCCAGTTTTCGACGAATTTACACGTTTTGAGATGACCTGAACAATATTTGACTCTTTTTAGAAAAGTCTGTCTCTTTCTGTGTGTGTATCTATCACAAATTTTGTGAAAGCTGTGTCTCACAAACCAATGAACAAAATTTAACTAAACTTGATATTTAGTAGACCTTGACGTCAGCTGTTGCTGATTACATCTGGGGATCAATCGCTTCACAGGCTGCGTTGTCATCCCATTTTTTCTAAATTTTCAATATGGCAGTGTAGTTCAAAATTTAAAATATGCATAATGAGAGTTATTTTTTATGCATGACTGTAAAATTAATACGAATATTTGATAATAGTTGTAGTGAACTAGAAAAAGTGTGTGCATGTATGAGCATCGTTCTCCACTCTGAGGGTAGTACAACTGGGGGTTGTAAATTTTTATTATGGATATCTTTCGAAAACACATCGTCAATACCTTTAAAACGAATGATTGAACATTGATAATTTAAAACAAAGTTATCGATTTTTTTCCTTTTTAATGAAAATAAAAACTTAGAAATTCTTTCTGCATTTTGTGTTATATTTCTTTCTGATTTAGATAAACAATTGTCTGCATTCATCATGGAAACTAATTTTAATAAATAATTTAAAAAATAATTTGTACTGCATGAATTTGTATAATATTAAAAAGATTAAAGTATTATAGGTGACCACAGCATACTATTTTTCTTTCTTTTGCAAAAAATCTATGTTGTCTTTCGACCCAAAACAATTGTTGCGAGTTCTTGCATTTTATGGCATTTATTTAAAGTTTTGTACATATTAATGGGTTCTATACTGTATAATCATAACATTAATATTGGGTAAAAAAAAAGGGCGAGGGAAAATAGGAAAAAGAAACTATTTTCTGCTATCAAGAGACTTATTTAGGAGACTATTTTTCATATGTAAGGCAACTAAAGCGTCTATTTTTGGAGTCTTTATTGAGTGGCAGCCCTGTAGCAGTATTTATGTTTCTATGATTTTAGCACATGTACATCTATACAATAACTTCACTAAATGTTTACAACAATGTATTGATGTAGTCTACAAACAATAACCTATGGTTTATAGTATCTACAAGGATTTTTTTTCTGAGTTTATTACAATTTTAGAATTAATAAATACATTAAAGGACTCAAATAAAGTTTTCAGTTCTTGCATCACAACTTGTGTTCAAATGATCTGAAAAGCTTTTATTTTAGGTATTTGTGCAACAGGTATTAAAGTTAAACAGTACACTAAGTCTTACCTAGGGGATATTAGTCTGACAAGGAAACATTCAAAAGGTGTTGTTTCCAAAAAATATTGAAAAAAATATGTGATTCTACTCTTCATAAAACACCAGAAAGTGAAAAAATTATCGGCTGAAATAAATTACAGCGACTACAAAAAATTATCAAAATTAAGCATTTTTGGTGATTAAGCGCTGTTAGGCAATAAGTTCGCTAGCACTGAGCTGTGTACAAACAGAACCGTGTTTTGCTTCTCCGCCAAGTACTCAAAATCAATCACCTAACAGTGTGAAATCGCCAAATATGCTTAATTTTGATAATTTTTTTGTTGTCGTTGTAATTCATTTCAGCTGATAACTTTTTTACTTTCTGGTGTTTTATGAAGAGTAGAATCACATATATTTTTTTCAATATTTTTTTAATGTTTCCCTGTGAGCCAATTTAGTGGAGAACATAGGTTTGTTATCAACTTCTGATAATTGAGAAAAGTTAAATACAACTTATAAGTATTTAGGGTAGAAAGTAAGTTCACTGCTGTACGCGATTAAAAATTTTTAAGTTTAAAGAGAAAAAAAAAAGCTACCAACTCTCCTGATTAAAAACATCAGGAGAGTTGGTAGCTATTTTTTTTTTTTTTAAATCATTTTTTTTTTTTTTTTTCTTTTTTTTTTTTTCATAGAAATTTTTGCTTCATTTAAGAAGTGAAATTTGACAATAAAATAAGATAAATTATTATAAAGTAGTTGTATAAAATGTTTTGCAGGTTTGGCAGCCATGAATTTTTAATTAAAAAAATAATATAACTAATGTAAGTAACATTACTAGTGCTAACATTAACCCGCCAGTACATGGGAAAAACTTCTGTAAATGAACAAGTCAGGTCTCACACACCCAACCCACACAATTAAATCGTGCAATGAAAATACAAAGTATAAAATTTCATGTTCATTATACATTTTTTTTTTTTTTTTTAACAGAATATATAAAATATTTCGCTTTACACTGCCTTTTAGTAAATAAATTGGGTCTCACAGACACGAACATGTGTACTGGCGGGTTAAGTACTTCAGTCACAAATTATTTTCTTTCATTATCTACAGATTAAAAATTATATTTTTAGCGGTTCAAAATTTTATTTTTATATATGTCTATACAGTTTTTAATGAACATTAATAGTATTTTGCATGTTTTTCTTGAAATAAATAGTATATTTTTATTTTTTTGTCAAACAGACTCAGTTTTTTCTCTTAGACTTGCATTTTTTGATCTATTAAGCTCAATTTTATCATTAGCAAGTCAATCTGACTCGCAACATTTCAAATGAAATGCAAACCTGTCTTACAAGGAAACATTCAAAAGGTGTCGTCTTCAAAAAATATTAAAAAAAAAAAAATGTGATTCTACTCTTCATAAAATACCAGAAAGTGAAAAAATTATCGTTTGAAATGAATTAGGTACAGCAATCACAAAAAATTATCAAAATTGAGCATATTTCGCGATTTCATACTGTTAAACGATTGATTTTGAGTACTTGGCGGAGAAGCAAAACTGTTCGTACACGGTGATCTCGAACTTATCACCTAACAGCGCTAAATTGCCAAAAAAGTTTAATTTTGATAATTTTTTGTGGTCTCTGTAATTCATTTCAGCCGATACTTTTTTCACTTTCTGGTGTTTTATAAAGAGTAGAATCACATATATTTTTTGAAGATGACACCATTTGAATGTTTCCTTGTTAGTAAAATTCAGCAGGAATGTTAAAGTGTAGGATATTTTTTTTTTTCTGATTTCAAATTTTTCTGCCAATTATTTTTGTGACTTAAGGGGGGGGGGGGGGGTTGCATAATGGAAATTTAGGAACATATTTTGTATTACTTATATATCTATATGTTTATTTATGAAAGCTTTGCATATGTATTTCATTGTTTATTTCACATGCTTATGTAACAGGTATGCAAAAGTTAAAACTATACCAAAACATATTGGACAGACTCCAATTCGGATAATAGAAAATCGCAAAGAAAACTAATAAAAGAAATGCATGTCAGATAGATTTGACGATGAAGGATCTCAGTCAATAATTTCCCATTATCCTAAAGCGCCTACGAAATTATCAGGAGTAGCAGAAGACTGCTCATTTTCATCTTTGGGTGAGTTTTATTGTTTGAACTTTATTTAAATTATTGTTTGAGGCTTTTTTTTTTTTTTTTTGTGAAATCTAGATTCATCTGTTGAAAATTCAAAACAAAAAGAAAAAGTTGGATGCAATTTTCACTGTGGTGAAAAATTTGAAGCAAACACAAGTATGTTCATATTAGATTTTCTACCAACTTTAATTTCACTATTTGATTGTCTTGGCTATGCATAATTTCATCATTTATTTATTAATTTTTTTCTCTTCCCCATCCCACAGAGATATTGGAGTTACTGCTTTGAAAGTGAATTTTATGCTAAGAAAAGTCAGCTCATTAGAGGAGAAAATTAATCTAAAAAGTGATGAAAACGAAGCAGCTAAACAATTAAATCATGAGTTTCCAATTTCAGAACAGAAAGATTTTATACATTTTTACAACACAGTTAAAGATGATAAAGTATTTAAAAATTTGGTAAGAGTTCATTTTTATTATAAATGGCTATATACCTATAGTGTTTTTTTTTTTTTTTTTTTTTTTTTTTTTTTTAAATATTCATTGTATTTCAAGTGAAATCGTTAAAAGTCATTAGGGGCAGTTCTGCTTATCATGTTGTTTCCAACATTTTAAAAAGAATACTTGCAAATGCTGTAACAGAATTACTCAGCTGGGCTGGTGCAAAAAAAGAAGCCATTTAAAATTTAAATACCTATTATCACTCTGACAATCTTTGTTTTATGAAATGTAATGTCAATTAACGTCTCATTACTACAGTAAGGCACCGTTTATACATCTTTTAAGAGACTGATGTAAAAGGACGTATAAATGAAAAGATGTATAATCGAAATTTTAATAATAATGCTTTGATTACTACAAATTTAATGACACTTAAGCAAAATGTATATGAAAATGCTAATTAATACAGCTTCTTAAGTTAATAAATGTATATTATACTTTTTTTTTTAACAGTAATTAATTTTTCAAAAAATCATAAAAAATGAGACAAATCATACTATATTAACACATGACTGGCTACTAATGATATACATCAGTAATATATTACATTTATTAAGAACTATATGAACACATTTCGAATATTAATTATATATATTGCATATCTTTAATAATAAGAGTACAGTAGACTCCCGATTAACCGGGATCGGATTATCCGGGTTGCGGATTATCCGGGACGGCTAAAAAAAAAAAAAAAAAAAAAAAAAAAAAAAAACGAATGCGGAAATGTACTGGAAGACCGCTTTCTTCTCAACCCTTCATTCTGTAATGGACTCGTCCAGTTGACTTTGAGCCTAGCCAGCGGGTGTTTCTCCCGTTCTGGAATGCGGAGTCAGGAGATGATTCACCCACCGTTGCAGTATTAGTACTGTTTAGATTATTAGTTTCACACGTGCTATATATTCTGTTCGTAGTATTAAGATGTCAAAAGCAAAAGGGTCGTCCTTAGTATAAATCAAAAGCTGAAAATAATTAATAAATCAGAAAATGGACATACAGTGAAATCTTTAATGCGTGAATAAGAGATTGGTGATCAAAC
The DNA here is from genome assembly GCA_963930645.1 of Salticus scenicus. Taxonomy (NCBI): domain Eukaryota; kingdom Metazoa; phylum Arthropoda; class Arachnida; order Araneae; family Salticidae; genus Salticus; species Salticus scenicus. The sequence continues at coordinate 241,026,349 of OZ005658.1, forward strand.
TGTGCGAGATATTATTAAAAAGAAACAAAAGTTACTCGAATTTGCTGGAAATTCAGATAGTCCAAAAGGAATGTGTAAGAGAAAAACAATGAAAACCTCAATATATGAAGATTTAGATAAAGCCATGGTTGTGTGGTTTAACCAACAGAGAGCTGCCGGAATTCCTGTATCAGGTGCTGTCTGTACGGCTAAAGCAAAACATTTTTTTAAAGAGCTTGAAATACCCGATGATTTCAATGCTTCGAGTGGCTGGTTAACGAGATTCAAACAGAGATATGGTATTCGCCAAATAACTGTGCAAGGTGAAAAACTCAGTAGTGAAAAATCTGCATCTGAAAATTTTGTTTTAGAATTCCAAAATTTCGCACGTGAAGAAAATTTGAGTGCCGAACAAATATACAATGCGGACGAAACTGGTTTATATTGGAAGTGTTTGCCACAAAATACATTAGCATATGAAACAGAAAAAAATGCATCAGGACACAAGAAGCAGAAACGGCGCATAACAGTATTGTGTTGTGCTAATGCCTCCGGCTCACATTTTTTAGATTTGTGTGTTATTGGAACTGCAAGAAAGCCAAGAGCTTTTTCAAAAATGAAGAAAGATTCAAGTTTGCCTGTAAGTTATTACAGTAATAAAACAGCTTGGATGACTGCAGAAATATTTTCTGACTGGTTTAAAACTAAGTTCGTTTCTGCAGTACGAAAACATTTGGAAAATGCCGGTCTTCCTCAAAAAGCTGTTCTTCTGCTGGACAATGCACCTAGTCACCCAAATGAAGAAATTTTAAAATCAGAAGATGGGAATATTTTTGTGAAATATCTGCCCCCAAATGTGACAGCTGACATCCAACCTATGGATCAGGGTGTTATTCACAACCTTAAAACAGTATACCGTAGAAATTTGCTGCTTAAGTTGGTAGAGGAAGGATACGATAATTTGCTTTCTTTTTGGAAAAATCTAACAGTTTTGGATGCAATTTATTATGTTGCTGATGTTTGGAAATCAATAAAAAGCACCACGGTTATAAAATCATGGAAGGCAATTTTACCGGATAAAGAAAAGGAAATTCCTATAGAAGACGATGATAGTACAGATTTGCAGAGAAAAATCTTAAAAGAATTGAGAAAGTTAGACAGTTCTGAAAATGTTGACGAAGAAGCAGTGCAGCAATGGATTAACGAAGATTCTAAAATAGAATGTTACGCAGTTTTAAGTGACGATGATATTGTGTTACGTGTTGCTTCTGATTCAGATAAAACAAGGAATTACAAAGAATGTTCTGAAAGCGATGAAGAAAATCTTGTAACTCATCAAAAATTAGGTCACGGTGACGCATTAGTACACACTGAGGCTTTACTTAATTACTTGGAGCAAGAAGATGAAAGCACACCTGCTGAAAAAATGATGTTGAAAAATTTGCGTAGCAAAATTCGTCGAAGAGTAAATGAAAAACAAAAACAGACTTCTATAACTTCATTCTACACAAAAATGTGAGGTAAACTAAATTTCTTTTTTTTTTTTTCTTTTTTGTAAATTATTCTAATTGTAAATCTAAATAGCATTAACATTTATGTTCATTCGCTTCCTTTTATAATAATAAAATCCTTAATGTCCTATTGTATGATAATTTTATATTTTCTCACGATTTTTTCTTAATGTTCCATCAAAATTTGTATAAATTCGATTATCCGGGATATTCGCTTATCCGAGATGAGGCATTTCCCGACCATCCCGGTTAATCGGGAGTCTACTGTATGATGTTCGTACAGACGGTTATTTAATAACATTAAAAATCTTTAATATTCGTGTGATTTGCTGCTTGTCTAGAATAGTATTCTTCGATATTTCTTGTGTTCCCCTATTCAAGATGCTTTCTAGGGAAAATCCATCTTATTTAGGATGGAAAATAATGACAGGCCAAAAAATTTTGCAAATTTTAGTAAAGTGGAAAAGATGTATAACCGATATCAGCGGCGTATAAATGAATTTTTGCATTAAAATGAATAGAAATGAATCGGGACTTCACTAAAAAGACGTATAAACGGTGCTTTACTTTGAAAAATATTCTTTTTTTAATATGAATTAAGCAATTAATTTTATTAATCTTAATTATAAATAAAATTATAAAAATTCAAAATTATAAAACTTGTCCTCTTATTTTTGTCATAAATGATTATTATTAGAATATAATTTTTAACCCTTTGCAGTCGTATGTCTACTATCAGCCACCAAAGCTTTTTTTTACTGTACCGGTCTGTTCTCAGCAACCACAGCAAGGTACCATACTAATCTTATACTGTATTCATCCATGTATCAGTTTACACTTTTTCTGAACGAACCTGAATGTCTAAAGAACCTATTCACGAACCAATACGAAGCTCCTAATAAGGGGGGGAATAATCCCCCCCCCCCTTTTTGAAACTGCCGGAGTTTATAAAATCCCTATAGAATACCCCGATAAAAATACCGGAAGTTACATAAGAGTTACAAAAATAAAAATAAAAACACGCCTCAAAGAACATGAAAATTATATTAAAGTTGCCCGATTTACTACCGCGCTTGCTCGAACATATTACGAAAATAAAATAGATATTAAATTTAATGACGTTGAAAAATTGGCCAATTACAATAACCATACTTGCGCGTTTTACTGAGAGATGATTGAGATAATTAGTGATAATGTTGCCATTAATGACCACGAGTCTGTCAAAATAGGTCCGCAGTGGCGCTACCTGTTAGAAGAATGAAGTAAAGCTATAAATAGCCAAGGCCCACAAGCACAGTTTGCAATTGATAAAGAGGGAGGATCCTCCCACGAATAGCTTCTTGCAGAAGATGAAGCTTAAGTAAGGTCTTTTAATTTATTTTATAATTATGTTGTGCTTCTTTAAAATTAAATAACTGATAAAAGTGATGTTAGTGAAATAGATGCATCGATAAAAAATCCATGGGAATGGATGGAGAGGAATGATGTTAATAATGATGGTTGGTTGGTTGAATGACTTTTTTTTGGCGCAAGGTCCTGAGTAGGACATGCTGCGCCAAACAAACGGGTAAAAAGACAGTATCTTCTGGATGGGTTTACCCATCCAGAAAGCTATTAAAAAAAAAAACACAGTAGAAAAAAAAAAAACTACAAACAAGATAAAATCAAAAATAATCAAAACAGTGTATACAATAAAACAGATGTAAAATAGGATCAACATTGTAAAAACTAAAAACAGATGTCAGTGTATACACTAAACCAGATGTAAAATAGGATGAACACTGTAAAAACTAAAATCAGATGTCACTGTATACAAAAAAAAAGATGTAAAATAGGATGAACATTGTAAAAACTAAAATCAGATGTCAAAGTAAAAACCAGCCTCCTTCAAAAAGTTTGTCAGATGATAATGAGGATTTACACCTAAAAGGCTTGTCAGAGTGGGTGAAAATGAATCAAAATGTTGTCGATAGAGATGACGAAGGCAAGGACAGTCGGTGAGGACATGACGAATGGATGTTAATAATGATTGCATGCGTTTGTGGTGCAAGAAAGTTAACATTCCCGGCCAAGACTTTTGCACATGATGCTCTTCTAACTTGAAATATGGTACTGAAGGAGCCAAAGCATTATTGACTCACTCGAAAACGGCTACTCATGTGAAGCATGCAAAATCTGTGAAAATGACTATTTCACTTGGTCATTTCATGCTATTAAACAAAAATATTAATGATGGTGATAGACATTTGGATTTAAATACTAGAAAAACTAGACAAGAAGCAACTTTATCTTCATTCATCGCTGAAAACTCATTAAGTTTCAGCCTTTGCCCAAAATTAATTGAGTTAGCTCAAGTGCTAGGACGGGATTCTGCAGCATTGCAACAAGTCCAGATGAACAGAACAACTCTATGATATAAATTAAAATATGGACTGGCCAAAACAATGAAGGATAAAGTTATATCTACATTACGAGATACATATTTTTCTTTAAACATAGATGAAAGTACAACCAATGCTGAAACAAGTATATTGGCTATTCTAGTTCAATTTTACAGTGAAAAAGAAAATAAGGTTGCAACATCATGCTTCATTAAAATTAGAAAATTGTTCTGCTTTAAGCATATATTTTAAGTATAGTTGAATTAATTGAGTCAAATAACATTCCATGGTCAAATCTAGTAAGGTTTTACAATGAGGTTTTATTTTTTCATATTTTTCCAGTCATTCAATATACAACCAGCTATGCAATTTTCTCGAGCTGTTCCAGATGCGAAGAAACCCTTTTCATTCAAAATTTCGAATAAATTGTAAGAAGAGTATAATCAAAATAAATTTTGTACATTTCCTTTAAATTTAAAAGAAATCACACTAAACTTTGTAATAAAATTATAAAACCTTGTATAAAAGTGGGTTTTCTGGTTTTGTCTATTTTCTATGCATTTTGCCAATGGTGTATTAACGCATGATTCTGCACCATTGCCCCATTTCTGTTTAAGTTTTTATATGACATTTGTTTTATTTTATTGACAGAACTTGTAACTTTAATCCGTTATTTAAACATGATTAATCTCAAGAGGAATAATTGTAATTTTCAAAAAGTCGATTTTGTCAATAACCATTTTCAGGTTAAAAAAAAAAAAAAAAAAAAAAAAAACTAGTGCATTTTGAAAAATTGTTTACTCCAATTGAATTGCTAATTAAAGGTACAAATTTTGACAATGTTTATTTTCATTAACTTAAATTTTTTTAAATGATTAAAATTTAAAGAGACAGATTCAAACATGACTGCTTTGAGATGGTAAAAACAGAATTTCAAAAAATTAAATAGGTATTGAGAAATTTTATTTTCTAATTTCACCTTAGATTAACACAAAATTTCAGAATGGAAAAAAATTCTAATTTTTAAAACTGATCATAAATTATTTTGTTGGGGGAAAAAAAAAATGCAGTCAAAAGTTGCTAATTATTCTTTTCTTTCAGGTCCAATGGCACACTCATTAGAGATAATACAAAAGCAGCTATTGTTGCCTTGGTCCAACAGCTTTCATATCCCAGACAATCTCTTCTCTTCCAAACTGACCGAGGCATTATCCTCTGGTATTCTATGTTGGAGGGTGAAGAGCAGTGGTGAAGCGTTCATGGAAGCGATGGAAGCAGCGCTTCCCCTATTTAAATAGTCAAAGTCACCTCGTCGAAAGACTGAATTGATTCTTCTTCTACTTCTGGAAGTGCTTCTCTTCGGCACTTCCATAGTTTTCTGAATCACGCCTCGCCCCTGGTGAAGAGCGAGTTTCTTCAGCACTTAACAAGGAAAATCTTTAAATATACTTACATCCGACTGTGGTGCAAAGAGATGCTGTAGTAAAAGAGATCATCCATAAATTCCCTCAATTAAAATCTAACATTGGCGATGGCTACTCTTCTTGGGCACTTAGCAAGGAAAATCTCCAAATATACTTACAAGCCGACTATGGTGCAAAGAGATGCTGTAGCAAAAGAGATCATCCATAAATTCTCAATTAAAATCTAACATTTGTGATGGCTTTAATGCTTGGTCACAGAAAATCTACGATAAGATGTGCGAAGGAAACAATAAGGGGGCCACTGGCAGAAAAAGGCCTGCAGAAAAAATTGGCATAAAATCAGTGAAATTGCTTTGTCATGGTGAAATCAATTTTACTCCAAACTCTGCTGTCGACTTAGAGCTAACCTCTTCAAGCAAACCGATGTTGGTGGATGAAGCTCTGAAACCAATCGATGAAAGAAACCCTAAAGATATAGAACAACGTATGTTGATTACTTTAAGTGATCGAAGAAGGCTTGTGTCAACCAAGATCCTTGTTGCTGATTTGAAAAAGAAATACCCTATTTTATTTTCCGAAACAGGCATCCAAATTGACTTCAAGTTCATTAATGGATTTGACTTAGCGCCCCGTTTCTTAATGAAACTACAAAAGTGTTGCGAGAAAGTAAAGGAACAAGAAATTTTGATGAAAATCAACAAAAAAGCAGGTAAAAAAAAAAGCCTAAGTTTGGAAAACATGACAATTTGCCCTCTGATATTACAGCTCTGATACACTATTGCCAATTTTGTTGACAGATACGGACGAAAACTTTTTGTACATATTTTATCCCATAGAAACTGATAAAGAAGTCATTAAGACATCTGGATCAGAAATGCCACACGTGGTTGTACTTGGACAGATAACAGAAAATGATTCATGTTTCATCATTGTTGAGAAGGACAAAGTTTTCTATGCTCATGAGTTTGTTAAAGCCATGTTCGGCACATATTACTGCTGCAACATGAAATATGCAGAAGTGTGCTGAACATTATACTTCTTTGAGTTATAACTTTAAGAAATGAATGATTCTTCAAAACCACCTTTAAAATTGCTAACATTTTGTAAAAATCTACCGTAAAATCAAATCTAGCAACTAAAAAAATGTTATTTGCATTAAATACTGTTTGTTGGTACAGTAAACCCTCGTTAAATTGTGCCTTTTCTTTGTCTCCCAAAAATAACTTGGTGCTTAACAGCACGCTTCAGCAATCTCCTCTAATCATGAAAGTCTCTTTTATTCTATGGGGAAATTTAGAGTCACGTTAACTGACTTCCCAATACATTTTTTAAAATTCAGTTTTCATCACCTAAAAGTTGACATCTGATGTACACGTATGTACTGCATTTCAAATTTTATCTTTTTTAAGTTAAAAAAAAATAATTTCTTTATTGATATTTTTCAAAGCTATTTTAATAATTAACTAATTAGAATATAAAAAATACGAAACTCAGTGCGTGTATATTAAAAGTCTATTTTCAGGTGGTGAAATTGAAATTTAGAAAAATGTATTAGGAAGTGAGTCATTGTGTCCATAAATTTCCTATTAGCTAACACAGACTTTAGCAATCTGAGGAGATCGCTGAAGTGCTTAATAAATTTTATTAGTTTCCCATCATACTATATTATGAGAAACTTATAAATGAAAATTTTGACTCATGCCTACATTATAACAGTAATAAATTGTTCAAATAACGTTTTTAGGGTATAGAAGTCAGATACATGGGTAGCTGCTAGAATTTTTAAAATTAATATTTATAATTTTTAGAAAAGAATTTTTAATTTGGCATTTTAAACTCATTGTAAGGTTTTTTTTTTTTTTTTTTTTTTCGGTTTATGGGTTTTCACTGCATGAAGGAATTTCACTTACTTAAATTCAGAAGCCATGCTTTTCTCCCAAATAAGGCCAAAATGCCTTTTTAACTTCTTTATGTTTATCATTAAGTTAACAAATGAAAATATTTGCAGATAGTTCATTTTTTCTTAAGAAAATACATGATTTTAGATTTGATGTATGTAAAATTATGGTGCATGAAAATTTTTCCTATTAACAGAAAGTCTTACATTTCTGAAAAGTTGGCAAAGTATGTAAAATAAACACATGTATCATTGTAAAGAAGATTGTATGAATAAATTTGATGATACAGACATTTTGCCAAAAACTAAGCACTCATGAAAGTCTCTGTTATTTTATGGGGAAATTTAGAGTTACGTTAACTGACTTCCCAATATATTTTTTAAAATTCAGTTTTCATCACCTAAAAGTTGACATCTGATGTACACATATGTACTGCGTTTCAAATTTTATCTTTTTTTAGTTAAAAAAATGAATTATTTATTGATATGAAAATTTGTTCTGATACTTCTTCTCTTAAAGAACTCAATTATTTAAAGTCTGCTGCTATTAAAAGAGGTTATAGACCCTCTATAATTGATAAAGCTCTCAAAAAGTTCAGTAGGCCAACTTATAATTCTACTCTTTCCATTGATGATAAAATTAAACCTGATAACCTTGTTGTCTTGCCTTTTTATCCCCCCTTATGTTATAAATTAGCCAAAGTTTTGACCCGTTTCAATTTTTACGTTATTTTAAACCTGTCAATAAATTCCAATTCCCTTCAACTAAATCCCCTGTTCCTGAGCTTCGTAAGTGGGGTATCTATAATGTCCCTTGTAATAATTGTGATTTATCTTATATTGGTCAAACTAAAAGAAATCTTGACTGTCGTTTACGTGAACATTCTCGGTATGTTGTTTAATCAAGAAATTTCTAAATCTTCTATTGCGGTTTTAATTATAAGAATGCCAAAATTATCTTTCATGCCAAACGCGTTTCCAAACTGGATTTCTTGGAAAATTTAGCTATTTACCTTAATCGTGATAAAATTGTCAATGAAAAATCTGATTCCACTTTGCTGTATACAGCCTGGAAAAATTTAATTCAATTAAATAAAGTAAAATAATTCTAGTTAAAAAAAAATTAATAAGAAATAAATTTTATCAAATTTACTTATTAGTATAATATTAATTAAATAAAAATAAATTTAATTGATTACTCCTTCCCTCCCTTTTTTCTTTGTGTGTGTGTGTACGTGTGCTCCTCTCTGATTGGTTGGTTGGTTGGTTGGTTGAATAGCTTTTTTTTGGCGCAAGGTCCAAAGTAGGACATGCTGCGCCAAACAAACAGGTAAAAGAGAAAGTAGCTTCTGGATGGGTTTACCCATCCAGAAAGTCATTAAAAAATCACAGTAAAAAATGAATCAAAACAAACAAGATAAAATCAAAAATAATAAAAACAGTGTATATAATAAAACAGATGTAAAACAGGATGAATAAGGTAAAGACTAAAATCAGATGTCGAAGTAAAAACCAGCCTCCTTCAAGAAGTTTGTCAGATGATAATGAGGATTTACACCTAAAAGGCTCGTCAGAGTGGGTGAAGATGAATTAAAATTTTGTCGGTAAAGATGACGAAGGCAAGGGCAGTCGGTGAGGACATGACGAATGGTTAAAGCACTATTATGACATTTTGGACACTCAGGTTCCTGTTGTCCAAGTAGTAAGTATTTATGGGTAAATCTTGAATGCCCGTTTCGTAGTCGTGTAATAATAACATATTTTCTAGGGGTAAGTGTAGGCCAGACTGAAATTTGAGGTTTTATTTCATGCAATTTATTATTATTTTGGTTATTCCACTCCCTTTGCCACATATTCTTAAGATAGCTTTTAAGTGTGTGCTTAATGTCATCATAAGGAACAGGACAGTTTAAAAGTATGGAAGCCTGCCTTGCGGCTTTGTCTGCTGCTTCGTTGCCTTTAATGCCTACGTGGCCAGGAACCCAGCAAAACAAAATGTCAAATCCCTTTTTCAAAAGGTTGTTGTAAGTTTTTAAAATTGAAATGAAAGTCAGGTTACAAGAGCTAGAAGAGAGAGAATCAAGAACACTCTTTGAGTCTGTATATATAATGAATTTTCTACTGTGCTGAGATGAAATAATGTTAAGGGCAACCTCAACAGCTAAAAACTCTGCAGAGAAGATGGAAAATGAATTAGGGAGTTGATAGCTAAAACTGGTGTTACCAAGGACAACACCACAACCGACTTTATTGCTTGTCTTAGAGCCGTCTGTAAAAATCTCAACGTAGTCCTTGTAATGAGAGCGATGGGATGAGTAAAGAGCCTGAAAAATAGAAGCATCTGTATTAGGTTTGTCAAATCCTTTAAACGGATGAAGAGAAGAAATTACCTGGAAATTCCATGGTGTCATGTTTATAAGAGACCAAAATCGAACTTTGGTATGAATATGAGAGGTGCCAGCAAGAAAGTTTTTAACTCTAAGAGCAAAATGTGGAATGCAAGATGGGCGATTCACATATAGATTATGATCGTTACTATTTAAATGAGAGTGAAGTGGATGATTAGGATGTGAGAGGATGCGATAGTACAAATCAAGTGAAAGTCTTTGTGTAATGTCAGTGAGAGAAGGCTCCACACAGTCAGCATATAAACTGAGGACAGGAGTAGTGCGGAAAGCTCCTGAGCAAATTCTAAGCGCACTATGATGTGTTGTGTCAAGTTTCTTAATGTAAGAATGAGGAGCTGAACCATAAACCTGGCAAGCATAATCAAGTTTAGAGCGAATAGCAGCTCGATAGATTTTCAACAGAGATGGACGATCAGCACCCCAACAAGTGTTAGAAAGGACTTTTAGAATATTAAGTGCTTTGTCACATTTAGTTCTTAAGTTTAAAATATGAGGTTTAAAAGTTAGTTTTCTGTCAAAGATAACACCCAGAAAGTGAGCAGTGTCAACAACTGAAAGTGGTCTGTTGTTCATTAAAATCTCTGGATCAGGATGAAGATCCTCGTTTTCGGCAAAAATGCACACACTGTGTTTTGTCAGTAGAAAAAGTAAAACCGTTTTTATTTGTCCATTTAATTATACTGTTTATAGCAAGTTGTAATTGGCGTTCTATGAAGCGCATGTCATTTCCCTGGCAAGAAATTTGCAGGTCGTCAACATATAAACTCCCATGGACACTTTGCGGCAGCTGTTTTAGAATATCATTTATTTTCAAGGAAAAAAGCGTAACGCTCAAAACACTGCCTTGAGGCACACCTTCCTCTTGAAAATAAAAGTCGGAATAAACTGATCCAATACGAGTTTGAAAGCGTCTGACTCTTAAAAAATTATCAATAAAAATAGGGAGATTTCCTCGAAAGTTCAAATTATATAAATCTTTTAAAATTCCATAGCGCCAAGTCTTGTCATAGGCTTTTTCCATGTCAAAAAAAATTGTAACCAAATGGTTACGTCTCACATAAGCTCTTCGAATATTAGTCTCCAGTAATAAAATATTATCAACCGTTGAACGGCCTCGTCGGAAACCACTCTGCCATGGTGAAATCAAATTACTTTTTTCTAAAATATAGACAAGCCTAGTAGTTACAATTTTTTCTAGCAGCTTACAGAGGCAGCTTGTGAGGGCAATGGGTCTGTAATTCTTGGGATCAGTAGCATCTTTGCCAGGTTTAGGAAAAAGAATGACAAAAGCATCGTGCCAAGCAGTAGGAAAAATATGTTCAGTCCAGATTCTATTGTAGAGTTGAAGGAGATTTTTAAGAGACTGTTTTGACAAATGTTTAATCATAATGTAGGTAACACCATCAGGACCGGGAGCAGAGTTACGACAATTTTTCAAACTATTTTTTAATTCACTTTCAGTTAAAGGACTATTGTACGCTTGTGAGGAACGGGAGTGAAAATTGATTGATGAGCGTTCAGAGTAACGTTTATAAGACAAAAAAGGTTCAGAATAGGAATTAGAGCTGGAGATGTCGGATAAAGTTCTACCAATGATGTTTGCAATATTTTTAGTAGAAGTTATAGTTTGGTCATTATCTTTTAAAAACGAAATACTGCGATTAGAATATATTCCCATTGATTTCTTTACACGACGCCAAAGCTGTTTGCTACTTACATTGGAGGTAATGCTGGACACATACTTAATCCAAGAATCCTTTTGGCATTTTCTACGGATTCTTCGTGCGGCTGCCCTTGCTTTTTTGAATGCGATATAATTAGCTGTAGTTGGGTACCTCCTAAAAATTCCCCATGCTTTTTGTTGTTGTTTTTTTGCAATATTGCATTCATCATTCCACCATGGCTTTGAATGTTTATAGCACCCAGAAGATTTTGGAATAATAATATTAGCTGCATTTATAATACAATTAGTGATGTCTGAAATTGCTTTGTTTATATCACCCTCAATCATTTCATGTGTAATAGTTGCTTTTATAGTAAAAGCGGTCCAGTTGGCCTTGTCATAAATGTAATGTGGATTTCCATAATGACGATCATTAAAATTATAAAAAGATAAAAATAGAGGAAAATGGTCACTATTATGTAGATCGCTACTAACAAAGAAATTAAAATATGGATAAAGAATAGGTGAGCAAATAGCTAGGTCTATTGCATGGAAAGTTCTTGAAGGTTCATGAAAATATGTATTGTCACCATTATTTAAGATACATAGATTATTATCTGTGACAAAGTCCTCAATAAGTTGACCACGTGGATTAATGTCATGACTACCCCAAAGTGGATTGTGCCCATTAAAATCTCCAAGAATTACAAAAGGCGCTGGCAGTTGCAAAATAAGGTTGTTGAGGTCACGAGAGCTGAGAGTCATATTTGGGGGTAAATAAATACTGCAGATAGTGACAAGCATGTGAATATGGACCTGCACTGCAATAGCTTGGATATCTGTGTTTAATGAAATATTGTTGTGAGGCACATCATTAGAAATAAGAAGAGCTACACCACCTGTAGCTCTGTCAGATTGGGTGAAATCTTTTCCGAAACAGTTATAGCCGCGAAAATTAGTATTATCACGTTGTCTTAAGTGTGTCTCTTGAAAGGCAAAACAAATAGGTCGATGATCAGAAATAATGTTTTTGATATCATCTCGTTTATTGATAAAACCTCGACAATTCCAGGAAATGAAATTTGTCATGAGGATTTTTATTAAAATATATATATATGTTTAGATGAGAAAATCTACGTCATTTTCTTCTGATACCGTAGACATATTATCCTCGGCATCAGAAGGATGGAGACTGATTGTGTCATCTTGTATGACAGGAGATATTTTAGAAGTTTTGTTTGAGTTTAGGGTGGATAATTTTAAAGTTTTCTTTTTCTTGATTATATTGGGACGGGAAGGTGAATTAGAGTGTTTTACAGAGCCAGAAGTATGACCTCTGTCGGACAATATGTTTTTCATTATATGTGCTGATTTCTTAGAAGTTGCTGGTTTAACGGAAGACTGTGAGGAGCTTGAAATCTGAACAGGTTTGGTCTGTAGTTTTGGGGCATTAAGTGTTACAGATTCAACTGGAGAGCTATTGTTGTTAAGGGATTCTGTTTGTGTAGCTATAGTTTGATATGTTTTTTTGGTGGATGTAGCGGCAGCATAGGATTTACCAATTACAGGTGTTCTTGATTCTACAATCTTTCTAGCTTGAGGGTATGATATGTTCTCTTTAGTTTTAACAGTTTGAATTTCTTTTTCTATTTTCCATTTTTCACAAGTTTTTGAGTACGATGGGTGACCTCCTTTACAATTGATACAACAGACTGGTGCTTCACAATTTTGATTGTCATGTCCCACTGCACCGCAGCGGGCACATGTTAGTTCGCCATGGCATGAAGTTTTGGAATGACCAAAGCGTTGGCAATTAAAGCAGCGTAGAGGGTTTGGAATGTACTGTCTAATGGGGCATTCAAGATAACCAGCTTTTATTGATGTAGGAAGTTTGGGAGAGTCTATTGTAAGAATTATGTGTTTTGTTGGTACGGGTTTATTATCACGAAATATTGTAATGCGTTTAACTGCAATGACATTTTGGTCTTTGAGGTTCTCAAGGATTTCGCTTTCTGGTATATATTGAAGATCGGGTTCGGAGATCACACCTCGACAAATATTTAATGTCCTATGCATACTTACTGTAACAGATATATTAGCAAATTGGGTACATTTCTTTAACTTGTTTGCTTGTTTGTCATTTTCTACTTCAATGAGCAGCTCTCCAGATCTAAGTTTTTTTACTGATTTAGGTTCACCCATTATTGACTCCAACGATTTCTGTATAAGAAAGGGGGATGTTTTAGTGAAATCTCCTTCATTTCTTTTTACCACAAAAAATCTAGCCTCACACTTAATAAATACATTATTTTCATTAAGAGTAGAAGAAAATTCTTCCATTCTATCTGCCCAAGATTTAGCATTTGAGCTTTTATTCACTTGGCCCGAGCCAGACGCATTAATCGAATTTCCTAAATTTGTAGCCATAATAAGAGATAAGAGGGAAAAAGGGGTGAGTGTTTCTTCCAACACACAAACGCAAAGGGTTTTTCAGAATCCTCTCTGGGACACCCATAACCACTCACCAGCTACCAGGTCGCCGACCCAGTTCAGGAACCACATGTGGCAGTCGTGTTAGTCCGGTGTTTCTCGTTCGAGTAGTCACCGTTGTCTCACCTTCACCAAGGGCACCAGTCTCCCAGTGTGATCCCAAGGCTAGACTGCCGTGGCCCCATCACCAAAATCTTTGCCCCAATAGCCAGCGCCACACCAACACCAGACATTACTTAGTTAATAGATTAATGGTTAATAAATTGATTTTTTTCTTGTTGCTTTTTATGATTTTTTTTTCCGTTTTTTTTTTTTTTATAACAGTCAACACAGAGAAAACAAGGTGAGTCAGAACATAACAAATATTAGTAAAATGAGGTGAGTGGTATATTTTTGTGTTTTTTAAAAAAATTTATTATTTTTTTTTTTACAGTTTTTTTTTTTTTTTTTTTTTTTTTCAGAACAACAAAACAATGGACCAAAAACTTATTGGAACCAGAAAATGTAAAACAAAACCCAAAATAAATTAACAAGAAAAAACCAAGAGCTTATAGGCAAAAAACGTAAAAGGAAAGACCAAACCTTTGGCAGCAAAAGAATAAAAAATAAATAAATAAAATAAAATAAAACAAAAACTAAAAAGAATAAAAAGAATAAAAAAAATATAATTAAATTAAAATTAAAATTTAATTTAATTTAAAAAAAAAAGGAAGGGGAAAAGAAAAGATCACTCAGGCCCAGGGTTCGTGACACCCCTGAATACCTAAAGGAGGTATTCCCCTTGGGAGAAAAAAAAAAAAAAAAAAAGGGAAAAGAAAAGATCACTCGGGCCCGGGGTACGTGACACCCCCTGAATACCTAAAGAAGGTATCCCCCTGGGGGTCCTCTCTGATTGGTCCTGCCCTGCATGATGCTTCCTATTGGTTGTTTGTGTTGCTCCTTCCCCTCTGGATTTTGCCCTGCTTTCAGTCTTGCTTTTGCCTCCAAGGCAGTAGCACGTGTTTGTACCTGATGAAGAAAGGCTACGTCCTTTCGAAACCAGTCGTGCTGACAAAATTTATGGTGTATGAAGAAGTTTTGATTTCTTTCTACAGACATTTTGCTCTGAATAATGTTGGTAACTCGCTCATATTACCTATTTTAAACTGTAAATTAATTATTTGAATGTTTACTTTATGTGTTAAGATCCTAAGTAAGTGGAATAAAGTTGCACTAAATCATAACTAGAATTAAGATTTTTTTTTTTTTTTTTTTTTTTTTAACCATATTTGAAGCCATTCTGGTGAAATCTGACAATTCGGTGCATAAAGTAACTAAATGAAATCAGGGATGTGTACAAAAGTAGCCTATTCTTCATTATTTATTAGGGGAATTCCTTTTCAAATAAACTTTAAAAATTATTCTTGAACATTTTAAGTGTTGTAAAAATGCAACCCTAAGCGTTAATGTTTTTTTTTTTTTCCAAGAATTTGCTCTATCAAAAAAAAAAAAAAAAAAAATAGGCCAAATAAGTGTCAAAAATGCCCAAAAACTCTTATAACATTTACAAATAAAAATCTACTTATGCATGCATACTTCCAGAACCGCCTTTAACCCATTAAATATTATGTGTTAATGATTTTTTTTTTTTCTTTCATTATTGTTGATAAAAAAAATAAGTGATGGCTTTCTAAAGAAGGGGATTCTTGCAGCTTCTTCAAAAACATAGTAGAGAACTTTGAGATTTTTCCCATACCAATTAATGAAACTTTATATGCTACATTGTACTGAAATAGGTTATAAAATGAACACTTTAACATTTTGTTACTCATGCCTTATCTGACAAATATCATTACTTTTTTCAATAACTACATTACACAGTCTGAGAGAGAATTCTTTTGTTTTGCAAAGAATTTTATTTAATGTTACTACTTTCTCCTTTAATTTTTTTTTTTTTTTTTTTTTTTTTTTTGTATTTTATTTATTAATGTTTACGATTGATATTGGTGTATCTGATGGATTTTTATTTTTTTTCTGCCAACAACTTAATGGCAATTTATATAGTCAAATCATTACAACAAATTTTATTAAACTTCACAGTTTTGCATATCACACAAATTATTGAAATTTTAATGCATCATTTTAAAAAGGCAAAATTTTTGATTTTTAAAATGTGATAATTTCTCAGTGACAAGCCACAAAAAAATTATATAATTGGTAATGAATAGGTCTGATGTTTGGTTGGTGACTTTTTATGGCACAAGGTTCTAAGAAAGACATACTGCACCAAACAATCAGATAAAAAGTAAATTGAAGCTTCTGGGTAGGTTCAGCCATCCACAAGGTCATTAAAAAAACACATAGAAAGTTAAAATAGGAATAGGTAAAATATTAAAATATAAGAATGATAAATATTTAAAAAAAAATAAAAAACAGAATAAACAGTGTATAAGATAAGATAATGTAAAAAGTTATGAAAAGTGTATGTAATAACAACAGATGAAAAGTGTAAATAATAAAATTAGATGTCATGATAAAAACCAGCTTCTTTTAAAAAAATTGTCATGAGATGATGAGGATTAATACCTAAGAGGCTAGTCAGATTTGTGAAGATGTATTAAAATGTTGCCATACAGATGACGAAGGCAAGGGCAGTCGGTGAGAATATTGGGGGGGACGGGAGGAATGGTTAGTGCACTATAATGACATTTTGGACAATCAGGTTGTTCTCCAAGCAATAAGCATCTATGTGTGAGTCTTGAATGCCCGATTCTTAGTCTAGTAATAATGACATATTTTATAGGGTGAGTACAGGCCGGATTGAAATTTGAGGTTTTATTTCTTGCAGTTATTCCACTCCCTTTGCCAAATATTTTTAAAATAGCTTTTAAGTGTGTGCTTCATGTCATTGTATGGTACAGGACAGTTTAAAAGTATGGAAGCCTGCCTTGCGGCGTTGTCTGCTGCTTCATTTCCTTTAATGCCAACATGGCCAGGAACCCAGCAAAACAAAATGTTAAATCCCTTTTTCAGAAGGTCGTTGTAAGTTTTGAGAATTGATATGAAGGCCAAGTTACAAGAGATAGAAGAGAGAGAATCAAGAACACTCTTCGAGTCAGTATAGATTATGAATTTTCTACTCCGTTGAGATGAAATAATGTTAAGAGCAACCTCAACCGCAAAAAACTCTGCAGAAAATAGAAAATGAATTATGGAGTT
Source organism: Salticus scenicus (assembly GCA_963930645.1). Taxonomy (NCBI): domain Eukaryota; kingdom Metazoa; phylum Arthropoda; class Arachnida; order Araneae; family Salticidae; genus Salticus; species Salticus scenicus. The sequence continues at coordinate 241,043,300 of OZ005658.1, forward strand.
GATAGCTAAATGTTATGTTACCAATGATAATACCACAACCGACTTTCTTGGAGCTGTCGGTAAAAATCTCGACATAGTCCTTATAATAGGAGTGATGAGATGAGTAAAGGGCCTGAAAAATAGAAGCATCTGTGTTAGATTTGTCAAACCCATTAAATGGATGAAGACAAGACATAACCTGGAAATTCCAAGGTGTCATGTTTAAAAGAGACCAAGGACGAATTTCGGTATGAACGTGAGAGGTGCCAGCAAGGAAGTTCTTAATTCTAATAGCAAAATGTGAGGTACAAGATAGGCGATTCACATAATGATTATGATCGTTACTATTTAGAAGTGGATGATTAGGATATGAGAGGATGCGAAAGTACAATTCACATGAAAGTCTTTGTCTGATGTCAGTGAGAGAAGGCTCCACACAGTCAGCATATAAAACTAAAGACAGGAGTAGTATGAAAGGCTCCTGAACAAAGTCTTAGTGCACTATGATGTGTTGTGTCAAGTCTCTTGAGGTAAGAATCAGGGGGTCTAGCATGAAGTCATCGGAATGCTAACCTTAGTGGAAACTTTCCGATATGACGTCACTTTATCGACAAATCCCGAAAACCTGATAACTTCAGTTATTTATTTAGTCCTCGCATTTAATAGAAAAACATTTCTTAATTTATTTTTTGTATATATACAACTAAAAAATATCTTTTACTTACTATTATTCGAAGTTTAATTCTTTCTCTTGAATCTTCTATTTACTCCATTCTGTTTCGGCGCAGACATCGTGGTTTGTTTACTTTATAGCTGTTGCCATTCTCTGCATTGCTAATGTAACTTTTTCTCCTTGTTGCCATCGTATCTTATTCATTAAATTAATTATGAAATGTTTCAACTTTGGCCATAAGGTGGCATCATCGTTATTTTTACTGTTTTGGTTTTGACCACAGGGTGGCGTTAGTATCGATGGTTTTCTGATAGTTTTATGCAAATATTGCACTTGTTAATGATATAAAAGGTTGATTCCATCAAAGTATGGTGGTAGCAGCAGTGCAACAGCAACAAGATGCTTTAGTGTGCTTTCAGTGAGTTGGTCTTCTGGTTTAGATAAGAAGTATGCTAATTTATCGTATGTGGAGTTAAAAGTTTGTTTTATTTAATTAAAAGTTTAAACAAATGAAATTTATTTACGAAGTTAAGTTATTTTTTAATTAAAAGTTGATGCTGGTTTTCCTTAAAGTTTTCTTGAAATATTCTGCTTTGAAGTTTAAAGACTTTTGATTATCATTTCATCTCAGTGGTCTGGTCAACTGGGCAACCGTTGGGAAGTTAACATAGCTTCTTGGTTATTTCCCCAATGGTCAACTTGGCGACCAGTGGTATGGAATAAATTTATTTATGAGTTCTATCTACATTAGTTACGTTTTCTTCAATTGATATCATCGGTTTATTTTCTTAGTGGTCAACTGGGCGACCGTTGGGAAGTTAACATAGCTTCTTGGTTATTTCCCCGATGGTCAACTTGGCAACCAATTTATCTACGAGTTTCATTTGCCTTAATTATATTCTCTTCAGTTGGTATCATCATTTTATTTTTCTCAATGGTCAACCTGGCGACCTTTAGATTTATGTTAATTGTGCTATAAAATTTTTGTTTAAAAGGGCACTTTGGGACAAGATATTTTCTTTAGAAATATTGTATTTTCATCAAGAGCTGAATGCTGTTATATCATGTCAAGTTCATGTTTTTCAAAGATAACTACTATCCAGCTTATATTGCCACTTTATATTAATGTATTTGATTAAAAGTTTGTTATATATGTATCTACATATATTTTTTTGATATTAATAAATTTTGTTTGTTTTTACTGAGATCAAGTTTTCTAATCACTAGTCATTTTACATTTTCAAAAACTTAAAAGTTTAACGTTTCTATTGTGCAGAACTTTGCTTAGTATTAAACTCAATAGATAGACCACTTACTATTGGTCTTTATCAAAACCGCTATCACAAACTTACCGGAAACCGCTTGGCATCAGAACTGGCCTGCAAAATCGGGCGAAAACATTTCGACAAGGCATATTACATTGCAGAAATTCAAATCCGATAAGTGGAAAGCGATAAAAAATGGCGTCATCCATTCTTGCACTCGGTATTATACAAGAAAATGAGAGAATATCAAGAGGTGTTAGACCAGTAAGACCAAAAGCTTTTGAACTAAGTGATGTAAAATTTGTTGAGAATTTTCGACTGACCAAAATATTTAACAGTTCAATTAATTGAAGAATTAAGAATGCATTTGGAGCTGAAAACAGTCAGAGCAAATACCTTCTCTGTTGAAACTAAGGTATGTTATTTATTTCTCTATTTTTGGAATTATTCTATATTTTTTAATATAGTTTTGTAAACGAAGCAGTGTAAAAAAAAAAAAAAAAAAGTAAATGACACAAACTTAAAATTTATAAATTTTAGAAATGCAGAGTAATTTCCTCAATAACAACAGTTATTTAAAAAAAAAAAAAAAAAAAAATCTTACAAAAAAGTTTTTGATTAATATATAGAATTATTCAATTTAATTATTTTCATGTAATTTTATTTATAGAAACCTTATTTAATTCATCCCATGTTAAATTTTGCATTGTAAACAAATAGTTAATCGTAATAACAGTAATAAACATGAACGACCAAAATTCAGAATTAATCACAAAAGTATTATTTCATAAAAAATAAAATAAGAAAATACTAGGTAGTAGCAAAGTTTTCTGATTCTTTTATAACAAGTGCATGCCATGTTTGTCTAAAAACAAACATCTAGTACTGTAATATTAGTATAACTCTTCCACCCACAACAGTTATATATAATCGCTATATATATGTAAATACAATCAATTAATTAAAAAATGCTCTTGCTTTGTTCAGTATAATTTTCATCAAAACACATTGAAACTGTAGAGCATTAATATTTTCCTCCTCATAGATTTCATTAAAATTGCCACAAAAGAGAAAATCAGAGTTGTCAGTAAAATCATAAAAGCTATGGCTAAAATAGTTTTGTTTATTTTTTTTAGACAAACATACTCAAAAAATATTCTTGAAAATTATCACATAATATTATATAAATTATAAATATTTATGTATTTCATGAGTGTGTTACTTTTTGTTTGTTACTGTTTGATGACATGTTTAAAATTCCCAAATATGCCTTCTGTATTCATATTTTGTTTTTAAATAAATCAGTTAAAAGAAATTAATTACACTTATTTTAATTGGAGATTGTGTTTTCTATAATGGCCTTTTTTAGCAACAACTAATTGTTTTAAATAATATTAAATTCTTAGTTTTACTCATAACGTTTTTCTTAATTGAACTGAATGTTAAATGGATTGTCAGTCTAAATGCATAATTTATTAATAATCTAGGTTTAAGGTTCTTTGCTACAGGTTCCTATCAGAAATCTGTAGCAAATGATTACCTTTGCTCTATGTCCCAAAGCAGCGTAAGCAACTGCATCACACATGTTGCCGATGCAATGACAAACTTCTTCTTGAAGAAATATATAGTGTTCCCAACAGAAAGAAGGTTAGCTCTAACATTTTTTATTACTGTTTTACTACTTATACTACATGATTATTAACACTTTATCTACTGCATTATGATACAGACAAAAACTGTGTTTGAAACATATATTTTTGGTTACTAAAGTGCATTATTTAAAGATATATATGTTAAAAATTATGCATATCACTTCATCATAATAATTAAGGAGAATTTTGTGAGGTCGTACTTTAGTGTACCACTGGTACATAGAGGTCGATAAAATTATTTTGACATGAAAAAAGTGTAGAGAAATATTTACTCTTTATGTTCCTCATATTTTGTCTAAGATTAGTGGGATATTCTTGAAATAATATAGGAATTAATTATAACACACATGAAGATTGCGAAAAATATCAAGTAAAAACAGCAAGTGTACTCCATAAAATCCCTTATGGAACAAAAATGGCTATATGTATCGTCTAATGCTTTGTAGTGAGATTAAAGGGAGGTACATCTGTTCCCTTCTTATAAATATCTTCGACATTTCTTCTATAAATTCGATTTTATACTCTTTATAGTACCATCAGTAGATAAAGGGTTAATGTTTGTTTTCAATTTCTGCATAATCTTATGTGTATATTATTAGAAGACATTTATGTTAAATGGAGAGATAAATAAGACAATCTTTTTTAAATATAGTTTGAGCTGTTTGCTGATATTTTCTATTTGGCTGTCTGTCTTTGTGCTTTCTGTACATCTATAATAATGAATTTCTGTTTATGTGTAATTGTCTTGTAAAAGATCAGTAGTTTTGTTAAAAAATATTCTGTTGCTTATCTATTCCCCTGCAAAACACATACTAAAAAAAGTTTTCATAAAATGGCAAGATTTTTTTTTTTTTTTTTAGTCAAACTGGGTTGAATCTAGCCTGCTTTTATTGTTCTTTTTTCGGGCTGGGCCATTTACTGGTAAAAAATAAACAGGTTGGCTATTTTTAGATTTCATACCGGGTTGGACTGGGTAGGCAAAGCTTCTGTATGTGCCGGGCCCAGGCTTCAAAATTTCACCCCGTGCAGACCTCTATTGTAAACAAACAGCAATTACTTGAATCATTGAATATGTCAGTAAATGTTTAAAGATGAAAATTGTGTCAATCGAGCGTTCCATAAATTGTCATACCAGTCACAAAATTTCAGTCGTCAATTTGAAAAAATAAAATTAATGTTTTGCTATTGCTTTAATTTAATATCTAAACTTTCACCATTATATTATAAAGAAATAGCTAAACAATTCTAAAGATTTATTTTATTAAAATTGATTTCTGAAATTTTGGGACAGGTGTGACATTTTATGGAATGTTCACAATGTGTTTTTATCCCAAAAATGTGTTTTTTCAATGTGTTTTCAAATTCAATGAAACATGGTAACCCGCTTTCCTGGGTGTACCCATGACTCCTACATTTGGAGGTCATCCAATTTACGGGCCTGTTTCCAGCATTACGGTTACATTCATGGCAATGGCTTGTTGTTGGGTAAGTATAATTTATTAAACATATATTTTAGGAATTTTTTTAAAAAACATTTTGGCAATCTAACATTTTTGTTATCATTTTGCAGGAGACAGTGGTTATCCAGGAGAGCAGTGGCTATATGTTCCTTTCGCAAATCCTGAAAATGCAGAAGAAGAAAAGTATAATATAGCACATGCAAAAAGGCACTCTTGCATCGAAAGATGCAACGGAACATTAAAATCCTGGTTCTGCCGTTTATTGAAACATAGGACATTAAATTATTCTCCAGAAATGGCAGCTAAAATAACATATGCGTGTGCAATTCTGCACAATGTGTATTTTCGATAATTTGGAATGGGAAAATTTCAATTTAACAGATGATGATGATGAACCCTTTAATACAGTTGAAAATGTAGAGGAATGAAAAAATAAAGTTAATTTTAAGACTATCAGTGATTTTTCTTTTTAATCCTTTATTCCATTTATAATTTTTCTCTATTCACTACTTTATTTTTCTTACAACTTGTTTTATCTGTTTAATAATTTTAAACCTAAAATAGGGTTTATTAATATCTTTTGAATCAATTATCCAATTGAACAAAAACAGTAGTTAATAGCAAGATTTGATCCCAATTAATAAGTGAACCAATTTTTGATAAAATTTGAATATCCAGAGAGATAGAAGCATCACTAATTCATCTGTTCTGAAAGAAAACAAATTACTGCCATCACTGTTTGTGTTTCTATTTAGCAGGGGCATAGAAAAGGGAGGATGTCAAGTTCCCCTCCCCGCCCCCTGTTTATTATGAATTTTTTTTTAATGCTAAATGAAAAAAAGCAAAATTAATGCCTTATAAATGCTTATAATTAATAAATGATTATTAATATATAATTGATTTTTTTTTTTTAAGATTAATTTTAAGTCATTTAAAAAAGAATGTTGAGCCTCTCCTAATATTTTTGAATTGCTGTGTAGCTACTTCTGCCAAAAGTAGCAAATTGTTATTAAATAGTTGCATGAAAACAGATTTTTGATTTACTACAAACAGTATATTATGTAGTGTGTACTTTAAATGTGATATCAAATATAGGGATTTCTACAATATTGTTTTGCTTTTGTCCTATTATGTATTAATATTTTAAATGAAAGGCAAAGGTGGAGGGAGCATCCCTAAGGAGTTGGTGATGAGAACCATAGCCTCCTAAACTAAATGCCTTCCACGTGGTTCAGAAACCTGGCAACAGTTCAAGAGGTAGACAACGCCGCCTGGTACAAATTGCAAAAATTTTTATTCAACTGTCACCAATAATTTTAAGAATTGATATGATATATTTAATCGAAGTTTCTTCGATCAAAATCCATTTAAAAAAAATTTCTTGGCTGTTGAATAAAAAAGTAGCTCAATCTATAATAGGTGGCGCTCTCTACCGTCAAGTTTATGAGCCACGTGGAAGGCATCTAGTTTAGGACGCTTAATCAGAACAAGAAGGCAAAATTCATTAGTAAATAAATAAAAAAATTGCATGTCATGATAGACTGCAGAATGGTAACAAAGGAAAACTGAACTAAAAGATATAATCCTCTCACACTAATGAGTGGCCAAATTGTTATATACATGGTGACCATAATTAAAATGACAGTGCTTAGTGATCTAATTGTAAGAATATCACTAAAGTTTATAGAAAGCTTAAATAACACAGACGTTTAATTCAGCAAAAACGATTTAAGTCACCATTAGGAGAATACATAGGCAGTGCTGCATAATAGAAGAGTTTCAGAAATGGAAAAGTGTGGACAAATTAGCAGTGTTTCTTATTTCAAAATAATAAATGGAGACAAAGTGAAAGAAAAAAGAAGGCACAATCGATTTTATCAAATTTTGACAAAAGCTGTACTCAATATTGCTACATATTCCCTTAGCAGTAATTTTTTGGCACAATTCTTGCATTTAAGGTAGTATGAGTTAAAAATTATAGAACTTTGGATAAACACTGTAAAATGCAAGAAACTCACAACAAATGTTTCAGGTCGAAAGAGCACACAACCCTTTGTCAGGCAAACAAAGTAGGTACAAGTGCTACAAGTTACTAACTTATATAATTTATTCTGGAGCACTGTTAGCCCTGGCTTTTTTTTTTTTTTTTTTTTATATACATATAAGGGATGCTCTATCTGGCAGCAATTAAACTCCTATGTTACTGTATGGGGAATTAGTTAATTAATCATTTCTTAATATATGTTTTTTCTTAATTTGTTTTCACATTCAGAAAATTTACAACTCTCTTATTGGGTATTTTTCTTGTATTTTAGCAAAAAAAAAATCAATTTTTGGAAAATAAGAACTAATTTCACAATTCGGAATTAAAAAATAATATATTAATTATAGGTAATGAATAATTCCAAAACAAATTTCTCTTTAGAATAACATGGGGTTTGGCTGAGACAGTGATGTATCAATTACAAAAGGTAGAGCCATAAGAATACTTTTAGCACTTTAATTGTCCTGCACAAGCTTGTCTGAATTTTTTCTATATTACAGGCAAAAACAAGTTTTAAAAAAATATGTTGTAAGTATGAATCTAAAACTACAAAGACATTAAAATTTTATTTATGCATGATTTATGCTGACTAAATCAGCAGAATTCAGTCTCATTCCCTTAAAAGTTAAAATATAAGGGGGGGAAAAAAAAAGGCTTTTTTTGAAACACATTTTAGAAATGACCCCAACCCTCCAAAAAAAAAACTTCCTAAGCTACAACAATAATAATAATAAGGTTACATCATATTATCTTGCAATTTTGTTATATAATTATGTATGCTGCAACCTCTTTTTTTTTAGTAAAAAATTAATTTTCTTTTTTTATAGTAAGGTTACACAGTTACAAATTTTGTTTTTGTTTATTATTATTTTATAAGTTAAAACTTAATGTTTGGAAACCATCTACATGTGCTTTTGCCCCTTTTATATGCTTAGAGTTACTACTAAAATGCTGCAACGGTTAACTAAATTCATTTACATAAGATTTAATACATAAGATTTAATTCTTCAGTACCCACCCCCCCTTTAAGTTTAAGAGACCCTCTGTTATCTCTGGCTATTTTGGTTACAGTCCTGGGTTGATAGGGGTGGTAGGCCATACACTCGTCAAGTAAAACTGTTCCTAAACCTGCTTTAGATTATTTTATAAATGCCTTCAATTTTATTATCTCATGCTATAAGACTTAATATCAATCTATCTTTATACTGTTTAAATGCAGGGTAAGAGAAAGTCATGCGAGTGAAACACGGATTATTTTACTTACCAATTATACTCATTGGTTTTATATTGAAAAATCTAGATATTTTGAAAAAATTTTAGTTACACGGTTAGAATAATAGATATGTACAACACAAATTTTCTCTTGACATTACAGTAAGAAAGTATAAAGCAGTAAAAGAACATGCCTACTTTTTTCTGACAATCTTATACGCAAGAATAAAAAAAAAGTTAAAATAATAGAAATAACACACAGTATGTAAAGCTGAAGATCTTTAATCCGCACACCTTGGTTCTAAAACTTGTGCGGATTATAGATTCTTGCAAATTATAGATCAATGATGCCATTTCCTTGCTATATGAATTACTATAAGGTACATAAAACAATAAACTTTATTTAATGAAGCTAGAATTAGAATTGTTTGTTTTTATATAATGTAATGAAGGTAATACTAATAAATATATAAAACAATAAAATTTATTTTAATGAAGTAGAAGCAATGTATAATTTAAACCCTTAAATGAGTAATTCATTAAAAAACTGCACTCCTACTTCTGGACTGTGATTAAAAATATGCAGCCAGATACTTGCAATGTGATTAGTTTGATGCAGTGTAGATCTTTTCTTGAAAACAAATGCTGGTATAAATTTTTCCTTAAATAGTTTTGTGTATTTTTGAAATACCACCTAAAAAGAACATTTACACTAATAGGCCTTAAACATCTGTGAAAATACACAATCCCACCAACACATATGATGGCATTTTTTTCAACCAATGAGCAATGTTGTTACTGGCAGGAGTTAGAAAACTGTACTTGCATGTGTTTTGTTTGATCCCTAATTGAATATTATTCAGACGATGTTCGGATTCGCTAAAAAAGTAGGTAATAAAGTATAATTATTTTTTTTCCTTTTAAAATTATGCACATCTTAACTCATTTTTTTTTCATTTCAGTATGTGAATTAACATCATATTTTCTCATGTATATCCAAAATATCGATTTTCGTTACTGCAAAATCTTTTGTTTACATTTGCAAAGGGAGTGTGGATTATAGACAATTGTGAATTATGGGTATGTGGATTATAGATCCTCAACTGTAATAACATTTCAGTTCTTATAGCAATAAGCTTTATTATTATCAATATTCACATATAAATTAATGCAGCTTAAACAATAACACTGAAGGAAAAGTAACACAATTTTAAAAAGAAATTATTTATTTGGAATTATTCACAGGAAATTTTTCAATCACATGGTTCACAATGCTTTCAAATAAAATCAACTTTCATTTTTTCAATGTCTAATTTTTCTTGCTCAATCTCCAACTTTTTCTCATCTAATGATATTTGTTTTTCCTGTAAAGCTGCCTGCCTGTCAAAGCAGCTGCAACAGCCATCAGTCCAGCTGCAGCTGCAACGGCCAGCAGTCTCTTCTTGTGCTGCAATAAGTCTTCGGGAGTTTTCATTCCCTAAGACCATATTGCAGGGTGGTCGAGGATGTTTTCCTCCTTTATTCCGGAGGCTCCCAATTCTGTCACCACCTGGAGTTGGTAAATAAGTTGATGTGCCTAGGGTACACTGAACTGCTACTTCTGATTGTGAATCCAAGTTGACCTCAGGCTAAAAAAATAATTATTATTATTATATATATATATATATACACAAATAAGTTATATAATAAACTTTAAACCGCTTGCTGGATAGTAGACTATCCAGCAGTAGGAAAAAATAAAATAAATAAAAAGAATATTTGCACAATTAAAAAAAAAAAAAAAAAAGAAGGAAGAACTAATATAGCTGGAATCTCCAAAATCTGGACATATTTACGGTTTTAGTTTTCTACATAAAGTAAGATTTAACTGTACAGTGGAGCACCGAAAACGGAATGTCCAATTAACCGAATCGATCAAGGAGCATTTTTTATTTCTTTCCCGATCTTCAAGTGAAAAAATAAAATAAAATATTAAATTTGCTCATGCACATGAAAGAATTATATCTGTAAAATAATAATTTTAAAAGTAACAAACAGTAACAGAAAATACAAAATTTCACACAATGAAAATTTTTATTTAACAAATTCAAAATAAACTATTAAAAATTTTAAATGATTATTTTGTAATAATTAATAAACAATTTAACCATTGCAATTTGATTTTTCTGAATGTGAAAATGTAATTTAAACACAGTGATCTTTCACTTATACACCGCCTCTTTTATGCGCCTTTTTCATTTATACGACAATTTTTAATGGTCCCGGCTCATTATAAAGGAAAATAATGGTATAATCATTCGTTTGTGTCTGCGACTTTTTTTTTTTTTTTTTAAATAGCAGAAAGCACAAAATTTTATTATTTTTTCCCTTAAATGGAAATAATTTAATAATTAGAATTTTTTTGTAGAAAAAGGAAAGGAAAGGAGAAGGAAAATATTAACAAAATAAACAAATTTTGCAGCTTATAGAATGAAACGTATAGATCGATCCAGTCTTTTATTCTCAGTTCCCACCCTGCACCTTTTCAACATTTGACGCTTCTAGGAAGACATTCTTTCAACATGAACATGAATGTTCAATGGGGTATCTTATCTGTTTCCCCACCCACTTTCAAAACCGATCCATCTTGATGGAAAGAACTTGTATTATTGCTAGTTCTATCCCCCCCCCCCCAATTGTAATGCTGTTTTACTAGAAAGTGGTCATTCTTCTCTTATCACGGTAAAAAGGGGATGATTTCTCAATTTTATTTGGATTCCAACAACTGAGCTGTTCAGTTAGAGATTTTTAACTTGTGTTGTTTGCTTGGTTTGTGACGAAATAGCAAAACGAACGAAATTGTCCTTGTCTTTCAAAGTGAATTTTATTAAGAAATTTGAAGAAAATCCATCAATTACTAAAAAAGCTTTAGCTGATCATTTTAAAATTCCTGAGTCTACTTTAAAAGGAATTCTTAGAAAAAAGGAAGCAATTCTAGCTGCTGAAAGAGAATGCAGAAATAAATCTTCAAAGAGAAGCCGAATTCAAGGAAGAAAGTTTCAAGTAATAAGTTTTATTACAATGGTTTAAAGAAGCCCGTGCCTCTAACATTCCGGTTAACATTAAGCTACTCAGACAGAAATCTGTTCATTTATCAGAGACTTTGAAAATTGAAAACTTTTCAGCATCACATGGTTGGGTGGAGAAATTTAAGATCCGGCACGGTTTAGAAACTCGTACCCTATGCAATTGTTAATGAAAAAACTGTACAGCAATGGAAAGAGGACTTATCCTTAATAAAATCTTCAATTGCGATGAAACTGGTTTGTTTTTCAAGATGCCTACAAAAATATTGGCATTTAAGGGGGAACCCTCTCATGGTGGCAAAAACAGTAAAGAAAGATTAACTTTTGTTATGTTGTAACTCAGATGGATCAGAAAAACTTACCCCTTTAATCATTGGAAAATCAAAAAAACCTCGATGTTTCAAAAACATAAAACGGTTTCCGTGTGAGTACTTTAGCAACAGTGCATGAGATTTTCTTAAACTTTCTTCATAAATTTGACAAGAAAATGGAGAAAGAAGGAAGAAAAGTTCTTTTTATGGATCAATGCCCTGCTCATCCTCGTGATCTGCCAAAATTTGATTACGTAAAAGTGCATTTTTTTCTGCAAACTGTACGAGTATGTTACAGCCTCTGGATCTAAGTATAATGCGTTGCTTAAAAGTGCACTATATAGAAAAACTTTAATTTGTCGATATCTTGCCGAATTAGAAACAGGTAAGTCAGCTGCAGCCAATGTAAAAATTTCAATTCTTGATGCAATGAATATGGTATGTGCTTTTAAAAAGCTGGATTTAAATTTCCTGATGAATATGAATGTCGTGACCAAATTAACAAAATGAAGAAGATTGTGATGTAAATCTTAATGATGACGAATGGCAAAGCATATCTGATGGACTTGTTTCTTTTAATGAATTTGTTGATGTAGATGATAATTTAGTAACAACAGAACTAAGAGATACTGAAGATATTTCTAATGAAATGGCTAATTTTTTTTATCAATCTTGAAAGATTGGGAAATTTTTCACTTCCCAGATGGTCTTTTCTTTTATATTGCAGACCAATATGCACATATATCATGATCCTTGTCATAGAACTCTTTCTTTACTTAAATTTTCACACATATACAATGCATACTCTGATCTTATTTTGTCACAAAATTCATCTGTTTTCACAACTTTTATCATTTGCTCGGCAATACGACAAACTGCTTCTTTTGATTTGGTGTCATTCTGGTAGTGAGGTACAATAAACTGCAAATCTCCTAATAACGGATTTGTAAAAGGCAATTGGTCTTTAAGGTAATCTGTCACTTTGATAAAACAGCGGCGAGCATTATGAAGAAAGTCTTTGTGATCTGGAAATTTCAATATTTTCTTTACTGCACATCCAACATCAATTTTTTTAAGCGGAATCCAATTATCTGCATTATCACACTTAACATTCATTAAAGAAAAGACCCTTCATTCTGTCCCACCATGTCTATCTTTAGAAACTTATGCATGACATTCCTAATTAATTCATTTTGTTTTGCATAAAGTACGTGCACAAGGAGTCTCTTTCTGGAATATGGTTAAATATGGTGTAAACATATTGGACATAAAAACCACAAAATGAAGATATAGCAAGTTCTTTTCATCCTTCAAGAAACGCAATATTATTATATTTTTCACTTGATTTGGTATTATTGGTTTTGGGAAAAAAAAAAAATATATTCTTTAAGCACATCAAATTGCTCCAAAACTCTTTCACACACGGGACCCAAAGTAAGCCATCTGTTTTCTACATGACGTAAGAAGAAATGATCGCTTATCTCATTTTCAAGACTCGTCTCTTGTATTTCGTGATAATCTTCTCGTCTAGCAGCAGACATTTTAAACCATTGGAAAATCGCTAGCACAAAGCTTTCAACATCACTCTTTAATTCCTGGACACCTTTTTTTAATGCATTATGCACTATATGCAAAGTACATGTTCCGATGTCAACCAGATTTTCCATAGATCGTGCAGCTAAATGTGAATTCCTTTTTTTTCTGAAAGCATAAATTCACCTTGGGACTATCCATTGAACATTGAAGATGATAATTCAATTTCAAATCATGTTCGGAAATAAAACTCAAAACTTTTTCCAGAATTATATCAGCATTTGCATGACCCCCAAAAAAAAGAATTACAATATGTTACAACTTTCTCATATTTTTCACACCAATATCCCCAATATACACATCCATTTGCTTTTTTACCTGTTTGGTGGTGTTGGTTTCGTCAAAGTATAAGGTAAAAAATGATTTGCTACAGGAATAATTTGAAAATATTTTCTCTTGAAAATATGGCGCTAGTCCAAATTTTGTCAGATATCTAGCTTTTCCGTCTGAAAGTTTTAAATTTCTTGCAATCTCAGAGTCGTTGAACGCTACAGGTAAGATTTTTCCCAAATCAGTAACAGAGTTAAAGGAAAAATTACATTTTATTGCAGTAAGCAAAACTAGGCCTTCAACCTTTAAAATTTTATCATTGAAAGTCGCAGGAGTCCACTCAATATTTTTTTACTGGTAGCTCAAGAGTTAAAAACACTGTCATTTGACGATCCAGCCCTCTCTTTTTTTAATAAGTCTGAAAAACACTTTGATGATTAATGAAATTTTTCAAAAGTTTTTTATGCTTACTGTTGTTATTGGCATGAGATTCAACATGTTTGAATCCCATATTAGAAATGCTGAAGCGTTTTCTACAAAGCCTACAAAAGACAGAATGAATATCGTCAGGACAGGCTTCGCACCAAAGGCTAATGGGTCTATCTTCGCCACTGTCATCAACTATAGAACGACTAAGCCAGTCTTTGGAAAACTTAGTATTCCTTGGCATTTATTTATAAAAAATAAATGAGCAAAATCATAAATAAAATAAATTTGTAATTTTTTCTTAAAGAAACAAAATAAATAATTTGATAAACAAAAACATTCAACTCCTTCACACGCTCAATAATCAAAAAGCATAAATGCGGTTATCGATTAAAATCAAGGAGTAGTAGATGTTGCCAATTTCAAGTCACAAGTATTTACAGAAGCATGTACCGCTTGACATTTTTGACCACACCTGCTCCAAGTTTCCTACTTCACATCCATGTTCGGATCACTAAGCGGCCGTGACGTCATGCAATCCCAACGAATAAGAAGAAAGATAGACCCACAGCACATTGCACTGCCTACGCATTGCCCTTAAGATCGTAATCATAGGAAATAACACACGAAACAAACATTTTATTGCGTACTTGTGTAAATTTTTATTTCAGATTGCTTATTTTGGTAATCTTAAGTGAAAATATTTAATGATTTATGACAAATTTCGCGTAATTTCAGAAATTTCAGGACAAGTACGACCCCTACAAGTGCTTAAAAGTGCGTGAATTTTTTTTTAAATGTGTTAAAAGTACTTGAATTTCAGATATCTTAAGAAAGGAAAAAAAAAAAAAACTGCTTCTACTGCAATTGATTTCTAAGATCGCTAATACATAAAGCGCATGCTAACGCCATTTTCTCAGTTTGATCCCATCCCGTTTCCTACCCTCGTACCTCTCTGCTATGTTTCCGAGAATGCAATCGTCCTCCGGAATCACGAGTCACGTTTTATCCGTTCGATCCCATCCCGTTTCCTACCCTCGTACCTCTCTGCTCTGTTTCCGAGAATGTAATCGTCCTCCAGAATCACATGTCACATTTTCTCCTATCCTCTCGTCGTGTGCGCTGCGTAGGTTGAACGTAGCTGCATAGTAAGATTAAGATTTCGTTGATGTGAGCCACGTGCATGATGAATGTAGAATAGAGATTTTTCATACAGTTTTCTCGCTCATATTGATTTATGCATAGTTAATATATGGCAGGGAAATGCGTATTTAATAATGTTTGGCTGGAAATGCCTGAATATAAAAGTTGGCTGCGAAGTACAGCAGCAGATGTTAATTATGCACGCTGCATTTTATGCAGTAAAAATTTCAGTGTGTCCTCGATGGGTGAAAGCGCCCTTAAAAGCCATGCTAA
This sequence comes from Salticus scenicus, assembly GCA_963930645.1. NCBI lineage: Eukaryota > Metazoa > Arthropoda > Arachnida > Araneae > Salticidae > Salticus > Salticus scenicus. Next base: position 241,058,666 of record OZ005658.1, read on the forward strand.
GAGCAAAATAAATATGGAAATAACTTCTATTAAAAAGAATTCAGTGTGCCCCGTGAATAATTTTTTTTAAGGCAAAAATAATGCTAAGCCATGAAGTAATTCTCTGGTTTCAAAGCCATCAGCGGCTTCATCCTCTGCAGATATCAAATCGCACATTGTTAAAAATGACGTTTAAGATGCTGAAATATTGTGGACATTAAAGACGATAAAAAGCTACGCTTCATATAAGTCAAATGAAAACATTGAAAAATTATTTAAATGTATGTTTCCAGACAGTGCCATAGCAGCGAAGTTTTCGTGAGCAGAAAAAAAAACTGCTTATTATGCTGTATTTGGAATTGCTCCATATTTAAAAAGTGTTTTACAAGATTATTTAGGAAAAAAGAATTACATTTTGTTATTTGATGAAAGCTTAAATATGATGAAGCAAGTAAAACAAATGGATATCCATGTCCGCTACTGGCAAGTACAATGTACTTTAATTTCGCTTTTTTGGGGCATAGCAGATCGTCGGACATATTCGATGAATTTCTATCTTCTATGATTGATTTAAAATTTTCGAAAGCAATCCAAATATCTATGGATGGCCCCAATGTAAATTGGAAGTTTTATAGTATGATTCAAAATTATTATTCAACTGAATTTGGTAAGCGATTACTTGATATTGTTAGCTGTGGCATCCATATCCTGCACAATGCTTGTAAAATTGGATGTAGTGAGAGCAAATGGGGCATTAAGGATTTTTTAACGGCTCTATACAATTTGCTCAAATATTCACCCGCTCCTAGAGAAGATTTTTTAAACTAATCTGAAGGGTTATTACCCATGAAATTTGTGCAACATAGGTGGCTTGAAAATGTTTCAGCCAGTGAATGTGCAATAAGTTTATTACCTAGCATAAAAAAATACATATCTTTTGTTGATAGTAATGTAAACAATGAACCAAAATGTAAATCTTATCTATGCGTTAAATCACATATGAATGACAATTTACTGTCTGTAAAATTGAAAGTTTTTCACTCCATAGCAAAGATTTTGTATCCATTTTTAATAAAATACCAAACTGATAAACCAATGTTGTTTTTCTTATCAGAAGATTTTTAAAAAATTCTGAACATTATCTTGCAACGTCTTGTGTCATCCAGTCAGTTGAGTATGGCAACTACCATGCAAAAGATCTTAAAAATCCTAAAATACATAAAAAGGTTGAAAACATTGATTCAGGATTCTTAGCAGAAAAAGAGGTAAAGGCATTGTATGCATCAAAAAAAGTCTCTGATCGTTAAGTTTTTGATTTAAGAATGAAATCCAAAAAGTTCCTGTTAAGTGTCGTAAAAATTACTAGAAAAATCTGTAGTTTGTTACAGCTTAGTTAGGAATTTATCTTGCTTAGACCCGAGAAAAATGAGCGAAAAAAATTCTTGTTTGAATAAAATGAAACTTATTTTAAACTCTAACAGAAGCTAAACAAGTTGACGAAAATGAATGTGAAGACATTTTGATAGAATTTGACGATTACTTGAGCACAATAATCTAGAATTTCAGACTTTTCAGAATTTTCACCAGATAACTCAAAAATTGATGAGTTATTATATGAAACTATGAACACTACAAAATACAAAAAAATATGGAAAGTCACAGAAATGTTGCTGCTTTTAAAAGCCATGGGCAAGCGAGTGTAGAAAAAGGTTTTAGCATAAATAAGAAAATAGAGGTTGAAAACATGCAAAGCAAAACATACATTGCACAGAGACTAATTTGTGATTTTATTAATTCAGTTGGTAATGTATATACATTGAAATAACAAAAACAATGCATATGTATGTTTCTAATGCTAGACAGAAATACATAAAATACTTAGATGAACAGAAATTGCAGGCTTGTCAAGTAAAGAAAAGGAAGAGTGTAACTCTAGAAGAAATAAAAAGGTTTGAAAAACAAAAAGAGGTTTTTAGAAAATATCAAAGTCATGTTAAAATCTGCTGATGAACTTGCAGAAAAAGCTCAAGAAAACAATGATTTGACTGCTATATCCAAATCAAATTCCTTACGACGATCTGTGAAAGAAAAACTGAATGAGATTATTAGTGTATTGAAAGACGTTGAAAAATGATTTTATTTTTTGGTAGTTTATCTATTCTTTTAAACATTTAATTATGTAATTAGGAAGTAATTAAAATCAAATTGATATTCTTAGTAAAAAATAGTCATTTTATTTTGTGCATTTTTATTTTATTTTTTTTGTGATGTGTAGAAAGCATAGTTAAAAGATTAAAATAAGTTTTATTTCAAAAGAGACTAATTTAAGGAAAATTTAATACAAAATAATAGTAATTATTTAAAAAATAATTCACCATATTCTTAATGTTTTGGTTTGGTCTAGACTGAGGAATAGAAGTAAAATAAACTTATTTCATTCTATTCAGTATTTTATCACAATTTTTATTAATAAATTATTTTGTATGAAATTAAAACATTTCATAGCAAAAACAAAATATTTAAATACGTGTTTTTATGTAGTGAGACGCTAGAAAGAGCACCGAGAAGTTATTATTACATTAATTAAAGTTTAATAAAAAAGATTAATATTTACATATTATTTACAAGATTTGACCACATAGGTCCAAAAAACTATTCCACTTAGGATTCATTTTGAGTTAATTATATCGTAAAATACTAAAGCCACTTAGGCAGGTTATGTTACTGCTTAAATATCCAAATCATGACTAGCTGTTCACTGAGATAAGTTCTTTTTCACGTAGAAAAGTCAAGCAAAGTAAAAGAACAAAAAAGAGTTCTGCTTCATCATCATAGCCCGGCAGGTTGCTATTGCAGGTCATATTTGAAAACTTATTTAATAAACTAGTAAAAACAAAGTTTCCACTATAATTATGTTTATCAAAGTTTTACATATTAGGTCAAGTAAAAAATAACAAATAGCTCTAAAAATAGAGAAAAACCTTTTTCAAAAAAAAAAAAAAAAACTGATATTGAGTTTTTATATATCCCCCCCCCCCCCCACACACACACACACCTTTACGTACACCAAAATTTTTTGGGGGTTTGTAAGTTGGTCCGAAATCATCGTTGAAAGTGCTTGAAAAGTCCTTGAATTTTTTTTTACTCCTAAGTGTATGAATCATGATCAGGTACACAATATACACCATTTTATAAGATACAATGCTTATTTTCACGTTTGTTTACAACCGGAATCGATGATACAAGCTGATTTTCAGGGTTGGCAGCGAGCGCCATCTAACTTATTCCACGGCATGCTTTGATATTTGCAGTTTTGTTATGGCCGCTTTAACATTGGTGCAGAGTGATCTAGTAGGGCCGTGCATGAGTTTTGTCCCACGATATTATGTCCAGATCTCAACTTAAGTAATTAAGAAGAAAAAAAAAAAAAAGACATGCATTTTCAATACATGACACTTATTTATACAACATAGCATGCAAAATAAAGAAGATAGAACAAAGAAAAAAAGTAATTATATGAGTATTTATAAACTCAATCTTTAAATGAGTATCTAGTTTTTAAATGCTACTTTAAAGACCACTAATGTGCTCTTAAAGAATCAAAAGCTATGTAACAATGCTACTTTATAACTAATATCAGATATATAAAATAAGAATCTTATGTAGGACTAAAAACAATTTTTAAATACTGAAAATGTATAACACATTTTGTATTTCCTCCTGGCTGGAAAATGCGGTGGCATCTGGAATTGGGCAGTTTTCCAGAATGGGGAGTCCTTCAGCTCCATCTGGACCAATAAGAGCTATGACTCTTTCTTCTAAAGGAGTGATAACTTTCAAGTTTGGTGTTCCGCCTCCAGTTTTTTGTATTTCTAGCAAATTATGCTGATACTTCTTTTTTATCTCACTTTTATAATCAGACCATGACTGAAATAGAAATATGTATTTTTATTTCCATATTTACTATAAAATAAGACAAACAAAAAAAATATTCAGTGGAGATGTACCAAACAGAAATTTTGGTATAATATGCTTCATGCAAAATAGTAACTATTCAGCTGAATACAGAAAAAGCAAGCTGATTACTCATATATTTAGGTGTTAACCTTCTTATTTTAAAGATAACTATCGTTAAGTATTATACAAGTCTGCAATGACTTTTTTTTTTCCTTGAAGTGATATCTTTATCTTCTGCATTTTTGGATGCTGAATAAAAAATATTCATAAATTTCCACTGCATTCAGACTTCACAGAAAATGTGATTTTTTTGTCAGATGTAATCTTAAACATTCATCTCTCAATTTTCCTCTGAATAAATTCTATAAAATCTAGGCAATGTAAGTAAAGAATAAGAATGTCATTTTTATTAAGACATCAACAAAATAAAAGGTGATATAAAGACTGATGGAATGTTAAAATATTAACGAATATTGTTGGATGCTGCTGTTAATCCATGCACAAGCAAAAAATGTGAATGTTGTTTCAGTGTAAAGAAATGAAGACATTTAAAACTTAATGTTTAAATAATAAGCCATTTTAATGTGTTTCAAAGAAATTTTTTGCCAATTATGATCGAAAATGTAAAATAGTATGACTCTTATATACATAATACAAAAGATAGACTAATAAAGATTAATTTCTGTTCTTCAACATTTTACGTTAAATTACTCTTATATTATGTATGGAAATATACTTATTCAAATTTTCTTTGGATATTAGCATGTATGCAATGTAAACAGAAATGCACAGTGTAAGAATATTTCTTATCAAGTTTTACAAAAGTACTCATATACATTTTGAAAATGAGCTAAAACTACTTTGCCCTCGAATGCCTTTGTATATGTTATGTATATCTACTATATTTTTTCATGCTATGTTTTATATTATAGATATCTTATTGTAATTGTTAAAGCATGGCAAAATTTATCATTTACATCATTTAGTTAAAAAGAGGTGACCTAAGAATAAAATTTTAATGCCATATCTATTAAAAACTTAAAAATTTTGTTAACTTTAAAATAGGAAAAATATTTCAAATTACACTTACAAGATTGATACTGCAACAATGTTAATATTAAAATGCAGTACTTAAAACAAAGTTGGGAAACAATGAGGGAAGAATTTGCTTGCCTGCGATTGGTCAGTTAAATTCCATTCCGAAGTCAGGTCAATCGTTCGGATAGAAAACAGATAGGCTTTTCCGAAAGCATGGTGCTAGTGTCTACATTGCATATCGGAATTTTTTTAGTTGAATCCTTTAGTTCTGATGTCGGAAAGTTTCCACGTGGAATTTATGTTGGTTCTAGATCCTCTACTGCTGATCCATAAGCATGGCAGGTAGTGATGTGGGACCAAATTTTCCAAAACAGAAAATTTTCCACTATGTTTTTTCGGAAAATTTTCAATCTCTAAAAAGGCAGTTCAGTAGATGGCACCACTGCATTAGTTTCCATGGTTACCATAAAGAGATTCCTCTCATACTAGGTAGATTGCATAAAGAGATTTGTTCTTAAATTATAATGCCCAACCAGAAAAAAACAAGTGTGGAAACACTTTATTGAAGTTCATGAAGGCAATAAAGTTATTGGTAAATGCAAATACTGTGATCAAACATATGCAAATAATGCCACTAGGATGAAAAAACATTTACGCAGTTGTAAAAAATGTCCAGAAAGAATACAAAATATTTTTCAGAAGTTGACCCGACATAAAAGAGAAGTAACTACATGTGAAAGAAATTCACCTCAGAAGTCTCATGTAAGTAATGAAATTTTAATTTACTGTTTAATAATAATTTAATATTGTAGTTGTGTGTATATATATATATATATATATATTACTTAGTTTCTCTGAATTTCTGATTGAACTATTCTCAGTATAGCTTGGTAAAAATCTAAAAAATAAATAAGTACATAGCAGTTAAAAACATTATTTGTTGTAAATTTTTGATCATATTTATATTCTATGCAAGTTATCTGCCTAGGAAATATTCTAATGTATAATATAAAATCAAAAATAAAAGTAGCAAAACCAAAACTTATTTAAATGAATTTCTATGCATATGTAAGATTCATAGAAAAATTTATTTTTATTAAAGTAAAAAAAAAAATAAAAAAAAATGTACCAAGAAAAATAATAAAATTTTCAAATACTTATGTTTTTATTTATTTTATTATTATTTTTTTTTTCATTAATATTTAAATATAATTGAAACCAAAATTCATTCATATTAAATTCTACTTATCTCCGTAAGCAAATTTTAATTTGATTTTAGTATTTATATTCATAATAATAAAAAGTTTTTTTTTTTTTTTTTTTTTTTTTTTTACATAGAGAAAATTGCATAAAATTCCTGATATCTTTCACAATAATGAAATATATATATAAACAAACTATAATATATTCAATAAAAGTACAGTACACTCTCAAAAATCCACACAGCTTAAAACGAAGTGTTTTGTGGATTTCTGAATTTTGCAGACTTTAGAGTAATTACCTTTATTTACATCTAAGAACCTCATTTAAGTAGAAAATCTTTAAGAAACAATTTATTTGTTATACGTACAATGCTGAAATAAAGTGTGCCTAATAAAAGTACAAATATTTTATTAAATTTTAATTTAAGGAGCAATTTTCATTCATCATATTATAGTTACAAATTATCTAGATTTTTGAAAAGTCTGATCAATAGTAGTTAAGTAAGAATATATCCATACATATTTATTTGCCTATAACCTGCAAAAAAGTCAGCAATTCTTGGTCAATCACATAAGTTAGTGCTATGAGAAAGTTTGAATATTTATCTTATGTGAGAAAAATCTTTCATGAAACTTTCTCCTTCCTCTAAATTAATATAATTTATTTTTTGATAATTATACATGATTACACTTATTGTTTTCTTCTCTGCAATATGCTGAATGATTGGTGATTCATCAGCACCAGTTAATAATTGATTTATCTTTTAATACTGTTGAAGTTTTGCAATCCACTAATCAACAAATCAGTTGTGACAATGTTTGTTTACATTGCAAATGATATGCGGATTATAGAAAATTGCGGATTTTTGAGAGTTGACTGTAGTTATAAAACAAGGATACTGCAACCACTGCACCGGCACGGGCGAGCCGTGTTGCTGCCGCACCGTGTCTTATCAGCATCCTTCCGGTGACGCAAGACCTGGTAAAAGATAAGGAAGGTTAGAAGAAAGATGTTATCTTTAATGATTTTTCTTAATTATGATTTTAAAAGAATTATGGTAATTTGAAATAGTTAGAAAAATTTTAAACTTAGAAAAAAAATATGATTTTTAAAAAGAGGGTTTTAATGATCGGTAGTGTTGTCATCTGTTAGTCGATTTGTGAGAATTTAACGGGAGCCAATGTATTTCGAGGACTTAGCATTTTTCGCGATGGTCAGAGAATTTAATTGAATGAATTCGGAGATTGTAAATTTATATTAGTAAATTTTTACAGAGTTTATAGAACATGTCGATTTAGGAGAAAATAATTATAGTAATGACTGGTATAATAAAATTAAGCACTTTGTGGAATTAAGTGTTGATTATATACAAATAATTTAGCGGTTTTTTCGACCAATCAGAAGCATGGAATTAGGTTTCTAAGTGATTTTAGTACGCAAGTTTCGGAAAAAATCATGGAAAACTTTAAATATCTACCAGCTTTGAATCTCGTATAAAGAATGGGTTAAGATTACTTACAATCTATCTAGAAATTAATTAATTTTAAACGATTTTTAAAATTTCTTATTAACTAAGTCGTTTAGTAAATTAGAAAACTTATTCAGATGGATGAATCAAACAGAAACATGGATTTTTTAATGAATAATATTATAAAATTAAGTGATATAGGTATTTTTGGGGTATCTTGAACTAATCAAAGGCATGTATTTTTAATGATTATAAAATTAAACACTTTGTGGAATTAAGTGTTAAATATATATAAATAATTTAGCGTTTTTTTCAACCAATCAGAAGCATGGATTTTTAATGAATAGTATTATAAAATTAAGTGATTTTAGTACGCAAGTTTCGGAAAAAACTATGGAAAACTTTAAATATCTACCAGCTTTGAATCTCGTACAAAGAATGGGTTGAAATTACTTACAATCTATCTAGATAATAATTAAATTTAAACGATTTTTAAAATTTCTTATTAGCTAAGTCTTTTAGTAAATTAAAAAACTTGTGAAAAATAAGATATTTAGATTGCAGTAAGTGTTTAAATAAATCTTAGAAAAAATTCTAGAATAGAACATTTAAATACTGTGTGTGTGTGTGTGTGTGTAGTTACATGATAAAAAAATTAAAAACAGAATTAATTTAAAAATAATGAGAAATTTGACGGGACAAAAATTAAGCGAATTTTAAAAAGAGGGTTTTAATTATCAGTAGTGCTGCCATCTATTAGTCAATAAAAATTTAAAAGAGAATTTTAGAAATGTACTCACCATATGTTTTTTGTAGCAGGAGCTGGAATCGAACCCAACACTTTCGCTCTTTGAACCTTAGGCATCTGACCTCACGACCACGGCCTCACCATTCCACTCGAAGCATTTAGATATTAGGTTTGAGGGAGATAAATATTTTTTAAAAAGAATTTTATAGCAAGACCTGGAATTGAACCCGAGACAAAATATTCCCGGGGGATAGTAGTTTACAAGCGCTTTAACCACTATCCCACAGGAATACACTAAGTTTAAGATAGAAATAGGTGGACTAGTATTCAACATGGTGCCTTCTTTTGAGGTCACATGATTTTTTCGACCAGTCAGAAGCATGGAATTTTAATGATTATAAAATTAAGCACTTTGTGGTTGGTTAGTTGGTTGCCTTTTTTTGGTGCAAGGTCCGCAATGGGACATACTGCGCCAAACAATAGTTCAAAGAATAGAGTGTAGCTTCTGGATGGGTTTACCCATCCAGATGGTCATAAAAACACATTCAATGTTAAAATAGAATAATGTAAAAAAAAAACAAATATTTAAAAATAATAGAAAACAGAGTAAACTGTGTATAAGATAAAATGATGTAAAAAGTTATGAACAGTGTATATAATGAAATGAACAAAGTAATTAATAAAAACAGATGTCGTCAAAAAATAAGCAGTGTATACAATAAAAGCATATGTAAAATATAAACAGTGTATATAGTAAAAACAGAAGTAAAAAGTGATAAAGTGTAAAAAATAAAATCAGAGATCATTATAAAAGCCTGCTTCTTTTAAGAAGTTGGTCAAATGATGATGTGGAATAGTACCCAAAAGATCCGTCAGATTTGGAGATGATGAATGAAAGTAATATCTGTATAAATGCCGAAGGCATAGATAATCGGTGAGTATATGACGAATTGTAAGTGAATCGTAATGACATTTGGGGCAAGTAGGCTCCTGCTGTCCAAGTAACAAGTGTTTATGTGTAAGTCTTGAATGGCCAATTCGCAGACGAGTAATAATTACATCATATTTTCTAGGAGTAAGTGTAGGCCAGATAACTATTTCAGCTTTGATTTCTTGCAATTTATTATTATTTTGATTATTCCACTTCCTTTGCCAAATACCTTTAAAAAAGCCTCTAAATGTGTGTTTAGTTTAGTCATAAGGTTGGTTGGTTGTCTTTTAATGGCGCAAGGTCCACAATGGGACATACTGCGCCAAGCAAATATGTGAAATTAAAGTATAGCTTCTATCCAGATGGTCACTAAAACACAAAAATGGGTAAAAAGTTAAAAAAATAATGAAGTTAAAAAATCAAAAATAATAGATAACAGGGCAAACAGTGTATAAGATGAAATGATTTAAAAATAATGAGCAGTGTATACAATAAAACTAGAAGTAAAAAAATAGATAAGAGTATATAATAAAAACAATGTAAAAAAATGAAGTGTAAAAAATAAAATCAGATATCGTAATAAAAATCAGCCTCTTTTAAAAAGTTTGTCAGTAAAGGATGAGGATTAGTACCTATAAGGCTTGTCAGATTTGGTGATGATGATTTAAAATAATGTCTGTACAAATGACGAAGGCATGGGCAATCTGTTAGTAAATGGCGGATGGTAAGTGAAGTAAAATGACATTTAGGACAGTCAGGTTCTTGTTTTCCCAGTAGTAAGTGCTTATGTGTTAGCCTGGAATGCCCTATTCTGAGACGGGTGAGAATGACATCGTACTTCCTTGGTGAGAGTGTAGGCCAGACTGTTATGTGTGGTTTGATATTTTGTAGTTTATTATTCACTTGACATTCCCACTCTCTTTGCCAAAGGATTTTAAGGGACTGTTTGAGGGCATGCTTTAAATCTTCGTATTGAACTGGGCAGTTAAGAGTAGTTAAAGCCTGTTTTGCAGCCTTATCAGCAGTTTCATTACCTTTAATCCCAACATGTCCAGGAACCCAACAAAATAAAATATCAAATCCCTTTTTCAACAGGTCGTTATATGATTTTAAAACTGAAATAAATGAGGATGAATATGAAATGGAATAAAGAGAATCGAGAACACTTTTTGAGTCTGTGTAAATTATAAATTTTCTATAGCGATGAGAAGAAATGAAGTTAAGTGCGACCTCAATTGCAAAAAATTCTGCCGAGAAAACTGAAAAGGAACTTGGAAGATGATAGCTAAAAATAGTTGTACCAGAAACAACACCAGAGCCTACTTTATCGCCTGCCTTTGAGCCATCTGTAAAAATTTTGATGTAGTCCTTGTAACTGCAGCAATGAGAAGCATATAGTGACCTGAAGATTGAAGTCTAAGATGAGTTTCCTGGAATGCAAAACAAACAGGTTTATGATTAAAAATAATCTCCTTAATATCGTCTCGTTTATGATTAAAACCTCGGCAATTCCAGGAAATGAAATAAGTCATGTTTTTATTATTTTTAGATTAAAATATCTGCGTTATTGTCTTCTGATACAGTGGACATACTGTCCTCATCGTCAGAAGGATGGAGGCTAAGTGAGTCTTCATGTGTAACATTATTGACAGTGTCAGTTTTATGAGTATTGGTGATGGGTTTAGGTTCAGTTTTTTTCTTTTTAATTGTACTTTTAGTGGAAGTAGATGTAGAATGCTTATAAGATACAGAATTATGGTTTTGTCAGACAGGATTTTCCTCAAATTCGGTGAGTTTTTCTTAGGCACTGTTGGTTATTTGGGTTTTAAGCTGAGAAGAATGCAGGGTTTGATTAGACTTAGATTGTATTGTATTATTTTTTAATGCAATAACTGTTTGGCTGGTTTGTTCGAGGCATTCAGTCTGTGTTGCTATTGTATGATAAGTTTTTTTGCTGGAAGTGACGGCTGCGTATGATTTACCAATGGTAGGCGTCCTGGATTCTACTATTTTTCGAGCTTGAGGATATGAGATATTTTCATTTATTTTCACAGTTTGGATCTCTTTTTCTAATTTCCATTTTTCACATGCTTTTGAATATGCGGGATGATCTCTTTTGCAGTTAATGCAGCAGACGGGAGCTTCGCAATTTTTACTGTCATGGCCCACTGCACTGCAGCGAGCACATGTTGTATTTCTACGGCAAGAGGTCATTGAGTGGCCGAAACGTTGACATTTAAAGCAGCGCAGGGGATTTGGAATGTATGGTCTAATAGGGCATTTTAGATATCCGGCTTTTATTGATTGTGGTAATTTAGGCGAGTTATTTGTTAGAATTAAATGCTTGGTGGGAATTTGTTTGCCCTCTCGAAAAATAGAAATACGACGAACAGCAACAACGCTTTGATCTTTAAGATTTTCCAAAATTTCAGTTTCCGATACATATTGTAAGTCAGCTTCAGAAATTACTCCACGGCTAGTATTTAATGTTCGGTGAGCAGATACAGTTATGGGTATATTACCAAAGTTATTACATTTTCTTATATTTGTAGCTTGTTAGCTGTTTGCCACTTCTATCAATAACTCTCCTGAGCGAAGCTTTTTAATACTTTTTGGTTCACCTACCATCGATTGCAAGGATTTCTGGATTAAAAATGGAGATGTTTTTGAAAAGTCGCCCTCATTTCGTTTTATAATAAAGAAACGTGCCTCATTACTATCGAAGATATTCTTTTCATTTAATGAAGAAGAAAATTCTTCCATCCTATCCGCCCAAGAATTAACTTTTGAGATTTGATCAGCTTGGCCTGAGCCAGACGCATTATTCGTATTTCCTTTAATTGTAGCCATATTGAGATAAGAAAAAAGGTTCGAGGGTTTCCTTAGTCCCACAAGTCAGCCCGTTTCTTGAACAGACGGAAAAGCAAAGGGTTTTCAGAATCGCTCCTTGGGACACCCATAACCACTCACCAGCTACCAGACTGTCGACCCAGATTGGGAATCACATGTGGTAGTCGTGTTAGTCTGGTGTTTCTCGTTTGAGTAGTCACCGTTGTCTCACCTTCACCAAGGGCACCAGTCTCCCAGTGTGCTCCCAAGGCTAGACTACCGTGAGACCCTCACCAAATCGCCAACCCAATAACCAGCGCCACATCTACACCGGTCTCAGCTTGGTTACTGTATTAGTAATTTTAAGGTTTTTAGCGCAACATATGAGAACAAAAGGGTGAGTAAAAACAAGGTGAGTAGTTTCATTTTTTTGGTTTTTTCAAATTTTATAATTTTTTTAAGATTTTTTTTTTTTTTTTTCAAAGAACAAAACAACAGGAACAAGTACCAAAAACTTATTGGCAACAAAAGCAAAATAAACCAAACCAAAGGTGAAAGAAATAAAAGGGAAGGGGGGAAAAACAAAAGGAGAGTGAAAAAAAGATCACTCGGGCCCGGGGTGCGTGACTCCCCCTGAATACCTGAAGAAGGTACCCCCCTGGGGGAATGTCGTCATAAGGAACGGGACAGTTTAGAATAGCAGAAGCTTGCCTTGCGGCTTTGTCTGCTGCTTCATTGCCTTTGATGCCAACATGACCAGGAACCCAACAAAACAAGATGTCAAATCCCTTTTTCAGAAGGTTGTGGTAAGTTTTTAAAATTGAAATGAAAGAGAATCAAGAACACTCTTTGAGTCTGTATATATAATGAATTTACGATTTGGATGAGATGAAATAAAATTAAGGGCAACCTCAATAGCTAGAAACTCTGCAGAGAAAATAGAAAAAGCGTTAGGTAGCACATAGCTTAGAGTAGTATTGTCAGAGATAATCGCACAACCAACCTTATTGCTTGTTTTAGAACCGTCAGTAAATATTTCGGTATATTCTTTATAACTGCTCCGATGAGCTTTGTAGAGGGTCTGAAAGATAGAGGCATCAGTCTTACCTTTGTCAAAACCTTTGAAAGGTTGGTTGGTTGGTTGAATGGCTTTTTTTAGCGCAAGGTCCAAAGTAGGACATGCTGCGCCAAACAAATAGGTAAAAGAAAATTAAGCCTCTGGATGGGTTTACCCATCCAGAAAGTCATTAAAAAACACAGAAAAAAGAAGTAAAACTACATATAAGATAAAATCAAAAATAATAAAAACAGTATATAATAAAAACAGATGTAAAATAGGATGAACATTGTAAACAATAAAATCAGATGTCAAAGTAAAAGCCAGCCTCCTTTAAAAAATTTGTCAACTGATGATGAGGATTTGCACCTAAAAGGCTTGTCAGATTGGGTGAAGATGAGTTAAAATAATGCCTATACAGATGACGAAGACAAGGACAGTCAGTGAGCAGATGGCGAATGGTAAGCACACAGAAATGACATTTCGGACAGTCAGGTTCCGGTTGTCCAAGTAGTAAGTATTTATGTGTGATCCTTGAATGCCCAATTCTTAAACGAGTAATTATGACATCATGTTTTCTAGGACTAAGTGTAGGCCAGACTGCAATTTGAGGTTTTATTTCAAGTAATTTATTATTTTGTAGATTATGCCACTCCATTTGCCAATTATTTCTAAAAGTGCTTTTTAGTGTGTGCTTAATGTCATCATAAGGTATAGGACAGTTTAACCCTTTCATGGTCATGAACGTGCATACACGGTCAAAGTTTTTTACTTCTAAATCATTTATTCATTGCTACGAATTTGCTAAATAGAAAACAATCAGTTTCTCAGTATTCCTGATAAATTTGTAATATTATTAGTACTTAATGACTTAAAAATATATAAAACACATCCCACTAAAATGGCTTTGAAACGAAAAAATTAAAAATGGCATGACCATGAATGGGTTAAAAGAATAGAAGCCTGCCTTTGAAAGGATGAAGACATGAAATACCCTGGAAGTTCCATGGAGTCATATTTAAAAACCCACTAGGACGAATTTTAGTATGAAGATGAGGGATGCCGGCAAGAATATTCTTGATTCTGAGACCAAAATGTGGGATGCAAGATGGACGGTTTAAAAAGAGATTGTCATTAATGTTATTGATATGAGGATGAATTGTATGAGAAAGTATCCTATGGTACAGTTGTAAAGATAACTGCTGTCTAATATTAGTTAAGGGAAGGCTCTACACAGTCAGCATATAAACTGACAACTGGAGAAGTTCGAAAGGCCCCTGAGCAGATTTTAAGTGCACTGTGATGAACTGTGTCAAGTTTTATAAGATAAGAATTAGGAGCAGACCCATAAATTTTACAGGCATAGTCTAATTTTGAACAAATTAAGGAGCGGTAGATTTTTAGTAGAGAAATCCGATCAGTCCCCCAAGATGCGTTTCAAGTACTTTTAAAATATTGAAAGTTTTTTCACATTTTGTCCTTAAATAAGAAATATGGTCTTTAAAATTGAGTTTGTGAAAAATTACACCCAAAAAATAGGCAGAGTCAATTACCGAAATAGGTATGTCATTAATAAAAATTTGTGGATCAGGATGAAGACCACGTTTGCGGCAAAAATGCACACACTGTGTTTTGTCACTGGAAAAAGTAAAACCATTTTTATTAGTCCATTTAAGAATGTTTTTAACAGCAAGTTGTAACTGTCTTTCAATGAAACGCATATCATTTACCTGGCAAGAAATCTGCAGGTCGTCAACGTATAGACAGCCATTAACAGTTTGTGGAAGTTGTTTTGATATATCATTGATTTTTAAAGAGAAAAGTGTAACACTCAAAACACTGCCTTGAGGTACACCTTCGTCCTCAAAGTAAAAGTCTGAATAAACTGAACCAATCCGAACTTGCAAGCGTCTGACTCTCAAAAATTTTTTTATAAAAATTGGAAGGTTACCACGAAAGTCCAAATTAAATAGATCCTTCAAAATGCCATGGCGCCATGTCCTGTCATATGCCTTTTCCATATCAAAAAAGATTGACACAAAATGGTTACGTCTCACATTAGCTTTCCGAATATTGGTCTCTAGAAGTAAAACATTGTCAATAGCAGAGCAGCCATGCCTAAAGCCACTTTGCCATGGGGATATTAACCTTTTCTTTTCAAGAATATAAACCAGCCGAGTATTTACCATTTTCTCGAGCAGTTTACATAAGCAGCTACTCAAAGCAACTGGCCTGTAGTTTTTTGGATCGGTTGCATCTTTGCCGGGCTTAGGAAAAGGAATAATAATGGCATCATGCCAAGCAATAGGAAAAGTATTTTCTGTCCAAATTCAATTATAAAGATGAAGGAGATTTTTAAGAGACTGTTTTGATAAGTGTTTGATAATGAGATAAGTAATGCCATCAGGACCAGCGGGCAGAGTTATGACTATGTTTCAAACTATTGTTTAATTCATTTTCAGTAAACGGGCTATTGTAATCTTGTGATGAGCAGGACCTAAAATTTATTGTTGACCGTTCACAATTATATTTATAAGATAGAAAAGATTCACAGTAGGAGTTCGAGCTAGAGATATTAGATAAAGTTCTACCAATGGTATCTGCAATATTTTTCATTGAAGTGATCGTTTGGCCATTATCCTTCAAAAAAGAAATACTCTGATTAGAGTAAATACCCATTGCCTTTTTAACACGATGCCAAAGCTGTTTGCTGCTTAAATTGGAGGTAATGCTGGACACATATTTAATTCAGGAATCCTTTTGGGATTTCCTGCTAATTCTCTGTGCAGCTGCCCTTGCTTTTTTGAATGCGATATAATTAGCAGTGGTTGGGTACCTCCTAAAAATTCCCCATGCTTTTTGCTGCTGTCTTTTTGCAATACTGCATTCATCTTTCCACCATGGCTTTGAATGTTTATGGAGACACCCAGAAAATTTTGGGATAGTAAGATTAGCTGCATTTATTATACAATTAGTGACATCAGTGATTGTTTTGTTGATATCACCTTCAATCATATCATGGGTTATAGTTGCATTGATAGTGAAAGCAGTCCAATTGGCCTTGTCATAGATATAATGTGGATTACCCAGATGATGTTCATTAAAATTATAAAAAGATAAAAATAAAGGAAAGTGGTCACTACTATGTAGATCGTTACTCACAAAAAAATTAAAATATGGATATAGATTGGGAGAGCAGACGACAAGGTCAATTGCATGGAAAGTCCAGAAGGCTTGTGAAAGAAAGTATTGTCCCCATTATTTAAGATACACAAGGAGTTGTCAGAAATAACATTTTCAATGATTAGACCACGGGGGTTATTATTAGGGCTTCCCCACAGCAAATTATGTCCATTGAAGTCTCCAAAAATTAAGAAGGGAGTTCGAAGTTGAGAAATAAGGCTATTGAGGTCATGCTGGCTTATAGATGCATTTGGTGGAAGATAGAGAGTGCAAATGGTCATTAATAGATGAGAGTGTACCTGAATGGCAACAGCTTGAATGGGTCGTATTTAAAAGCATACTGGAATGTGGTACATTGTTAGAAATCAGAAGGGCTACCCCACCTGTAGCTCGGTCAGACTGTGTAAAATCTTTCCTGAAACAGGTATAGCCACGAAATTTGACTTTATCGTGTTGTCTTAAGTATGTTTCTTGGAAAGCGAAGCATATAGGTTGATAGTCAGAGATGATATTTCTGATTTCATCACGTTTATTAATAAAACCCCGGCAATTCCATGAAATGAAATTGGTCATCATTTTTTTTTTTTTTTTCAGATTATAACATCCACGTCATTGTTTTCTGATGCAGTAGACATTCCGTCCTCCCCATCAGAAGGATGGAGGCTGATCATGTCTTCTTGTTTTGAAACGTTTATTATTTTTATTTGTAGTGGGAGTGGTCAATTTCATTAGTTTCTTTTTCTTGATATTGAAATAAGAGGGTGAATTTGAATGTTTTAGAGAGGTAGAGTTAAGACTTTTCCCATACAATAAGGTTTTAGTAGTTTGTGGCATTTTCTTTAAGTTTCTTGATTTGGATGAAGATAACTGTGAAGAGTTAGAAGCCTGATTTGGATTGGATTGTAAGTTTGGGGAATTCTTTAATGCAGTTACAACTGAAGAGCTAGTATTATGAACAGTGTCAGTTTGGATTGCAATAGACTGATATGTTTTTTTTTGGTACCTATGGCAGCAGCATATGATTTTCCAACAACGGGTGTCTTTGATTCCACAATTTTCCGTGCTTCGGGATATGATATGTTTTGTTTTGTTTTAATAGTTTGTATCTCCTTTTCAGTTTTCCATTTTTCACAAGACTTAGAATATGATGGGTGATCTTTCTTACAATTAATGCAAGAGACTGGAGCTTCACAGTTTTGAATGTCATGGCCTACTGCACTGCAACAGGCACATGTTAGTTTACCATGGCAAGAAGTCTTTGAGTGGCCGAAACGTTGGCAATTAAAACATCTTAGAAGGTTAGGGATGTATGGCCTTATTGGGCATTCAAGGTAACCAGCTTTGATTGATTGGGAAAGTTTAGGAGAATCTATTATCAAAATAATGTGTTTAATTGGAACAGGCTTATTATCACGGAAGACTGAGATTCGTTTAGCGGCAATAACTTTTTGGTCTTTTAAATTCTCGAGTATTTCACTTTCAGGAATATATTGTAGGTCTGGTTCAGAAATTACACCACGACAGATGTTCAATGTTCTATGTATACTTACTGTGACTGGTATATTGGCAAATTGGGTACATTTTTTTAAGTTATTAGCTTGCTTGTTATTTTCGACCTCAATTAGCAGTCCACCTGATCTAAGCTTTTTAACAGATTTTGGATCACCTATTATTGGCTGAATTGATTTCTGAATTAGAAAAGGAGAAGTCTTAAAGAAATCCTTCATTTCTCTTCACTACAAAAAATCGAGCATCACAATTTATTAATACATTACTCTCATTAAGGGTGGAAGAAAACTCTTTCATTCTTTCAGCCTAAGATTTCTGATTTGAATTTTTAATAACTTGGCCTGAGCCAGACGCATTATTTAAATTTCCTTTAATTGTCGCCATATAAGAAAAGAGGGTCGAGGGTATTCTTAGTCCCACAAGTCAGCCCGTTTCTTTAACAGACAGAAAAGCAAAGGGTTTTCAGAATCGCTCCCTGGGACACCTATAACCACTCACCAGCTACCAGACCGTCGATCCAGATTCAGAATCACATGTGGTAGTCGTGTTAGTCCAGTGTTTCTCGTTCGAGTAGTCATCGTTGTCTCACCTTCACCAAGGGCACCAGTCTCCCAGTGTGATCCCAAGGCTAGACTACCGTGAGACCCTCACTAAATCGCCAACCCAATAACCAGCGCCACATCTACACCGATCTCAGCTAGGTTAATGTATTATGTATGTTTAGTATAACCAACAATAACAAGGCCAAAAAATAAAAGGTGAGTAAAAACAAACAAGGTAAGTAGAAACAAAAAAGGTGAGTATAACAAGGTAAATTGTTTCATTTTTTTGTAAGTTTTTCAAAGTTCTGATTTTTTTTTTTTACAAGAACAATAAACAAGAACAAGTACCAAGAGCTTACTGGCAGTGAAAACCAAAAATATAAGGATAAAAGAACATTGTCCTTAAAATACTCAACTTTGATAAAAAGAAGATAAACTCTAACTAAATATCGTAAATAAAAGAATGCTTTTTGTCAAGATAGCACTAATATCTTAAAATTAAGACTGATTTGTAATTAAACATAGTATTTGATAAGAGAGTATACTGCGTTCGCAGACAAACTTATCTGAATATGTGACCAAATAGAAGGTTCTAGAAGATGATGGCATGATAGTGGAAACGCAGCGATATCTAAAAAATATTACGTCAAGTTTACACTCGTAGATACAGAAAGGGTTTAAATACCATTACCCAAGTTAATTTGTTATCAGTTCTATTCCGACTGTAATGCTGTTAACTGTTTCCAGTTAAAGATAAAAGAAAAAATGGATTTCTGTTCAAGTGATACTGAAGTAAGTGTTTTGGAGTATCTTTTGTAATTTTGAATGCATGTATTTATTTAATTGTAGATTATTTTTGTCTTAAAAATAATTGTATTTAATTAGGGTAAGAATCTTATATAATTTTCTCACTCGTTTAAAGCTTATAAACTATATTTAAAAATAAACTGTAGATTTTATTGTTACAGTTAACCCTTTCAGGGGCACAAAGTAAAAATGATTGAATTTCCTTTTAAATATATATATATCATAAAGTAAACATCCCCTACAAGTCATATTTGATGAAGAAAAAAATTCAGCATGTGGGGATTTTTTTGTGGGTTGTGGCTAGGCGTTCTAGCCACTGTGTCTATAAACCTAAAAGATGCTCCTAAAAATCAAACTAAAATTAATGATCTAAGATAATATGTAAATCTGTTGCATTTAAAAGGTGCATTACAGTATATTTACACTACCAAATACTTTTGAATAAAAAATTATTTTTCATAAAAATATGTAAAAGAAACTTCAAAAAATTTTCCCGCAACTTGTCCATTTAAAAAAGTCACAGGCACATCCTGCTTAAAGTTACTGTAGTTCTGCCATCTCTATTTCAATTTTAGAAGTACACATTAACTTTTCATAAAAGTGGATAAAAAAAATAGCCACTGCACACTTAGAGAAAAATTTCTAAAGTAGGTGGATAGACCCTCTAGCCACCGCCCCTGAAAGGGTTAATATGTGTGTGTGTGTGAATTAAATAATTTTTTACTCATATATTTAATAAATGATTTAATAAAACGATGCTTTATATATTTTTTGTTAACATGTGTGAATGGGAATTAAATACTATTTTCGATTTTCTACTCTTATATTTAATAAACGATTTAATAAAATGATACTTTGTTTATTTTTTGTTAATACATGTGAATGGGAATTAAATACTATTTTCAATTTTCTACTTAAATATTAAATTTAATAAACGATGCTTTATTTTTTGTTAACATGTGTGAATGGGAATTAAATAATTTTCGCTTTTCTACTCTTATATTTAATAAATGATTTAATAAAACAATACTTTGTTTATTTTTTGTTAATATGTGTGAATGGGAATTAAATACTATTTTCAATTTTCTACTTAAATATTAAATTTAATAAACGATTTAATAAAATGATACTTTGTTTATTTTTTGTTAATATGTGTGAATGGGAATTAAATAATTTTCACTTTTCTACTCTTATATTTAATAAATGATTTAATAAAACGCTATTTTTTGTTAATGTGTGTGAATGCATGCAAATACTATTTTAAGTTCATATTAGTATTAGAAAATTCTTTCCTTTTTTATAAAAACATATTTCAATTTTTTTTTTTTTTTTTTAAGTATATATATAAATTTTTAAGAATTTAGAAAATAAATTCCTACATTTATATTTTTTAACTTAGACTATATTATCCTATTACAAATTTTTAAAATATACTATTGCAGTTTGTAAGCAGACATTATATTTTTAACTTACACTATATAGGACAGGTATTTAAAATATACTTTCACATGATTGGATGAGTAAAAAACTATATTCCTTTTTTATTTTTGCTTTTTATATAGTTCCCTTTGTTTACTGATGGTGAACTGAATAACATTATCAGGGTAAATGACATCGACTGGGATATTCTCTTTGATGATTTGGTACGGGTCTTTTAATATTTTTACATCAATTTATTTCAATTAAATATTGTTTTAATTAAAAATAATAATATTTTAGATGGATGCATCGCCATCGGTCCCTGGTTTTATTAATTTAACCGCAGCAGAGGCTCTACAAAATTTAAATCAAGCTTTGAACACGGTAATAATTATTTTCTATAAACTTTTTTTCTACAATTGTAAAATTATTTATTAACTATTTTTGTTTCTTATTTTTTTTAATATATTTATGTGTGTATATATATATATATATATATATATATATATTTATATATATATATATATATATATATATATATATATATATATATATATATTTTTTTTTTTTTTTTTTTTTTTTTTTTGCTGTTGTTTTTTTCCAGGTGTCCAGATACCAGGATCCTGGTGAAGGAACATCAACAGGCCCACCCGTTGTTAATGCTGCTCCCATTAAGATGCCTGTATTGACTTGCGGCACCTGTAACAAAGAGTTCGGTGAAAGTGCTGCACTGATACGCCACTTAAAAACGCATATAAGTATCACTTCGAACATACTAATTTAAACTTATTTTATTTCTTTTTTTTAGGTAGCTGGTGCTACCCCGTGCCTGCTAACCCTATGCCTGTATTTGATGTTGCCCCCATGCCTGCTAACCCTATGCCTACCGCTCTCGTGCCTACCGATGCCTCTTCTCAAGCAGATAATGCTTCATCATCTAAAATCAAGGTATGTGATATTTTCTGTTAGATTTTCATTTCGGGACTATGTAAAATGTTTTCATATTGGGGTTAAGAAAAATTTTAACTTTGTTAGGTTTACATTTTTAAAAAATATACTTTTTAATTCAATTTAAAGTTAGGTTTATACTTTAAAATAATTGAATATATGAAAAACCTTTTAAAATAAAATAATGTTAGGTTTATGCATTCAAACAATTAAATATTTAATTTTTAATAATGAGAGGTTTATACATTCAAACAATTAAATATTAACGGCCCTCTTCACTCACCGTCGCCGGAAGCCCAAGCCAATGTTATTCAATGGGGAAATTTTCTTACAAATAACTTATTAACTAATACATATTTTTAAATTCTGTTTTCACATTCAGAAAATTCCCAACTGTTAAATTGACGGACCTTTTTTAAAAATGTAATTTTTCAATTTTTAATATTTTATTTCGAAATTGCAAAATGAAAAAATTTCACATATTGAAAATTCGTATTTTGCAGCTTCAAAATAAAATATAAAAAAATAATATTTTAGAAAAGGTGCGTCAATTTAACAGCTGGGAACTTTCAGAATGTGAAAACAGAATTTAAAAATAGGTATTAGTTAATAAGTTATTTGTAAAGAAAAATTTCCCATTGAATAACATTAGTTTCGGCTTCCGGCGGCGGTGAGTGAAGAGGGCACTTAAGGTTAGAAATACTTTAATTTAAAATATTTAAGTTAGGTTTATACTTTAAAATAATTGAATATTTGAAAAACACTTTATTTTAACATTAATAATAAAATAAATAAATAAATAAAATAATGCTAGGTTTCTAAAACACATTTTTTTTCTTGATTTTCAGACCTGCCCGACTTGTGCTAAAACGTTCAAACACACAGGAAGTTTCAACAGGCACGTGAATCGTGTGAAAACACATTTTCTACTAAAGCTCTATTACTAGCTCATAAAAAAGAATGCCACACTTTGAAAAGAAAGACCATTACTCAGGCAGCTCCCCCTCCAAAAAGACCTAGAAATGAAAATAGAGTAGATGCCCTAAACACTTTTTCCTCTATACGTTTTGAGTGTAATGAACAGAATGAAAAAGATTTTTTAAAATTCTTCAATCAGATAAGATCTCCTATACATCAGGAACTTTTCCATCAGATGGAAGAAAAAATATCATTGAAATGGTATGGTGTTATCAGGGCTGTACTCAGCCAAAGAACTTCCGATGGGGAGAAAGAATATATCACACCCCACTTTCGTTCAAAAATGATAACTGAATTAGTGAAAGACGGCATACCCGATCACACTGAAGAAGCATTCGCAAAAATTAATAAATCGTTTGAAGATTTTATTCAGTTAGGATCAGGTTGGGTGTTGGAAAAAATTTTATATTTTGAACAGAATGTTGCAAAATATCACCCCCTTGCTCCTAGCAGTTACATACCTCTTCCTAAAAAGATTGCAGATAAGAAACCCGTACTGAACATTCAAAACGAAGACCAAAAATGCCTCGTTTGGTGTTTAATCGCCTATAAACTGAATATAGATCGTAACCAACAACCTCATCATGCACTTCACTACCTACCGTATGAAGACACTATTAAACTTGGAAATATTCAGTGCCCGGTGTCAGTAAATAAAATTTCACATGTTGAGAAATTAAATGATCTTCGGATCAATGTATTCGGATTAGAAGATAATGAAGTTTTTCCTATGTATATATCCCCTCATGAAGATTCAGGTGTTATTAATTTATTATATATATCGAATGAAGGGAGCCAACATTATTGCTTAATTCGACACTTTTCACGCCTGCTACGAGATCTAACTAAGTACAAACGTAAAGTTTTTTACTGTTACAGGTGCTTACATCAGTTTATGAGAGAGGATTTGTTAAAGTCTCATATTCCCTATTGCAAAGAGCATCCATTACAAAAAATTAAAATGCCTGAAATTGGGGAAAATATTTTAAAATTTCAAAATGTACATTATCAACATCCAATCCCCTACATAATCTATGCCGACTTTGAATCATTAATTGTTGGTATAGATCAAAACACATCACAGAAAAAAACACAGAAAATCACCCAACACCAAGCATGCGGCTATGCATATTTAATTGTAGGACCGAATGGGAAAATTTTCAAACCCATTCAATCATATTGTGGTCCAAATGCAGTTGAACATTTTTTAAATGCTTTATTGTGTGATAAAGAAATAATAGCTGCAAAATTAACTATTGTGCAACCCATTTTTATGTCTCCACAAGATGAGCTTGACTTCAAAACTACTAAATTATATTATTTATGTAAAACTGAATTAAAAGGGGATCATGTAAGAGACCACGACCATTTGACTGGAAAGTATCGTGGTGCTCTACACAATTCATGTAATTTAAAATACCGCCTTCAAAAGGAAATTCTTGTGGTGTTTCATAACCTTAAAAACTATGATGGACACTTTATAATGCAAGCTCTCGGAAAAATTAATGATCATGAATTCACAGCCATTCATAACATGATGGAAAAATATATTAAATATAAAAGAAATATAACAAGTGCAGAGTATCTCTCACCATTGTCGGTAGTTTCCAATTTATGAGTACTTCCCTTGAATAATTAGTATCAAATTTGGAAAGGACAAATTCTTTTGTTTAAAGGAACATTTCCCACAGCATACTGATTTACTCTTACGTAAGGGTGTTTATCCTTACGAATACATAAACTCTTTCGAAAAATTTGAGGAAATTCAGTTACCTCCAGTCGATGCCTTCTACAGCACCTTAACCGTACAAACAATTTCTCATGAAGATTATTTACACACGAAAAATGTATGGAAGACATTCAACCTTAAAAACATGGGTGACTATCTTGATCTTAAAACTGATGTTTTACAACTTGCCGACATTTTCGAAAAATATGCCAAAATTATTACGAAATTGATTGTGCCCATCTCCTAACAGCTCCTGGACTAGCATGGGAAGCTTGTTTAAAAATGACTAAACAGTCTTTAGAACTTTTAACGGATATTGATATGCACCTGTTCATTGAACGAGTAATTCAAGGTGGAATTTCGTCCATTTATAAACGTTGGGCAAAGGCCAACAACCAATACATGTATAATTTCAATAGTAATGATGCTACCAAGTATATAATATACCTGGATTGTAATAATCTTTACGGTTGGGCTATGTTCCAGTACTTGCCATATGGGGAGTTTGAGTGGGTGTCTGCTGACAGTATAACTGCTCAGCAGATACTATCCCTTCCTGACGACAGTCCAGTAGGATATATTTTCGAAGTAGATCTTGAATATCCTGAGTACCTACATGACAGCCATGACTACCCCTTAGCACCTGAAAAAATGCAAGTGGAATATGATCAACTTTCCGACTTTTCTAAACAAGCATATCAATATCATAAATATATTGCAACTACAAAATTAGTGCCAAATTTAAATGATAAAAAAAATTATGTGACTTATTACAAAAATTTAAAATTCTATTTGAAACAAGGCCTGAAATTATCTAAAATTCATAAAGTGCTTAAGTTTAAGCAAAAACCATGGCTGCAATCTTACATTCATTTCAACACTGAAAAGAGAAAACAAGCTACATCATCCTTTGAAAAGGATTTCTTTAAACTTCTCAATAATGCAGTCTATGGCAAAACGCTAGAAAATACTTGCAGACGATGGGATGTACAACTCGTGAACAAAGAGCAACGAGCAAAAAAACTGATTTCTGCTCCAACGTTTAAAAGATATGAAATTTTTGACAATTCCTTAGTAGCTGTAGAACATATGAAGAATACCTTATTTCTCAATAGATCTATCTACGTAGGATTTGTCATACTAGAATTAAGCAAAATATTGATGTATGATTTTCATCACAATTTAATTTGTGAAAAATATGGAAATAATGCATCACTTTTATTCACTAACATGGATTCTTTAACCTATGAAATCCAAACAGAAGACATCTACAAAGATCTCGCTGCATATCCCTCAGTGTTTGATACATCAGATTATCCTACAACTCACTTTTTATACAGCGACCTAAACAAAAAGAAAATCGGGTGTTTCAAAGACGAACTAAATTCAGAAATTATACTCTAGTTTATTGGCTTGCATCCAAAAATGTACTCGATTTTATCCAAAACACAAGAAAAGAAAACAGCAAAAGGAGTGTCTCGCAGTGTTGTTAAAGAAAAAATTAAGCACAAAAATTATAGATCGTGCTTATAAAATAAAATATGCACACATGAAATTCAACATCGCATACAAAGCAAAAAACATCATCTACATACTATCAGACAAAAAAAAGTGGCTCTCTCACCTTTTGACGATAAAAGGTATGTGCTTGAAGATGGTGTGCATACACTGGCTTACGGGCACTATAAAATTTGTAAATAGTTTTTGTAAATAGCTTTTGTAAATAGTTTTGTAAATATATTCACATTCAAGAACTTTACTAGAGAAAAATTCCTTAGAACTTTTTACTATAGGAAAATTGTGAAAATTCCTTACAACTTTTTACTATAGGAAAATTAGAAAGAAAAAGCTGTTATAGCTAGAAGAAAAATATATATATATAAAAAAAATCTGTGTAAATAATGTGTGTTAACCCACCTATGGGGAAGTCTACAGCCTTCCCATGCAAGAAGAGGGATAGGCACACACTTGTTTTCTTTCTTTTCAGATATCGGCGAAAGAAGTTTGCTGAAAAACAAATTGGGGCGTCACATTTTTCTATAAATGTAGCGGGTGCATGGTGGAACCCCTTAAAAAAAAATAAAAATAAAAAAACTAACAGATGGCAGCACTACCGAGGGAAAGTGCCGGGTTCAATTCCAAGGTAAGTATATCTCTTTATTTAAAAGACCTCCAGTTCAGTCCGCAGCGAATGTGAGTCTAAAATTCTGATCGACTAACAGATGGCAGCACCACCGAGGGAAAGTGCCGGGTTCGATTCCAAGGTGAGTATATCTCTTTATTTAAAAGACCTCCAGTTCAATCCACAACGAATGTAAGTCTAAAATTCTCATCAACTAACAGATGGCAGCACCGCCGATTATTAAAACCCTCTTTTTAAAAAATCATAATTTTTTTCTAAGTTTAAAATTTTTCTAACTATTTCAAATTACCATAATTCTTTTAAAATCATAATTAAGAAAAATCATTAAAGAAAATAATATTCTTTATCATTAAAGATAACATCTTTCTTCTAACCTTCCTTATCTTTTACAAGGTCATGCGTCACCAGAAGGATGCTGATAAGACACGGTGCGGCAGCAACACGGCTCGCCCGTGCCGATGCAGTGGTGCAGCGGTTGCAGTATCCTTGTTTTATAACTACTAATAAAACAAACTAAACAATTAAAATATGCATATTTTAAAAGTAAATTAATGAAAAATATAAATTTAATTAACATATCTTCTATATATGTGAAACAAAAATAGCAAAACCCAAACTTTATTATCCATTATAGAGAAGAAAGTTTCAGAAAATAATAAATTTTAGATAGTCATGGTTTTATTTACATTCATTCATACTTAAACATAATTAAAATTTAAACCAAACTCTTAAAAAAAAGAAAGAAAAAAAGTACGTAAAATTTTAATTCAAGATGCATTATTAATAACTTATTGTAATTTGATTTTAACTACATATTTATAAGTCTAATTATAAAAAATGGTGTAAAATATAGATAAATTTTTCTGCACAATGAAAAATATGCATAAAATAGTTGATTTTTTCCCCCATTAAGAAAACTGAGAAATGAAGAGAGCAATTTTCTCTGAGCAGGAGTAAATCCAGGTTTTTAATTTTTGGTCCCTCTTTCATGAAAAAAACATCGTATAAAAGCTTCCATTTTAATACTAATTGTATATAGTGTTTAATAGAATTTCATTGAACCAATCAATTAAACATACACTGAAAACATTGTTACATTTTATAAAACAAAATTTTGTGAAGGAGATCACTTTATAAATTAGTATTTTGTGAAGAGTCCCCTTTAGTGATGTGGAATTTTGTAAAGGAGCAGTAAAAAGGACCCAATTTTTTCTGGATCATCCCTGCTAAGATAGATATAAAACTAAAATTTAACATCTTTCAAAGCCCACCAGTGGCTGAGCAGTTTTGTGCTCAAAGCTGGTAGATGGGAGGTGCCGGGTTCATTCCCAGGTTGTGCTCATCGACCTAACCGTTTGGAGTTTTCCATGGTTTCCTCCGAAACTCGCGTAAATACAAGCTAGGGCCCCTTAGGTACCAATTCAAGATGTATTATAAATAACTTATTGTAATTTGATTTTAACTACATATTTATAAGTCTAATTATAAAAAATGGTGTAAAATATAGATAAATTTTTCTGCACAATGAAAAATATGCATAAAATAGTTGATTTTTTTCCCACTAAGAAAACTCTGAGAAATGGAGACAGCAATTTTCTCTGTGCAGGAGGAATAAATCCAGGTTTTTAATTTTTGGTCCCTCTTTCGTGAAAAAAAAAAAAAAAATAAGTAATAAAAATAAAATGTTTTGTGGGCAAAAAAACATCATATAAAAGCTTCCATTTTAATACTAATTGTATATAGTGTTTAATTGTATATAGTGTTTAATTTCATTGAACCAATTAATTTTGTAAAGGAGCAGTTAAAAGGGACCCAATTTTTGCCTGGATCATCCCTGCTGAGATAGATATAAAACTAAAATTTAACATCTTTCAAGTCCACCAGCGGCCGAGCGGTTCTGCGCTCAAAGCTGGTAGATGGGAGGTGCCCGGTTCGTTCCCATGTCGTGCTCATCGACTTAACCGATAAGAGTTTTTCATGGTTTCCTCCGAAACTCACGTAAATATGATCTAGGGCCCCTTAGGGACCTCCATGGAGGGCATTCCCCCTATAGGCCTAGGACACACACGGAGTCAATCGGCCTTAAAATCCTCCAACCAAGTTAACACCTTCCAAAGTGTAAAAATTCTCAAATACACCTAGCTGTAAATACTCTTAGGTTCTGCTTTAAATTTGCACATCTGTGCAATGATCTATTATGAAAGCTACATTTAACTAAACAATACATACTTTTTTGAGTTATTGCAGGAATCTGAAGAAAGCAAGGTTAATTTATCAGTTAATCTTGACGAAAAAGAAGCATCTTCGAACATCTATTCAAATCAAAATATACAGTAGAAAGTCAAAAATCTGCACAGCTTGGGACCAGAGGTTGTGTGGATTTTAGGATTTTGCAGATTTCGCGGCCCATAAAAAATTATTTTCACTTTGAATAATAAAAACAGAATATTATTCAAACTAAACATATACTAGTGAATAATAACTCTGAATATTACTAGGTACATAAGAATAATAATGAACAGTAACAAAAATATATAATGAAAACAATATTATAAATAAAAGAAAAATATTTGTCAAATTTAGATAAAAATCTGTTCACATGTAGCTAGTTTTAAACTACACTTGAACCTGCATGATTTATTAATTTTTTTTATTTATTGTAAATAGTAGTAACACAAATTTATTTTTCTACGAATTTTATTGAGTTCTTTCCTGACAAAATATGCCTTCGACAGAAAGCATTTTAAAAAATTAGTTTGTTGTTATTTACCTGATTGATATCATCATATCTCAATAATGGATGAGGGTAATTCTCTGCAAATAGGCCAAAATGCTGAAAATCAAGGATATTTATTTCTTAAAACAGAAAAATTGACCAATTATTTATTCAGCATATAGTTTAGACATAGTTTTATTATATTAGCTCATAAAATTGAAGCATTGCTTAAAAAAAAAAATATTTTTTTTTAAATATTTAAACCTATGGAATATCATTCCCTCACACGCAACCATTACCACCTAAAAGTACTAAAAAATTCATTTCTTACTTAAATACTTATATTTTTCTTGTTTGGCTATTGAGTCTTAAAATAAACATATAGAATGTTATTTTTATGTATTACATTTTTTTTTTTTTTTTTTTTTGTCTTCACATGCAATTTTTATTTGGCAAAAAAGTTTGCAACTCATATTTGAAATCATTCCCTCACCATAAATAATTCAAGATGTTTCAGCTAGATGGCACTACTATACAGGTAGAAACAGTGCACATGTACTGAGCACATGTTTTCACCTAACTGTAAAATAAATTTCAGCCATCTTGGACAAGTTGCTTCAAGTGCAAGGTGGAATTGAAAATCAGATTGGGTAAGTGTTAATATGATATTATCATTCCCTCGTTTAAATTTATGAGATTGATGTATTTCTTAAAAATGTATTACTGTTTAATTTAAATTCAGAAATTTAATTCATTAACCTGGAAATTAATTTTTGATAGAATGGAGTAGAAGGTTAATTTTTACCAACTATGTGAAAAATACCAGAGCCAGGAATCGAACCCCGGGCCTTCCACTTAACGTGCGGATGCTCTAACCACTGAGCTACCCTGGCTGATAACCAGCTCTGCACTTCTCACATAATTTACGTTGGCAAGGTCACCGAGTCTGCATTAAAAAAAAGAAAAAAAAAATTAATTTCCAGGTTGATGAATTAAATTTCTGAATTGAAATTTCGTTGCCGTTTGGAATTATGCCATATTCAAATTTGTCACTTGCTATAGCTGCTTTAATGCAGACTCGGTGACCTTATTAACGTAAATTATGTGAGAAGTGCCAAGCTGGTTATCAGCCAGGGTAGCTCAGTGGTTTGAGCATCTGTGCGTTAAGTGGAAGGCTCGGGGTTCGATTCCCAGCTCTGGTATTTTTCACATAGTTGGTGAAAATCAACCTTCTACTCCATTCTATCAAAAATTAACTGTTTAATTCAATTGCAAATAAAGGGATAATTTAAGAATATGTATTGTTTTTTTATTATGGGCTTAAATTATTTGAAGTGCAATAGTCCGGGATTGATCCAGGTTTTAATTTTTGGGGTCCATTTTTGTGAAAAACCAAATTATTTTGCTAGAAACCTTTCAATTTAGCAGTTACTCTTATCTAATGTTTAATATCAAGTTAATATTTTATTAAACAAGTATAGACACTCGTTAAAAATAATAATATAAACATGGAAAATTTTTACAAAAGTATTACTTTTATAAAACAATTTTGTGAAATGGCTGTTTTTATAAATCTGAATTTTTGTAAAGTGACCCATTTTTTGAATTTGGTGAAGGGGGGACCCATTTTATGAATTTGAATTTGGTGAAGGGGGGACCCATTTTCTGAATTTGAATTTGGTGAAGGGGGGACCCATTTTCTGAATTTGAATTTGGTGAAGGGCACCCATTTTTTGAATTTGAATTTGGTGAAGGGAACCAATTTTATGGATTTGAATTTTGTGAAGGGGCAGCAAAAGGGTCCCAATTTTTGCCTGGATCGACCCCTGATAGTCGAACTTTAAAAGAATATTTTTTCAATTCGGCTTATACACGGGTTTTCAATTTAGGGCAAATTTCTGCAGGGAAAAACGTATACTCGGCTTATATTCGAAATACACGGTATTTTTTTTGTCCTCCCCCCTTCTCCCCATCTGCTAACAATTGGCAATCAAATGCATAACAAAATTCTTGTGATTACTAGTCTTTCTTCTCCATCAACATAAATGTCAATGTTCTTTCAAAACTCACTTTATTAGTTGGTAATATACGAAAGAGGATTAAAGTTATATTTTAAAAAATTCAATACCTTAAAATTTATCCTTTAAAAGCTACGTATATATTTCGGCATGCCATCGCAGCCCTCTTCAGCGCTGCAAATGATGAACTTGTATTGCCAGAACTTCAAAGTAAACAAAAACCTCCCTTGCTGACGTTCTAACTTCACTTCACTTCTTGATTTCCAGAATCTGTTGCCATTCTTCAGGGATTAAACTGTGTTTGCAGTCGTTAACAGAAGAAGGAAACGACCGCGAACACAGTTTAATCCCTTAAGAATGGCAACAGATATTGGAAATCAAGAAGTGAAGTGAAGTTAGAACGTCAGCAAGGGAGGTTTTTGTTTACTTTGAAGTTCCGGCAATACAAGTTCATCATTTGCAACGCTGAAGAGGGCTGCGATGGCATGCCGAAATATATACGTTGCTTTTAAAGGATAAATTTTAAGGTATTGAATTTTTTAAATTATTCTAGAACCTAATAAAGAAATAAAATTGTTGAATATCTGTAATTTTCCTTATTCCCCCCACTCACTGTACCTGGGGTGCAGAAAATGTTCAGACCTCTGAAATTTCCCCAAACACATTCTAAATTTCCCTCAGTATCATGAGAATAATTACTTATACAAAGGTATATCTATGTAATAAGTGTTTTTAAGAGAATAAGAATACATTATAACTTGAAAATACAGCAATTAGTTTAAATTTTAAGTATTATAAAGTTAGTTTTTTAGCAGATTGTTATTTAGACATTAGAAAATATTTAAAATTTCCCCCAGGCAGCTGAATTTTCCCTCAAACCTTGTTTGGGCATTCTGACATATTCTGTACCCCTGCACTGTACTAAGTTTGGCGTCCAAATGACCTGCAAGAAGCCTGGTAAATTCCAATAATTTTAAAAATCTACTTTATTAGATTTATAGAGCTAACAAAGAAGTAGAAATGCTGAATTACTCATGTAATTTTTGTTGTGAAACACCACTTTCCCTGTATAATGAATGTTTATAAAACTGTTTAATGAACATTTTTTTTTAAAATTAAAATTATAATAAAGAGTTTCACAATAATTACTTTATGTATGATTTTAAGGGGGGTTGGCAACTATATGTGTTCAAATTGTGAAAAAATATTTAATTTTAATAATTTTTTATAGGTGCTGTGGATGCAATATAAAAAAACCTTCGGAGGCTAATAGACAAGGTATACAAGAAGCCTTGCAAGACACAATGGCCAACCGTCAAAAAGAAACTTTAGATTCAAAAATATCTGTTAGATATTTTAACTAGATACCCTAGACTTCAGGATTACAAAGGAGATATGGTATGTAACCCTATTCATTCATTTAAAGTGAATTGGTGGAAAATAAATTTAGTCTTTTTTTTCTTTTTCTTTTTTTAACCCTCAAAACACCTACCATGTTTGTTTTAACCTTAAATTCTAGTTAATATTACTTATTAAAAATAAATACCTGGCACTAATCGTATATAGTATTCAAGGTGGGGGGGATATGCTGTAAATTATATATTGAGTGAAAAGAGGTTGTTTTATCAAAAAGTAAATACTATTCAATTTAATTCATGCCAGCAGTGATTAATACCTAAATGTAATCGGAAATAATTTATGCCAATTTCCATCTAAATACCAAGTTTAATTAAATTTTGTTCGTTGGTTTGTGAGATACAGATTTCACAAAATTTGATACAGAGGCAGAAAGGCCTTTTCTAAAAATAGAAAAGTCATGCTCAAACAACTCAAAACATGTAAAATGCAGGTCAAAAAATTTCATGAATGAAATTCTTTCTCTCTGTATGTACAGTCGGTAACAAAAGTATCCGAACACCAAAAATTCCTATATAAAAAGAGTTTACTGTTAACTCTACTTTTTTTACATAGGAATTTTTGCTAGTGTTTGGATACTTCTGTTACCGACTGTATACATTATCTGATGCTCGGCTTTCACTGTTTTGAATATTATATGTATAGTATATATATGCACACACAGAGAGAGAGAGAAAAAAAAAAAAAAAAAGCCATTAGTATTAATTTATTGAATTTCCTCACATTGCTGTCTGAAAATTTTTACTTCAAATTACAATAAAACATAAAAGCTTACTTTTAATACTTATACAAATTTTTATAAATGTAATTATTTTTATTTTGTGATATAGCATGATGGATTATTTAATATGCAGCTTTAAATAATTTTAATTTGCATATTTTTGAAAATAAGTGTCTGAAAACGTATGAAATGTATTATTGGCTTAAATTACAGCTTTTTACAGCAATTGTTATTAAACATTTTTGTCAGTCAGCAAAAATTATTGCTCTCAGGTTCTATATACAGTCAACTCCCTCTAATCCGCAAAATTTTTGTCCAGAGGTTGTGCGGATTATAGGAATTTGCAGATTAGAGGTCATTGTCTTTGTTATTGATACAAAGTCAGTTATTATAATAAATTTATAAATAGACATCAAAATGGAAAGACAATTTCTAATAAATTTTTAAATAAAATATTTCTTCAGTATTAATAAAACTAATCAATCATATTCATATTTGATTGTAAATAATTTAAGCATATTTACATAATATGTACCCCAATAAAATGTAAACAAACATATTTAAAAAATATGAAGAAAATATAATAAATATTAAGAAAATATATTTTAAAGTGCAGAAATAATATTCATCACTCATTATTTTCAATTTAGTTAAATATTGATGTAATAGTGATTTGTTTTAAATTTTTATATACTTTCTTGATATTCTTTCGCTTGACTTAGCACTAGTCTATATGAATTGCAGGATAATAAATGCAAAAATGTTAGTGTTTTTTGCTTTTTTTTTTTAAATATATGAGATGTAAATTTCTTTGTTTAATTAAAAAATCAATTGCGGATTAGGGGGATTTGCAGATTATAGGTCTGTGGATTAGAGGGAGTTGACTGTATATGGGTTATTTTTTTATGCCTTAAAAAAG
This sequence comes from Salticus scenicus, assembly GCA_963930645.1. Classification (NCBI taxonomy): domain Eukaryota; kingdom Metazoa; phylum Arthropoda; class Arachnida; order Araneae; family Salticidae; genus Salticus; species Salticus scenicus. The sequence continues at coordinate 241,092,924 of OZ005658.1, forward strand.
TTTTATATATATATACTTACTAGCAGGTTATATTAATCTCTGAAATTATTATTATTTTTTTTTTTAAAGGCTCGATTGATTTATCTTTACGTGTGTATCAGCTTTCCCTTACTGGAAAGTATTTAGGTGTCTACTTTGTTAGGTCAATTTTATGTTTTCTGATCACATAATCTCAAAAAGTGTGTAATACAGGTAATGAGTCGTTTGGTTGTTTCACACCAGTTTTTTTTTTTTTTTTTTTTTTTTTTTTTTTTTAACTCTTTGGATAAAAATTATATATTAAAAAAATTATCACAATGCTTTTTTCTGGCATTTGAATTTAGTTATATATTGCACAATAGTTGGGGCTGCTATTATTAAAGATCTACAATTATAAATGGATGTATCTCAGGAATTGATTAAATCTTTTCATTACCATACAATAGCAAGACCGAATCACTGGTTTTTAGACCTCACTCTGTAATAATAAAATTTTAAGTAGAATTAATTCTATAATTTTAGTACAATTAATTATAAAAAATGCACAAAAACAAAACTTAGTTTTTTATTTAAAATTTAATGTTAATGTTTTCTATTGTATTACCATTTAATTTCAATAAATGTTTTTCAAAAAATATCTAAAAATGAATGAATTAAATAAATAAAATAATCTGGTTTGTCACTCACATGACCTTTCTCTTACCCTGACATTTAATTTAATACTATAAATACAGGTTGGAAATTAAGAGGTAAGATAACGAGTACTGTTATGTAAACCTATGTTAAGATATTCAAAATACGCTTCAGAAGAGTTTTATATGATAATTAGTTCTGTGTGAGGATGGGCTACTGTCCCCCTCTACCCCCCCCCTTTTTTTTTTTTTTTTTTAATTATTATTTTAAAAAATTATCTTTTATGATAATGCAGACGATTTCCATATTAGAGAAGTAGTATAACACTAAATATCCAAAAAAAAAGTCCATTTTATTCTCAATATTTAAAAGAGAAAAAAAATATTTCTAAATTTTTATTTTTTTTTCGTTAAAAGTAAAAAAAAAATTGATAACTTTGTTTTAAATTATCGCAGATCGATGATTCAACCATTCGTTTTAAAGGTATTGGCGAGCTCTTTTGAAAGATACCCATGATGAAAATTTATTCTCCTCAAGGGGAGATTCCCCCCCCCCCTCAGGGGGGGGGGGGGGGCTAGGCTCGTACATACATTTTTTTTTTTCAAGTTGACTATCTATTACAAAAAACGCTTTGTTTCATTTGGTTTTGTGCAGTCTATAGATGTTAAACTCTACTTACCTGCAATTTCCCCCATAGACATAATGTATTTGAATACTTTTGAGTGTCCCTGTACACAAACCATTTGCTTCATCTCAAAGTGACTGAAATGAAAAAGTATATTTTAGAAAATGAAGCAAAAATATGAATGGATTTAAAAATAATGAAAAATCTGGTGCACACTTGCAAGGGTCCCAGTTACCCATCTGTCAGGCTTTATAGCTCTGTAATCCCTGTAAGCACAAGAGCACAGACTGACACACATATAAATTCTTCTATTTCCTAATTTTTAGCTCCTATTCTCACTTTTTTTATTAAAAAGTAAATGAAACTAGCCCAAAATTTTTAATTGCCTCTTATTTTTCCCCACTTAAGTTTCATCAGGAATTCAGTTTGAAATATCCAAATTGTGATTCGTTTCTCGTAAAATTTTCATCATTTTACGTTCCTAGAATTTTACAGTGTGTAGATTCATATAGACCAGAGCTCCTCAAAGATATTAGCGATTTAAATGGTAACTTTAGTTATTATTACTTGTTTATTTTTTCTTTTGTGTTTTGTAAATGTGTTTTTTTTTTTAATACCTACCCTTTCATCTTTCAGACTCTTTTAAAGCTTTAGTTTTGCTTCCAGAGTTATTACCGTGTCCAAACTATGGAAAAGGAAAGGGGAAAAAGGTATTTTTAAAATTTATGCAAGCAAACCTTCTGATTACTCTCATTACTAAAGTATTTTTAAATGTATCATTTCTCAAATCTGTTAAGTGCTTTTTTTCAAGACTTTGTCACATCTCTAAATATACAGTCTACAGACACACACACATATATATATATATATATATATATATCTTAACATATGAAGGACATATTTCTAATAACTTTTTTTAAGTCTTGACTTTTAAAGATAAGTTACAATTCTTATTTCCTTTAAAGTATATTATTTATATATATTTAATACTAGCCGCCTTCGGCGACCAGCTGGTTCGCGATCCTTGAAAAGTTGACTTTACGTAACTCCCGCTCAGTGGTGCCTGCAGCGCCTTTATCCCGTTTCAGTTCTTACAACAGCTTATTGACATATAGTGAAAATAGCTTTATTGAAAAATTTATTCGCAGTAAATTTCCACTCGGTAGCACCTGCGGCGCCATCTTCCCGTTTCAATATCTCAAACAGCCTGTTCGCTCACCCTGTTGTGATCTTTCAAGTTTCTGACTTTAGCAAAGGTCCGCTCGGTGAGAACTTACAACTCTTTCCTCCCTCATTAGAATTTGAAATATTAGCGCCATCTGGCGGTAGAAATTTCTGCAATCTACTGTTCGATTCCAAATCAACAAACTTTTCAAATGATGAATTACTTATGAAATTAATTAGTAGCTGCGAAACAAAATAAAACAGATTCAGGACACCTCAAAACTTGTAAATCTAGTGAAAACTTTCGATAATTGAAAAGAACTTTAAAATATCTTTCGAATGATGTATTAAAAATAATTTAATCATAATTAGAAATTGAAATATTGAAATTTTAAAATATTACATTGCTATCTGGCGGTAAAAATTTCTGTAATCTACTGTAGAGGTCTGCACGGGCCGGAATTTCAAGGCCCCGGCCCGGCCCGTACGAAAACTTTGCTTACCCGGCCCGATTCAAAAGTATGTAAGATAACAAAAAAAAAAAAAAAAAAAAAAAAAAAAAAAAAATGAATGCCTTTTTATAAAAAAGATTTTTAGTATGTGTTTTGAAGAGGTTTTATATAACCAAACAATAGTACGTTCTTTAACAAAACTCCTGAAATTTTACAAGACAATTATATATATTATATATAAACAGAAATTCATTATTATAGACAAGGCACAAAGACAAACAGAATGTCAAATCGAAAATATTAGCATTCATCAAACAATATAGGAAGGTATTTAATGGTTAATACTACTGAAAATGCATTTTCAACCATTTTCTCTTATATACCATAATGTATCCGAATCTTTCATAAGCTCCAGGAAACAAAACTTTAATGTTAATCCAACCATACTCAATAGAAAAGTTGCTTTTGCCCATGATAAAAATGATGCTATTTTCGTCCACTGGAGAAAAGGAAAATGAGCCTTAGAGAAAAAGTTACAGCGGAAAGATTTTTATAGCCTTTATACCACCTAAACTCAACAGATCATAAGAAACAAACCCTTATACACAGTAATGTATCTACTTTCTTTTGTTATGTACATGTACGCAAACTGCTCGTGACATGCATAATATGTTGTATAGGAAACCATCCAATATTACTTTAAATAAAATTTATTAATTTCTAGGCATGCTAAAAATATTTTCAAAAAATCAAATTTCGGACAGACAGACTGATAGACAATTAAATTGACGTTACAGACACTTTTTTAACAAAATAGAACTTTATGTGACATACAAGCCTGTAAAATTACGTAAAATAAATGACTGAAGAAATATTTTATAATTTTCCTTTTTCGTTGATTAACGAGGAAACCAGAAAAAGATTCGGGTCGACACGGCCTGGACAAAATTTCATTCCGGCCCGGCCCGAATATACAAAAAAAAACTGAGCCCGAGCCTGAAAATTTTTTAAGCCCAAGCCCGAGCCCGGCCCGGCCTGAGAGCAAATTAAAAATTTCAGCCCGAGCCCGTTTAGACCTCTAATCTACTGTTCGATTCGACTTTACGAAACTCACGCTCGGTGGTACATGCAGAGCTTTTTTCCCGTTTCAGATCTTACAACAGCTTATTGACACAAAGTGAAAATAGCTTTATTAAAAAATTTAATCACAGTAAATTTCTGCTCGGTAGTGCCCGCGACAGATTCAGGAAACCTCAAAACGTGTAAATCAGGTGAAATCTCAAATTCCAATAGTACTTTAAAATATATTTCGAATGATGTATTAAAAAAAATTTAATCATAATTAGAACTTGAAATATGCATATCGTATTAGAATAATTAATTCGCAATTAAAATGTAAAATTTTTGTTTATCTTCCAAAACCGATGAAATTTGAACTCCAAATGTATTTGGTGATGTTAATGGTGTATACCAAGTTAGAAAGAATTATGAAGAAAATTGAAGCATTTTGAAATTTTCAATTTTTAATCCCAGTCGAAAAACACATGATCAGTAAATGATTTGTTTCTTTCGCCTGACCGGTTGGTTGGTTGGTTGGTTGATTAACTTTTATTGGCGCAAGGTCCATATTTGGACATGCTGCGCCACACAAAAATGTAAAAAGATAAAAAGCAGCTTCTGGATGGGTTCACCCATCCAGATTGTCATTAAAAAAACACATTAAAAATAAGAAACAAAAATACATACAAGATAAAATCAAAAATAATAAAAACAGTGTATACAATAACAAACAGATGTAAAATAGGATGAACATTGTAAACAATAAAATCAGATGTCAAAGTAAAAACCAGCCTCCTTCAAAAAATTTGTCAAGTGATAATCTTTCGCCTGACAGATATCATTTCCTCTCAATGAGAGTTGCCATGATAACCGGTAACCGACCGCAAGAAACCAAACGTATAGAGCAGGCGCATGTTTATAAACAAACGACGCTATTCTGCAACTTTTGCACATGTAGGCAAAATATCTGCCTTTCCATTGGTGCTTTATCCCACCTTTTGCCTACAATCTAATGTACGCACGGAATGATCTGTCGCAGGGACGTCACGTGCGCCTGCTCTATTGAAATTTCACGAATCGCAGAATCTAATAACGCAGATTTTATGCATAAATTAAAAAAAATTACAACTCATTCAGTTCTTGAAAAAATCTCTCAATCTTTTGAGATAAGTTTTGTTTCATTAACGTCTATATGCAAAAAAAATATATATATATATTTATCTCTGAAAGATTTTGAGTTATAAAATGTTTTGTGAAAAAAATCGATGTTTTGTAAAATTTAAAAATATGGATCACTAATTATTATTTTGTTAAAATGTTTATATGGTTCGAAAGAGGATTAAATGAGCTTTCAAAATTTGCTGTTTGTTAAGAAATCGAATGGTTATTCGGTCGTACAGGGCGATTCAAAAATCACGAACGAGAAAAAGAGAAATTTTGGATCCTTTTTAAAAAAAAATTTTTAAATATAAAAAAATCTGTATTTTTCAAAAAAAATTTTATCGTAAGAATCGGTAATAAATGCTCTTTCTCGTTGTACAGGTGTATTTTCAATATCTCAAACCGTAAAGGAGAGATCACTTAACAAAAATGCATGAAATTTTTCCTCTCTGCTTTTTCTTTTGAGAAACACGCTGCAGGGTGGGAGATTGGCTGGCTTTTTAATTAGACATGGATCGACATTTTAATTAATATCTCCGAAACTAATTAAAAATTTTAAATTATTTTTTCACTATGCACTCGGGCAGGCTTCTGAGCACCCATATGTCAAATTTTGTACTTCTGTGTTCAGTAGGTGGTCGAACATATAGATTCACAGAAAAAGAGACAGACATCTTCCTTTATTAATATAGATGTCATAGATGCTAGTTTTCCCAAAAAATTCGGGAGACTCCTGAATATTTAAAATTTACATCACGCACTATGCCTAATTGTTTTATTTTCTGTCTTCCCCAAGCTGTTGTTTAAGGCATGTTATTTTACCACAAATTTATTTCTTCTATTTTTATAAAAAGATTGAATAAATATTGCAACCCCCCCCCCCTCCCAAATATTCTATTTACGGCTTAAATTGCCGTATACAAAGTCTTCCTAATTTTAATTCTGTAAGGATGGAATCTCCCTGATTTGGATTCTCAAAGGTTGCCAGCTATGCTATATAAATGTTATTCTACAGTCGTTATTCAGTTTTCTGAAATTTGTTTAGTCTTCTTGGATTCCATTTATCTAAAACTTGCTTTGCAAATGAAGTGACATAGCACATAAAGTAATTATTTTATAGTTTTACAAGTACTTTATTAAATACAATTTATTTCATTCCTGTTTCTAATTATAACCTGTCTTAAATCAGCAGCAACTGATTGTGATATCTAACTGCAAAATTGATTTATACAAGACCAAACTTTTAGGAAGATAAAGCAAATTCTAGAAAATTATATGAAAATATCTTAGCTACTAATAAAAAAACTTTTGCTAAAAATTAATCAAATGTAAGTGTTAAGTGAATAAAATAGCATGAGGTTCTGTATTGTACCAAAAAAAAAAATAATAATAAACTTACAGCAGGTACTACTATGAATTATATTTTCGCATACAGCTTTGTTGTGTACTTATTTCTTTTTTCTCTTTTAACAGGGTCAAGGGAAGGCGGCGACTTTAACATCAGCAAAGAAACTGAAGAAAAATATACCTTGTCCAGAACTGGTACTTTTTATAAATGTAAATTTTTAATTTTCTATTTTCAGAAATTCAATTTCAAAAAGTTATTTGGAATTTTAGAATAAATTCGGGAAAATGTTAAATTTATACTGATTCTTATTTTTCAGGGTAACGAGGATGTCTTAAAAGCCTCAGAAAACACAACAGAAGATAATCAACCATGTCTTGATTTGTACTTACCAATCAACCAGAACAATATGCAATTTTTTTGTTAACATTGATCACAAATTGATTGATGTTGAAAATAGTTGCATCAAATGTTCGATATTTTATTCAAATTACATTTTGTGTTTAATGTAAAATATGCCAAAAGTTTGGAAAATTTTTATGATTTCATGTCAGGATGCATATACAAAATAAGCAATCCAAGCGTGTTGCGATTCGCTGAATACTTGTTTATATAACATACCTGTGGATTTAAACAGGATTGTGCCCACTGAATAAACTGTGATGTAATAAATTTAATTTCCTTTTTAGTATTTGATATTCTATTTAAATTATACTGTTTTTAACGTTAACCTAGAAAATTTTTGACTTCATGTCGGGATGTATATATATAGTAATGTAATGCATTTGATATTCTATTTAAATTATACTGTTTTTAACTTTAACTAGAAAATTTTTGACTTCATGTCGGGATGTATATATATAGTGATGTAATAAATTTAATTTCCTTTTAGCATTTGATATTCTATTTAAATTATACTGATTTTATGTGATTAAAGTTTTAATGTAATTTTAAGATACGTTATGATTTTTAAACATTTTAAAGTTAGACATGGATAATGACACAGATTCTCCTCGTTTACAGTTCTATTACCTTCCTATAACTTATTGGATTAGACAAGTCTAATATAAATAAATTTGAGGACACAAAAAATTGGAATTTATTATTAAGGAATTTATTGACTTCATCGTATGCATTTGTATGATTTGCACTTTTCTGATAAAGTCCATTTATTTATTTTTAAATAAGCTTAAGAAACTATTTTTTTTTCCTCACTTTTTTTTATTTGATTATAATTACAGATAAAAGTATAGTTATAAAAATATCATATAATTATAATTAATGATTTAAATATAAATATTCTTATTTATTTAAAATATCAAAAAGCGAGAAACATATATTAAACATAAGTAAAACCTTACATTGCTTCTCGGATACGCCTTAGTACTTGCGGGAGAGGCTCCTCCTTTCATCAGAGGCAAACATCGTAGTGGCTTGCTTGTTTCTGTACGGTTTTCCATACTTCACACCAGTTATGGTTAATAATTTGCGCTGGGTCGTTACCGTTAGAGGAAAAAGGATTAAATGTTTCTACAGTTTCGCGATTAGCGGAGTAAGTTGCGTTATTGTAGTCAGCGAGTTTGCAAACTTCGTTTAAGTTTATATTAATTGGTTTATTAGCATTAGTTTTTATGAGTGCTGTAGTTATTTTTCCGAAATTTATGTCATATGTGTGTTCTTTTATATGGTTTGTAATTTTCCGTTTGGTCATGCCTATGTAATAGCCTGTACTTTTATTTTCTTTTGTGAACGGGATACTATAGATACCGGAAGTTTCTAAAGGTTTAATTTTATTTATTTCATTATGTACAGTTTCATAAATATTTTTATTAGGTTTTATGGGAGTTTTAATATTGATTTTCCTGGCAGCATTTTTAATTTTCTGTGAAATTCCGCGATCATATGTTATGGCTAGAGTAAAATTTTGTTTAGGATTTTGAAAACATTTAATGTTATTAAGTTTTTTACATCTTTTACAGTATAGTTTGTTAAAAGATGTAAAAAACTTAAAATATAACTTTTATTTATTTATTTATTTTTTTGCTTTATATAAATTCTTAATTAATATTTTTTGCCAATGCTGCTAAAGCATAAAGCGCCTCCAAAAGCTGATCGCCTGCTTTTAATTGAATTATTTTTCATGGAGAAAAAGGAAGAACTTTTACTTATATAGTCATTATTGTTTTGTTGACCGAAACTTGCATGGATAATTTTGGAATTTAATTTTCAGAGCAAAAACATTTTTTTTTCTGTTTTTGAAAGCAAATACATATCTTAAGGGGAAAAAAGAAAGAAAAAAAGAAATGATTCATCCAGGTTATATTTTAAAATATTTAAAAGAATTGTGCGAGGAAAAATTTTGTGAAGATCTGAAATTACCACAAAGAAAAATTACAGAAAATGAAATGATTGTTGCAAGTCAAATCTCCAGAGATATTTTGGCTTATGTTCACGAAGATCAAATTTACAATTTTCAAACTTTGGACCTTGAAGAGAGTGAAGAAGAAAATGATGAGAAAAAATATAGTAATGATGAATGGCAGGAACCTCCAACTAGTAAACGACAGTACTTAAGTGATATTCCAGAAGAATCCATGAAGAAAGCAGTAAAATTATATAAAGAAAAATATGGAGAGTATCATTATACATTGCAAACATACCAACAAAAAGGAAGTAGATATTTAGAAAATCTTTATGAATTGCCTAGATGAGAGAAATACCTTGAAGAAAAGGGAAATACGAAGACAAAATTAGAAGAAATCAAAGCACATTTGAAAACAAACTTTTATTCTGCAAGCGCAAAATCTTTACCAGTTCATGATATTCATTTACGACTATGGGCAAGACAAAAGGCAAATTTAATCGGTTTACCAAACTTTTAAGAATCTCAATCATGGATCAATGACTTCAAAAAGATGTATCGCATTTCATCACACAAAAAATCTTGGTAAATTCCGAAAATTAGTGAAAGAAAAAATTATTGAAAAATACATTGAACCTTGACCACTTTTAAATTTAGATCATGTTGGCGTGACACAAGAAATTTCCAGCAATAGAACTTTGTCTTATATTAGAGAAAAAAATAAAACTATATTAAAAGTTAATTCCGAATTACACACAACCCACTCTAACACAATTTATCCAAGAATATATTTTAGATGGTACCCTTTTTCCAAAACTGTTGGTTTGTCTTCAAGAATTGTCTGGAAATAAATTTGGGCTGAAAGTGCAACAGGAAATAGATACAATTATACAGTCTTGTCCAAATTTATTTGTTATTAGCAGCAAATCAGGGAAGATGACCGGAGATTTAACAAAATGTTGGGTGGATGATTGTTTTATTCCTGAAATTGGCAATATAGATAAGGATATCTTACTTCTTGATTCTTGGGAGTCTCATTGGAGGTCTTCAATTCCTGAGCAGACAACAACTATTGCTCAACTACTTGACGTCACATTCAACTATTATTTTAAATATTTTATCAAACAAATGTCAAATTTTGTAAGCTTGGAGGAACTCCCAATTAAATTAAGCAGAAGGGTAAATATTCTCAAAATGGTTTCACTAATTTATAACCAGTTTACATCTCCAAAATTTAAAAATCTTGTTATATATGCCTTGTACAAAGCTGGTTATCTCAAAGAAAAACCCAATAGTTTCCGAAATGTTCGTGTTGTGTGCTTCGCCATGGAACAAGGTTGCAATGAAAATAATGGTGATAAATTTTCATTTATACGTTGCGCTCAATGTGAAAAATGCTTAAGTTTTCATCATTTTTCTAATCATAGTCATTATTAACTTGACACTAAATTTGTAAATTTAAGCATATTTATATATATATACAGTACGAAGCCGAAAATCCGGAATCGTCGAGACCTGATAGAAAGCTTAAAAACTTAACTTATTGTTTCTATCACTTGTCCGCACAAATTACTCAAAACATTTTTTATAGAACATAATATACTTAATAGAATATAATAAATGACTGTTTAAATTATTTAAAAACCCTTTTGAGTGCTTTTAAAACACTCATTAAACTTTATTTAATATGTTCATTTTGCTTTACTTACTTTCTTTTCCTGACTCAGTTTTGTTTACATTCTTTAGACATCGCGGTACAATCTTGTTGCCAGATCCATTACTATCAGGAGTTTGTTCGGAGATTGCATGTTTTCACCACTGAATGGCGTTGACGGCAGTTGAATATTTACGCCGTGATTGGCTGTTTGCTGTTTGATCATGCTGCATGTTTTAGACACTATCATATAAATAGAGGTGTTTTATTTTGAGTTGGTGGTGAATTCGACTGGTAAAGATGCTATTGTAATATTTTTCTGTTTTGTCTGAGGCTGGTCCTCGTAAATTTATTTATTCAATTAGCAGTTAATTGTTTCAAGGATGCAGTCGTTTAAAATGTGAAATAGTTGTCAAAATATGTAAAGTTCATTTTCCAAGTTAGCAGCCATAATTGTTTTGAAGTTATCAACTGTTAAATTATGTATGTTCAAATGACGGTTAAAAATTTAAAAAGCAAGTTCGTTTTTTGGCTGCGAGTTTTTTTTTTTTTTTAAGATTACGGCGTTTGTTTGAACTGTATCTTTTGAATGTCATCTTTGACTTTTCCATTTTCCATGCTATGTGTCAACCAGGCGACCGCAGTTTTTTTGAACATTGCTTGTGAATGTTTCTAACTTGCCAAGCTTTTTCATTTTTTCCTATACTATGTGTCAACCAGGCGACCAAAGTTTTTTCAAGTTGCAGCTTCATCAATTATCGGTTATTATCAAGTTCAAATATCATCAGTTATTTCTTGCAAACGTTTTATCATTATATGTGATGTCCCATTTAGAAAATCTGGGAGTCATGAAAATTTTTTAAAGGTAAAGCCTTCTTATAAATTAAAAAATGTTAGATTTAATTTATTCGTCAGTTCAGTTGTTTTTTGAAGTTAACCTTTTGATAACGTTTGAATATAAACATTGTTTTTTCATATACATTTGTTAAGTTTCATAGCTAAAACTAATTGTTAAATATTTTTTCTATTTGTTATTGTTGGCTTTTTGAATCTTTAAAAGTTTTTTTAATAAAAATATTTAAACTGAATATGACTTTGTTTTACTTGTCAAATTTCTCCTTTAAGTTACACTAGTCATTAAGTTTATTAAACTTTCACTGTATATCTGCTTAAATATAATGGAAATAAAAGTTTGACTTTTTTATAAGTCTTATCTATCAAGACCGCGACGATTCCGGATTTTTGGTCATGCCTAAAAAATATAATATTATGGTTCAAGTACTGGGATAATATGCAAATCCAAGTAAAAAAATAATATATTATGATTTTTAAACCTATTCTGTAATATTCCTTTTATCAACTTTCACAATACATAAATAAAAATAAAAATAACTTGAAAAATAAAACAGATTTAATGAAATATTTGCAAACAAAAATTAGTACAAGTTAATAATAAGAAAAACATGCCATTTTTAAAAGATTTTTGTGATTTTTTTTTTTTTTTTTTAAGTACTTTAGGTTTTTTAATTAAAAGTTTGAGCATAATTGAAATAGAATATAGAATTTAGTTCTCAATTAAATTAATGTTTAAGAACTGTTACTATTAGTATAATCTTCTTCTCCCTCCTCTTTCAGAGATTACTAAGGAAAAAAAAAATACTTTTTCGGTTCTTCAATTAGATATATTTATGCTTAAAAAAAAAAAAACGCTGTTGATATTGATGATGATTAACGCCGCCGAAATTGTCCGGATTTTTGGCGATTCCGGATATTTGGAGTCCGGATTTTCGGCTTCATACTGTATATATATTTTTTTTTCCCTGTAAAGAGATAATTTTACCCTATATTCCTTAATAATATCTTTGTATAGAGTACTATATTTATTTTAAATTTCATAATTATTTTCTCTAAAACATTGCTAGTATCGAGATAAGGAAAACCAGTACTGAAGTAATAGGCTCATGCATTCAGTTGCTTAAAAGTGCTCTGTGTGGTAAGTTGTGTATTTGCCTCTGTCGTCAGTTGCTTGTTTTAAAATATTTTAGCACTGTATTTATGGTGTTAATATGGATCCGTCACCGCCACCGTCCAGAAAAATTACTAGAAAGGACTTTTATTGTCCTTTTTTCGGGCATCCGAGAGACTTACCGCCAAATAAACTCCCTACACACAAGGATGTGCTTCATTGTTGCTTTGAGGAGAGAATAAAGTTAGCAGCAGTGTGTAACAACATAAAAGTGAGCTTCTCCACAGTAAGCGTTTTGGTAGCAAAAAAAGTCAATACCCTATTTAAAAAGGCATTGATCCCTACAGTTTCCAAAAAAAGAATTGTTCAGCTGATTAATGCGTACCACAACAAATACTACAAACTGAGGAGATCGTACGTTCGTGATAAGGACAAAAGAAATTTCAAACAAAAGATTGATGACTTTAAGAGCGATGCAACTAAGCTGTTTGATATTTCAACTTGTGAATGTGTAATGATTGTGAACTGCACTTGTCAAAAGAATCCAGATCGGTGCAAGTGTCCCATTTCAATAAACTGTACATGTGAAAAGTCAAAAAAGATTCCAGTTATTGAGCAACGTTTCATCAATCTTCAAAGAATGCACAGATTGGGAAAAATCGGCAAGATATACAAAACGGAGACTAAAAAATTAGAAAATAGGATTAAAAGGAAATTATGCCAATCCCCAAAATGTGTTACTTCAAAATAAGTTTCTGTACAACCCATCCATATCGAAAGTGATTCTTTAGAAGACATGAGCATGCAGCAAAATGTTTCTGAGGATGAAATAAATGATAGTGGATCTGAATATAAGCCACACAACTCTGAAAAAAAAGCAACTCCGTGGCAAGCGATCGGTACGGAGTATCGGAAAGAGCAACTGCTGCTATTGCATCAAGCGTGCTTGAGGACATTGGCATTATAACTGAAAGGGATTCTTCCCAAGTTATTGATAGATATAAAATTCGAAGGGGAAAAAGTTGCAATAGAAGTGAACTCCAAAACAAAAGTAAAAAAGCCATAGAGCAGCTTCATGGTCTTTATTTCGATGGGAGAAAAGATGACACTTTAGTCATAGAAGAGATGGAATCAAAAAAGTTTAGAAGGACAGTAAAGGAAGATCATTATTCCATAATTAAAGAGCCTGGCTCTACGTATGTTGGTTATGTCTCCCATGTTCTGGATCAGTTAAAGACATCGCATATAGCATGCTGTCCTTTCTGGAGAAAAACAAATTTTCACTGGAAGATCTAAGCATTGCTGGATGCGATGGTACTAACGTCAATACTGGGTGGAAAAATGGAGTGATTCGCCAAATAGAAATTTATTTTGAACCCTTATTGCAAAGGTCCATCTGTTTGCTGCATTTTATCGAGCTGCCATTCCGACACCTGTTTCAGCATGTAGATGGAGCAACTACGGGACCTAATTCATTTTGTGGGCAAATTGGACAGCAACTTATCAAATGCGAAACACTGCCAGTGGTAGGTTTTCAACAAATCTATTGTACAACCCCAGAATAAGATCGAGATATATTGAGCAAAGATCAGAAATATTTTCTGGATATTTGCATACCTGCCAACATTTGAAAATGACAATTAGTAGCACACCAATTTTAAAAATAGATTGGATGGTTGATTGGTTCATTTTTATCATGTGAGACACGAATCCTGAACAAATAAATGTATGTGTATTTTCTTGCGTATTTTCTTGCGTATAATCTGCGTGATACTATTTTCAGCCCGGATGAAAAATTTTCCATAGATAATATGCACTGCCAGATGGCAGACATCCGGCTTTATTTGCCACCGAAATCCGGCCACATTATGTTTATTACCCCTGCACCCCACCTCAGATTAAACTTTTTTTTTTAAGTTATTATTTTTACCTAAATAATTTGCATTAGTGTTCATATATAATGAAAAACTGTTTAAGAAACATGATTTATGAATACATGATTTATGAAACCAGGTATAAAATAATTTTATTCAAAATGCAGAATTCCTGTTTTTACACTATATTCAACCAGCCATTAAAATTCAGCAAAAATACTACCTATTAAATAAATATTTTTTGTTGTGTGTTTAATTATGTGTATAGTTAAAAAATATATAAATTATAATGATTGCAAAAAATTCTAATCTTAGCATTGGGATAATTGTTTTAAAAATGTTAAAATATAAATATTAAACACATTCAACGGTTTCTGTAGGCGTTTGATCATGGATTTGTAGGGGAGGGGGGGGGGAGACAAAAAAAAAGTTTGAAATATTGAACAACTCTATTTCCTTATAGGTTCTAACATCTAATAAAGTAAGTTTAAAAAGAACATTGACATTTATGTTGCGGATGGAAAACTATTAGAAATCCCAAGGCTTTCGTCAGGTCTTTGTTTGCCGATCGTTAGGGGGTGGGGTGGGGAGCGAGGAGGGCACAAAAAATACACGAATGAGAAATATTTAACAATTCTATCTCTTTATACAATCTAGAAGCTAATAAAGCAAGTTTAAAATGAAAATTGACATTTATGGCATGGATGGAAAAAGATTGAAAATCATAAGGCAAAACGTCAGAAATGTTGCAGTTTTGGTGCTAGATAAAAATTCGTAATTTTTAGCCGATTTTCGTAGCGTCGTAGTTCACGGCCCAAATTCGTAGCAATTACGAATTATTCGTAGCAGTTGGCAGGTCTGTATTTGCCTTGCAATAAAAATAGGTAACTGTCTAATGATTTGTCTTATCATAATCCTGGCCCTATTTCACATTCCAGGTGGTTTACAACAGCCAGCAGGGTCCTTAGTACAGAAAGTTCGTCAGATGAACTAAAAGTCTTTGTTAATTTCATTATGAAATCATACATGCCCGTCTGGTGCGAAATTAAAGTAGGCAAGACTTTAACAGATGGTCCTATTCATCTTTACAGATCGATTGAAACTTCTCGTTATTTGCCCGATAACCTGAAGCAAGTTGTTGACCCCGTGATCGAAAGAAATGCATTCTTTGCACACAATGAAAATTTATTGTTCACTATGATTTTTGACAAGAGGACACATATTGGAACTCAGTAAAATTATCTCCTCCACCTCTACTTTGAAACATATCCAACGATGAATATTGCCACACGCAGTCTGTGGAAAGATGTGTGAAACTGGTTTCAGAAGCATCAATGAAAGTTTGTGGATATGAGTCAAGGGATGGCTACATTAAAACAACGCTTGAATCTCAATCTATCATGCCTGAGTTTTCACAAAAATCACACTACAAAGTTTCTATCCATGAAAAAGACAGTTTAAATGACAAGGTTGGTGACTGGATTGTCGCAGTTTTATGATTTACAGAACATTTACTACAGGAAGTATTTAATGTAAGCATTTGTTTCTGCAAAAATGAATATTGTTTAATTTATTAATTATAATATAATTTATTAATTTTGCATCTATTTCTATTGTTTATTTATTATAATATATCAAAATATTGCAGGAGCTAATTTTTGTTTTAACTCGAAAAAACCTTAAAAATCATCAATTTTCATAAATTCGACGTGTATGCGCGATTGGAAGATATTATGCAATTTCGAATTTTCTTTTTTTGTTTTCTTTACAATGACCATAAGCAACTTTTCCGAGCTATTATGAATCGAAAAATTGCAGTTAATTTTTGTTTTAATACGAAAAAAACCTTGAAAATTTGACGTGCATGCGTGATCGGAAGATATGCGATTTCAAAACTTTTTTTTTATTATTATTTTTTTTTTTACAATGGCCACAGACAACTTTTCTGTGGTATTACGAATCGAAATTTGAATTTTTTCGCACCACCCTAATATATATGCATTATAGTTTTTTTTTTTTACTTCCTACTAAATTTAATAGAAGAAATTAACAGATTTGCAAAAAATCTTGACTCCCAGTTTTCAATTTATTTGCATGTTTTGAGAGGTCTAGAATATGATTAGACTATTTTTTTACCTATCAGTTACTGAGCTATGATTTATAATTCAGGGAAAGCAATAATGGAAAGAGGACGAAAAATCTAGAAAATTCCGAAATCCAGACTACTTCTGGTCCCGTTGGTTCCGGATAATGGGTCCTATACTGTATATGTATGTTATAAAAATGTGACATTACATTCTAAAGTTACGTAAATATTACTTATTTTTCTTTGTTTTCTGCATATTATGCATATAAAGCAATCAAAACATGAGATTTCCTATTGTTACGGATTCTATGCTGTATTTTATTTGAAAAATAGTTTTAACAGATTTCTAAGCTAAAATTTGCATTTAGGACAGTTACAGTTTAGAGATATCTCTATTATAGCTAAGTGCGTACAATAAAAATTAAGTTTGTAAAAATGCTGATTGAGTCTACACAACTAAACTGAAATTAAGAGTTTGTGCAAAAAACTTATGTGCAAAAAGAGTTTGAAAAGTATGCATTTTTATATTTACTAAAATATTTATTTTCTGATCATATCAATTGTATTGAAATATAATTTTTCCTATCTTATTCAATTAAAATATAATAATATAATTTTAATAAAAGCAAAATAATGGTTCTTATTTAAACAAAAAAAAAAAAATCTATTATTATTTTTTTTTAATTTGCTTACTGACTCTACGAATGTTTTTGATTCTACATTTGACAAGTTTCAACACAGTTGTTTACTGACTGAAGTACTTGTAAATTTCTTAGATACTTGTCTTGGTTCAGTTAATGGCAATACACTGATTAACTGCTTTCAGTGGAACATTGTGGTGGAATAGTAAGAAAGGGAGTTGTAAAAACTAATTTAGCTGAAGGAAAAGAATTTCCCCAAGAATAACTGAACTGTTTATCCAAAAACATTTCATGAAGTACTAAATTAAACCATATTTATAGACATTTTCACAACAATGTTGCACCCATTTATTATCCAAAGACATTTTCATAATGATGGTGAACTTTTTATTGTCACCAAAATCTTTTAAGAGACTTTCTTCTGTTCCAAGTTAATTTGAAAAAAAAAAATTGATGACAACCAAGACTCAGTGTCATTTTGCCAGAACGTTTTCACCCATGTAACCCAGCGTTATCAAAAACACATTGGTGTTTAAGTCTCTGTAATGACTGAAGTCTCTGAAATAACTCATTTGCCAGATATCTGTACAGTGTTAAATGGCATTATATTAACTTGATATCCATAAGGTGAATCTGAAATGAGATACTCATTTAAGAAGACTGCTGAAAGTACAGTTAGAAAAAGCAGAATAAGATAATGTACATTCACTGGTCACCCCAACAGGTGATAGTATTTCTCGCAGTTGTGTGTCATAAGTTTGGTCTAGAACAAGAAATATATTAAATATATAAAAAAATACCTTACATAATGTCCTTAATTTCTCTTATCTGCACAATACGTATTTCGAGTGCGTTGCACTCATCATCAGGTGCTAAGTGATCTCCTCATCTGTCTCCATTGTTGATTCTCGTCGGTTTGTTTGTCCTCTTCACTTCACTTAAGTTATATTTAGGATTGGTTGCCATTCTTTTGCTATTGCCGAGTGTTCTCTTCCATTAATTGCGCCGTTGCAAAAGGGGATAGAAGTGCTTGCAATGGCGCAAGCATAAAAATAAAAAATGAAGCAAAAAAACTTAATATAAACATCCCCATCAAACCCAATAGAATGGTTGGTTGGTTGGTTGAATGCTTTTTTGGCGCACGGTCCAAAGTAGGACATGCTGCGCGAAACAGACAGGTAAAAGAAAAAAATAGCTTCTGGATCCCATCCAGAAAGTTACAAAAAGAACACAGGAAAAAAAAGAGAAACTACATACAAGATAAAATCAAAAATAATAAAAACAGTGTATACAATAAAAAACGGATGTAAAATAGGATGAATTTCTAAACAATAAAATCAGATGTCGAAGTAAAAACCAGCCTCTTTCAAAAAATTTGTCAAGTGATAATGAGAATTTGCACCTAAAAGGCTTGTCAGATTGGGTGAAGATGAATTAAAATAATGTCGATACAGATGACGAAGGCAAGGGCAGTTGGTGAGAATATGGCGAATGCTTAGTGTACTAAAATGACATTTTGGACAATCAGGTTGTAGTTCTCTAAGCAATAAGTATTTATGTGTGAGTCTCGAATGCCCGATTCTTAGTCTAGTAATAATGACATATTTTCTAGGGGTGAGTGTAGGCCAGATTGAAATTTGAGGTTTTATTACTTGCAGTTTGTTATTGGTTTGGTTATTCCACTCTCTTTGCCAAATATTTTTAAAATAGCTTTTAAGTGTGTGCTTCATGTCATCATAAGGTACAGGACAGTTTAAAAGTAGAGAAGCCTGCCTTGCGGCTTTGTCTGCTCCTTCATTGCCCTTTATGCCAACATGACCAGGAACCCAGCAAAACAAGATGTCAAAGCCCTTTTTCAAAGGTCGTTGTAAGTTTTTAAAATTGAAGTGAAAGATGGATTACAAGAGGTAGATGAAAGAGAATCAAGAACACTCTGAGTCTGTATATATAATGAATTTACGATTTGGATGAGATGAAATAAAATTAAGGGGAACCTCAATAGCTAAAAACTCTGCAGAGAAAATGGAAAATGAATTAGGGAGTAGATAGCTTAAAGTGGTGTTACCTATGACAACACCACAGCCGACTTTATTAGTAGTCTTTGATCCGTTGGTAAAAATCTCGTAGTAGTCCTTATAATTGGAGCGATGAGATAAGTAAAGGGACTAAAAAATAGAAGCATCTGTGTTAGATTTGTCAAACCCATTGAACGGATCAAGACAAGAAATAACCTGGAAATACCAAGGCGTCATGTTTAAAAGAGACTGCGAACGAACTTTGGTATGAATGTGAGAGGTGCCATCAAGAAAGTTCTTAATTCTAAGAGCGAAATGTGGGATGCAAGATGGGCGATTCACAAAAAGATTATGATAGTTACTATTTAGAAGTGGATGCTTAGGATATGAGAGGATGCGAAAGTACAATTCACATGAAAGTCTTTGTCTGATGTCAGTGAGAGAAGGCTCCACACAGTCAGCATACAAACTAAAGACAGGAGTAGTACGGAAGGCTCCTGAACAAATTCTTAGTGCTTTCCCCCCTGGGGGTTGTTTAAAAGGAAAGATTACTTTTTACAGTGTAGGGGGATTCCAATACGAACGAGTTTTTCAAGTGCTTTTGCAAATTTATTTTTATATTTTTTCAAAAAAAAATTTATGAATGTTACTTTCTTCATATATATTGATGATTTAATTGTTTTTAACTGTAATTGTTCCAAAAATATTTCTGGAAAAATATATCCTAAAGAATTAATTTTAAACCGTACAGATACTGATAAAATTTCTTTCCTAGATTTAAATATAAAGAGAAATGAAGAAAAATGACTCATTGGATTATACGATAAAAGGAAAGATTTTGTTATAATAAACAAATAGACAACCTTACTTCGGCTTCATTTTTCAGCAAAAAGCTTTTCTGGGGAGGATCCTCCCCCTTTCTCAATTGCAGTAGTGTCTTCTGGCACGGCTCTTTTATAGGATCGCTTTTCTTGAAGCAGGCAGCGCCACTGCGGATCTATTTTTATCGACTCGTGGTCATTAATGGCGCAGTCGTCATTAGCGATTTCAACGCTTTCGCGGAAAAAGGCATATGTGGAATTATTAAAATTAGCTATTTTTTCGGCGCTATTAAAATCGATCTTTATTTCTTTTTCATTAAATGCTTTGGCTAGCGCGGTATTGGAACGGGCAAATTTTATATCACTTTTGTGCTCTTTAAGGCGGGTTTTAATTTTCCTCTTGGTGACACCTATATAGTTTCCTTTCCTTTTATCTGGATATTCAACGGGGATTTTATAAATACCGGCGGTCTCGAGGGGGGGAACAATATCCTTATCATTTCTAATTATCTGGAAAATGTTAGGGTTCGGCTTGATCGGAATATTTATATTGAATTTGTGGGCAGTATTTTTTATTTTATCAGAGATTCCTTGATTATATGGGATGGAGTAGGTATATTTTTGCTGTCTTTTTTGCTGATTTGGAATTTGATTTATCTGTTTTATTCTTTTTTTATAGAGTTTTTCGACAATAAATTTTGAATATCCTGCATCAATGGCCAAATTTTTAATAAACTTAAGTTCTTTATTTAAATCATTTCTATTGTTGCATACAAGTATAGCACGATTGACATAACTGCGGATTGTGTTAATTTTAAATCTAAAAGGGGTTTTACTGCGAATATCGACGATCTCATTACTGGCCATTGGTTTTCTGTACACGGTAGTTCTAATTTTATTATTTTCGCGTTTAATTTTGACATCAAGGTAATTTATCTCGCGGTTTTGTTCAGTTTCGTAAGTAAATTTAATATTATCGTCAAGCAGATTAAGTTTATCAAGTATTTCGTTTATATTTTGATTGTCCTGGATAACGGTAAATAATTTCTTTTAATAGCGCCGAAAAAATAGCTAATTTTAATAATTCCACATATGCCTTTTTCCGCGAAAGCGTTGAAATCGCTAATGACGACTGTGCCATTAATGACCACGAGTCGATAAAAATAGATCCGCAGTGGCGCTGCCTGCTTCAAGAAAAGCGATCCTATAAAAGAGCCGTGCCAGAAGACACTACTGCAATTGAGAAAGGGGGAGGATCCTCCCCAGAAAAGCTTTTTGCTGAAAAATGAAGCCGAAGTAAGGTTGTCTATTTGTTTATTATAATTAAGTTGTGCTTCGTATTAAATCTAAACTAGGAAAGATTTTGGTTTTCAAATATCAGTAGAAAAGTTTTTAAAAATATTATGTTCACACAGCTAAAAAGAATTTGTACTATTTGCAATAATGAAAATGATTTAAAATATGCTCTTGAAGACCTAAAAAGTACCTTGCAAAATAACTGTCAGTTTCCAGAGTTTTCCTATCTCGGTTTGTTCTACTTCCTCATTTAAGGGTGATATTTAAAAAACGACGAGTAGCCCTGCTGGCCGAAATTGGTTTGTTTATCAGATGAAGGACTTTATTTTATTTCATAACTTTGCAATTTGATAATTTTTTTAGTATTTTTATACATTATATATATGTTTGATTTCTCTTCGATTATTGGTGGTTTTCTGTTTGGTGAGAAGTTGGGGGCTAAAGATAGTTATTAACCCCTGAAAATGCCCCATACACAATCTAAATATAATTGTAAGGTTTATTGTATTATTCAAACAAGGTGCTAGAGAATTAAAAAAAAAAACATCCCGCAGCCTTTTTTTTCCCTCTTGAGTCAACATTATTAAACAAGTAAATATACATATTTAAATACTGATTTTTTCTGTGCTTGAAAATAAATTTTGAGACATGTTTTGTATAAAGAAAAAGACTTTTTTATATTTAATGCAGTATTTTATTTTTTTTATTTTTCCCTTGATCTACAGCTTTTTTTTTTTTTTTTTTTTTTTTTCATTTTGACCTAATTTTGAAAGTTTTATTATATAATCTTTTAAAAATATATTGCTATCTATTTAGACGCCCTTACGACGTTTCCAAATGAAGGAAACCTTTTATCAGTTGTTTCTGGTCTAGTCCAAAAAATGAGCCAGATATGTACGAATGCAAATGGCGAACGTCAAGTGTAAAAAAAGCTTCTAAGAATCAGACTAATCCAGGAAAAGATTGGCCAACATACAAAGCGAAACTAATTCGCTGCTCAAGTAAGTTTCTTGGATATTCAAATTTGTCTTGTATTGTAAAAATAAATATTCTTGTTTCTATCAAAATTTACCTATTTTTGATTGTCCAGGGTTTGCAGTAGAGGGGGGGGGGGAGAGCAATTAGTGGGATTTTCTGAATTTGAATAATTTGTTTACATTTTATTTGGATTTTTTTAGTCCTTCAAGTAAATGTTCAGTTATTTTTCCTCCCTCTCTCAGTTAAGGGACTGTTGTGGTTACTTCTAAATGTTAATATCGAAATGTCCATAATAAATGCTGTTGGATTTGACAAAGTTCTTATCCTGTAATTTGTTTTGAAATTTATTTTCAATTTTATCTTGAATAGTGCTCAGAAATGTTCAACTGAAGACAGTTAATTGAAATATTCAGTTAATTGCCATCTTTATCTTCCAAACTTTCTAACTAAATAATCATTTTTATGCTCTTTAAAAATGACAAAATTTAATAAATTTTTTTATAGAATTTTTCTACTTATTTTTGGACACAAATTCAAGAAAAGCTAAAGAAAGATAATCAAATGCTTCTAAAGCTAACATAAGTAACCAAAAGTTATATGAAATTCCTGATGAACAATGTAAGTTAGAAAAGAAACTCTATAGGAAAATATATATTTAAGTGGTATTTTTATATATATATATATATATATATATATATATATATATGAGAATTCACTTTTTTTTTTCTTTTTTTGTCAGTCTCCTTTCTTATAAATTGATGTTAAATATCCAACATTCCATTTTTCTGGTGTTTCATCTCCATTTAAATATTTTTTGAATAATTGTGTAATTAATCTGAACAATTTTTCTGTTCCATTTTTTATCAGTTCTGCTGTTATTCCACCAGGGCCACTTGCTCTTTGATTTTTTTTTTTTTTTTTTTTTAATTGCCTTTTTAACTCTATTAGGTATGGATAATGTAAAAAAAAAAGTGATGAGGGATAGGGGTCTGGAAGAACAGTGGACCCATGACCAGAAGACCTGGCACAGACTTGTGGATTCTGTCGGAAGGCAACACCTGATGCCATAAACCGAACATACACACATGAGAATTCTCACAATCCCACTCTAATGTGGACCCTGTTATCTGCTTTCAAAGCTGTATAAATTTGTGATTATTAAATTTATTGATAAGTAATGCATTTAACCTTGTTAATGTGAGTCTTAAGGGGGATAAAATATTTGTTCATGCTATAAGTATTTACCCTTCATACAAATAATTTTCATTTTGATGCAGATTGCATAATTCACATGTTGAGCGTGTTTAGAGTAACAAGGTTCTGCTGTATTAGATAAAACATTTATGCTGTATGAATGATTTGACAAACTGTACTTCCTTATTAAATCTTTCTTTTTTCATATGTTGTAAGAAGTTATGAAAAGGCGAATAAAGTTCTAGAAAGATATAAATACAGTAGTGAACTAGAATTGTCTTCAGATACAGAACCTGATAAAAGACAATCACAGGCAAAGACTTCCACTACCACTATTCACCAGAGTGATCCTTCACCCACTGTGTCTGATTTTAGCCGATTAGAAAGTACATTTTTTTTTTCTATGTCAAATGTTTTACATTCTTGTTATTGAAATCTTTAAGCAGTATTACGCCATTTATATAGAGTTGTATTTTCCATTTTCATTGAGTAACATCTAATTAAAAAAGATTAAAGAGATTGAATTAGGCCACATTTTGATTTTTGGTAGTCTTATTTTAATTTCTTAGATTGTTAAGCATTGAAAATACTTACTGCTATTTCATGTTAATCAGGCAAGGATGGGAGAACAACACTAAGATAATTTATCTGAATTCAGGTATTTACTTTAGTTTAAATAACAGATTTTCAGTTTCTATTAAATCCTTCAAATCACATTTAAATAGTACCAATTTCAAGTGACTGAACTAACTAAAGCTAATATTTTTTTATATGAAGAATTGGACTTTTATGCAATAACTTTTGATCTCCCCATATGAACTTTTTTGCTGAAATTCCTGTTTTTTTTTTTTTTCCCATAAATTCACAATTATGCTTGCTTGATCGAAAATAATTTAAATTTGGTTAATTCTTTTATTTAAATTAGAAAAAGAACTATACACTCTCTATAGACAGACAGAGGTGAATTTTTACAGAAATTTTTGACTCTGTTCTGAAAAAAGAAATCCTTAAATATTTTATTGAAAATTGTTTTTAATGTCTAATAAAGCATTTTTTTATTCATAGTTATATAAACTCACATTAGAAATCAAGATAAAACATCAGATACTGTAGATATACAGTAGAGAGCCAGAAATCCGCCAACCAATCCGCGAAAGTCGGAAATCCGCACAGCTTGTCATATACAAATAATGAAATTCACTATTAATAAATTACAAAACTGCTAATCAGAATTTTCAAAAAGATCTTGAATACAGATTAGGTAGTTAGAATTATAGAGATTGTCAGTAATGAAAATACTTGTAAATGGTGGGAGAGTTTTCATATACATCAATTTAAAACTTTATTTCCATTTGGGTTAAATGCTCAAGTTTATGATAAAACTGTTTCCATTTCATCTATTATAAACACATTGATTATTGATTGCATCCATTGATTATTGATTCTACATCTCTGAATTATCAAACCAAAGTTAAACGACATCGCAAGGGTGGTAGTAGAAATAAATGTACTTTAGATGTTACAAAAAACACTTTAACGAACTTAGTTAAAAAGTTAAAACAATTGCAATTAATAAAACCAAATTGGATTAAAAACTTCATTTATAGTATAAAAATTAAACTTATTTATTCAAACCAATACAGATTTGAGTACTACACTTTATGCTATCGTATTGGAAAACCTTAAAGTTAGAGCTGTTAAATACAATATCGATTTGAAATTTAATGACAATCAAATTACTTATTCTAAAGAATTCTGTATCTTTAATTTTTACAATAAATCTTTTAATTATATTCCATTTCCTTACATTTTTAGAAATATTAAAAAATCTTTTCCGTTAAATAATATAAATATACGTGCAGCTTTTAAATATGAAACGCCTCTTGGTAGATCCATATTTAACTATAATGAAATTTCACTCAATTTAAATAGTAATTCTCCACTGCAACGTACTTGTAAAGCGGATTCTATAGGATTTGACAATAATCATAATCATATAATAACTGGTGATTTAGATGTAGTAAAAAATTCTACATTAAAAAAAATTATGAAATTGGGCACAAGTTTTAAAATCGAAAAAAACCGAAATATTAAAAATTCTATTAAAGCTACTCTGGAATGTTTCATATATAGAATGGCTGTAAAATATAGTTTACCATTATGTTCATTTGATGAATGGAAAGAAAAATTTATATTGCATTTTTTTAGTTATTATCCTCATCAATATACAGGCTAACATTAAAATATGTGTTCATTAAAATGTTCTATTACTGATCTACAAAATAATTATGTAATTTCCTATTTAGATAAAGTTGCATCTAATTATGTTTTTACTTGTAAAAAATACTATTACGATTAATTCAGTCTTATAATGACATCAATTTATATAAACCTTTAAATGTAAGTGAACGTGAAATTAAAAATGGAATTTCTGCTTTATATAAAAAAAAACTGGTCTTACAATCAAGAATTTTAAATTTCCCTACTTAGCTCTCATTCCCAAATTACATAAAAACCCTATCAAATTTTGTCCTGTCACAATAGCATGTAATACATAGTATCTTACTTTAGCTAACGACAAACGTTAAAAATTTTAAATAAACTAATTGACAAATTAAGGATCGACGGCTGTTTTTTTTTTTTGTTAAAAATAGTTTTAATGTAGTTAAATTAATTTCAAATAGCACAGTTAAAAAAGTTCTAAGTTTTGATTTTGCTGATTTATTTAATACTATAGACATTCACATTTTATTTCAGGTTATGTTAAATTACTTTGAACAATACGATTTACAAGAATTCATTACATTTCCAAAATTTAAACCCCTTTTGACTATAGTTTTAAA
The DNA here is from genome assembly GCA_963930645.1 of Salticus scenicus. Lineage (NCBI taxonomy): Eukaryota > Metazoa > Arthropoda > Arachnida > Araneae > Salticidae > Salticus > Salticus scenicus. Next base: position 241,119,072 of record OZ005658.1, read on the forward strand.
TGAAAATATTTTATATAATGGGATTGGTTATTACCAACAGATCAACGGTATTCCTATGGTGGGGGAGGATGTTCCTCTGCCCTTGCAGATATCTATTTACATCATTATGAATTTGATACTCATGTTTTAAATGAAATTTTGTATGCGAGATGTGTAGATGATATTCTAATTCGATATGAACAAGAAGAATTTAATCTGAATTTTAATTTTTACCCCAATAATCTAATTTTAATTGAAACTGCACCAAACAATGATAATAGTGTTGATTTTTTAGATCTTAATATTTGTATTAATAATGAAAGAATCGCATCTATGTGATGCTTTTAAATTTGAAATTAATTGAATTTCTCCTTGTTTACATAAAAATATATTCAGAAATATTATAATTAACCAACTTATTCGATGCAGTCAAATTTTTACTTATAGTAATGACAGTGACCCCTTTGTAGTTAATTTTATACAAATTGCCATAGATTATAATTATCCTCTTTATTTTCTGTTAAATATTCTTAAAGAATATTACCAATTAGATTATCTTACTTGCAAATCCCGTTTTTTAATTGATTCTCAATTCGATTTTGAAGTTTCTTCCTTTCATTAACTGTATGTTTCTACGTTTGAATTGAGTTTGATGGGTGGCATATGGCTTCATGATTTTTTATGTATGTTGTTTTAACCCGATCAAGTTATCGTGGGTTGTTGGAGACTCAAGCCATTTTTCTTTTGTCTCAAACCTAAGAATCCATATATAGAAGAAATACCTATCCATCGTGTCCATGATTTTTTCCGTAAAAATACCATTTTTAAATTTTATTATGCAATCTGAATTTTTCAAATATCTCAATTTGTTCAAAAGTTATTTATAAAAGACCCATGATAAACTGACAAGGTGCCGAAAAAAGCGATAACCTGATCGGGTTAAATTATGATTTGGTTTTTCTTATAATTTTTTTTTTTTTTTTTTATGTGTTTATTTGGGATTTATTCCGAGTTTTGACACAGTATCTGGTAACTGGGAGTGTTGACTGGTCGTAAAACATGTTTAACCGGAGGGGGGGTCACAACTCCCCCCCTGCCATTTAGATACCTACTTTTGCCACCATTTCTTCTTTCGCTCCTCTTCAGTTATAGTGCGACCACATTTCCTACGACTAGCACTGAGGCCGAGTCCAAAAGTTTTGAGGGATGCAAAATTGGCCGAGAGATAGTTATTTGGCAAACATCCAGTTAATCTGTGTTCCCTTATCGCTTGTTTTATCTCAGTCACCCCTATTTTACCACTGGACTCGTTCAATCCGCACGTGCACAGAGGCTTCCATGGTCGCAAGAAATGTGGTTAAAGAATACATATGTTGATTTTTTTTTTTCATTCTATTTAGATTTATAATGTCCATTAGCAAGGAGCGGCATTGCACTCATCTAATGATACTTTTTGTATATAAAATTGAAATTTCCACAATCCTACACACACACATATATATATATATTCTGTATTTGTTATTAATTGGTTCAACAAAATGTTATTAATTTCATACTGGACACAATCATGAATGACTAAGATAGATAGATTTTACAGTTTTTTTATTATTATTATTATTTATTTATTATTCTTTAAATAGTGAAAATATTTCATTTTTCACAAAAATAAAAAAAATTCACTTGAAGAGTCCCAAAAATTAAAAGCTGAATCAACCCCTCAAATTGCGCCATACACAATCCAAATATAATTGTTAGGTTTACTGTATTATTCAAACAAGGTGCTACAGAGTTAAAAAACACCCCACAGCCTTTTTTTTTTTTCTTCTTTTTTCTTCTTCTTTTTCTTTATTTCTCTAGAGTCAACACTATTAAAACAAGTAAATATACATATTTAAATACTGATTTTTTCTGTGCTTGAATATAAATTTTGAGACATGTTTTTTAGATATTTTATTTTTTTATTTTTCCCTTGATCTACAGCTTTTTTTTTTTTTTTTTTTTTTCATTTTGACCTAAATTTGAGAGTTTTATATAATCTTTTAAAAATATATTGCTATCTATTTAGACGCCCTTATGCAGTTATTGTGTTTCCAAATGAAGGAAACATTTTATCAGTTGTACCAATCAGCTGGTTGAGTCCGAAAAATGAGCCAGATATATGTACGAATGCAAATGGCCAACGTCAAGTGTAAAAAAAGCTTCTAAGAATCAGACTAATCCAGAAAAAGATTGGCCAACATACAAAGCTAACTAATTCGCTGCTCAAGTAAGTTTCCTGGATATTCAAATTTGTCTTGTATTGTAAAAATAAATATTCTTGTTTGTATCAAAATTTAACTATTTTTGATTGTCCAGGGTTTGCAGTAGAGGACGGACGGACGGGGGGGGACAATTAGTGGGATTTTCTGAATTTGAGTGAATAATTTGTTTACATTTTTTTGGGGGGGGAGGGGGATTTTACAATTTATTTGGATTTTTTTAGTCCTTCAAGTAAATGTTCAGTTATTTTTCCTCCCTCTCTCAGTTAAGGGACTGTTGTGGTTACTTTAAAATGTTAATATCGAAATGTCCATAATAAATGCTGATGGATTTGACAAAGTTCTTATCCTGTAATTTGTTTTGAAATTTATTTTAAATTTTATCTTGAATTGTGCTCAAAAATGTTCAACTGAAGACAGTTAATTGAAATATTCAGTTAATTGCCATCTTTATCTTCCAAACTTTCTAACTAAATACTCATTTTTATGCTCTTTATAAATCACAAAATTTAAGAAATTTTTTTATAGAAATTTTCTACTTATTTTTGGATTAGATTATACAAAATTTAGATTATACAAAATTCTAAATATTCAATTAATACTAATATTGCATAACATTTTTTTTTTTTTTTTTTTTTCAAAATATCAACAGTTTAAATACAAATGCAAACAATATTTTACTAAAATACCATAACTAAATCAATAAGAGATCAAATCAAAAACTAAACTGAAATATCAATATGAAACATAAAGCAAACACATTATTTAAACAATTAACTCTTAGTTATCAAATATAAAAAAATAAAGAGATAATACACATGCACAATTTTAATGTTTTCAATTATCAAAAAAAAAAAAAAAAAATCACTAAATTATTCAAAAAAGGATATCGGATATTCTGAAAATTAAAGAAAGTGTTCATTAGAATGATGGCTTTTAAAGTTCAAATTTTTCTCAAAAGTTTATAATTTATTAGTTCGTAGCATTAAAGTTTTTAGTTCAGTCAGTTTGAGCGGAAAAATATGCTGAATAGTTCGTTTTAAAACACCATTGGCAGTTTTAACCTCATAAATTCGAATGTTTGTGATCTCTGCTGACCATTCTGGATTATGCCAAGTTTCCACAAAAGTTTGTTTTCTGAGTCATCACCTATTAACACATCTCCTACATTCAGTTCAGGTTGTGCAGTGGGATTCTTTAAAGTATGTGCTGTTATTTAATCCAATAAGTATTCGCTTTTCCATCTATTCCAAAATTGCTTTAACAACAGTGATTGGTATCTTTTACGTCTTAAAGCAGATGTTTTATTTGAAGCACCTTCAATGGTGTCAGCGAAATTCACTGGATAGGTGATTTCTTTGCCGAAATTTAAAAATGCATAGGAGTTAAAGGGTTCAGTTCCCCCAAGCTTTTCACTACTATTACGTAGCATCATCAGCTGATTTTTTTAACATAAGAAAAGAGAGTAGGCAGCATTATATATATACCGAAGTAGTTTTATACGATTAAAGTAAAAAGATTTAGTCTTGTACACAACATGAGTTACTTGAGCTCCTTTGGGGTTACGCCAGGGTTACATATCAATTCTTGTAAAAAATACTGAAGAACGAAAATTGAAGCTTTCCTAGATCCTCTTAGAGCGTAGTTACGTAAGTTTAGAAAATAGGGTTAAGTTCATAACAGGTCATACTAGAGCTACATGGCAAAAAAGTTCTTATAGATGAAAAAACAAATCTTGAGCAGGAAGACTGGAGGTTTCAATATCAGCTAGCAACGAAGTTATATATAGTTATGAGGCAACGTTGAGTTCAAGGAAGGCTACACCAGTGTCACATGCCAAATTTATCTTTAGAAGAAAACTTAAAAGGAATGCAGTGGAATCCTGAAGAATGGATAGAAACTAAAAATATATGAAGTCCATAAATTTTATTGACATAACGTATGCCAGATTTTATGAAGAGATGCAGAATCTTTAAAATTGATAGCTTTTTTGCATTTAATGATATTTATTGCTTCAGTTAAGACAAGGTCTTTATAATCACGTGGAGCAGAAATGATTTCAGCTTGGGACCACAGAGGAATTGCATTAGGATTCTCATACAGAAATTCACCCAGTGCTAAGCTTTTCTGCTGAGCGAATGGGCTCTTCCCACCTGCCGTCAGAGGTCACATGATAGGTGATAAACAAACAGCAGACAAAGTCTTCTATGCCTATAGTGATTACTGAAATAACATATTTTCTATTCTTATTTTTGATCAATTGAATTTAATCTGTGTTACTTTTTTATACATCACCATTTTTAATCCATTTTATATCATTATTCATCCTCTTTTGTTTGCTGTATACATTTACAATCATCATTTAGCTTATATTTGTCACTAGCAGGCTACGCCCGCTTTGCTGGTCGCTATTTTCAAATGAATCACAATAATTAAAGAATTCTCAAAATTGCATTAATTTTTATCATGTGATAAAAAAAGAGAAAAAAAAATTCTGATTGGGAAAAATGTCGCACCGGGTCCCCACTGCCTTCGGCAGAGTAGACCCGTGCACTGTGCGCACGTATTCGTTCACCATCCTTATGACTTCTCAAAATTCCATGTTAATACTCATAAACTTTCATTCTTAAGGAAAGGAATTAAAAAATATATCATTTAGCATCGGATAAAAACTCGCACCAGGACCCCACTGCCTTCGGCAGCGCAGAGCGCGCACGTTTGAGGATATGCGTGCGCTGTACACGCATATTCCTTCTCAACTCAAACTTTTATTATTAAAGAAAAAAAAAAATGTATTACGAAATTTCAAAGACATATCTCAATTTAAAATAGTGCAAAATATAATACAAAATTTAATCTAATTTTTTTTGTTTATCCGCATATTTTCATGAAAATTGAAAAGTAGCTTTATAATATGCTGTCTAGGCCGAATATTAATTCAAATGTAACATGAATGAAAAATTGAAAAAAATTGAAAATTGCAATTTTTCTCCCCACTGTAAAACACGTGACATCTTGATCGGCTACAATCATTTCCTTTTTCATCTCAGACGTCTGGCGTTAGAAATGATGTTGCCACAAAAAATTCATACTTTAGTTAATTTTAAAAAATCTAATTGCTCTACCGATAAGCCGCTTGCTTCAAAAAATTATCCCCTTTCATTTGATACCAAATTCGTAACAATTGGACTAATATTTCTAATTTATTTTCCACTTTTTCTGCTTTTAACTCCGTTAAAATATCTATTTTTATGCAATCGCAGTGAATTCTCAGTCATTGAGATCGCTTTCTGATTAGACATGAGTTCACATTTTAATTAATGTCTCCACAACTAATTAAAATTTTTAAATTCTGTTTTCAGGAGCCCCTTGGGAAGGCTCCTGAGCATCCGTATGTCAATTTTTGTACTTCTGCGTTCAGTAGGGGCTGAACGTATAAAAGAACAGACAGACAGTCTGTCTGTGTTTGTTTGTGGGTTTTTGTTTGAATACATATGTATTGCAATGTTAGATATGTTATTTAGTAGGGATGCAACGGATATCCGGTAAGCAGTAACGATCCGGCTAGTCAACCGGATATCTGGCAATGGCCGGATATTACTATTATCTGGCAGTAACATCCGACCCAAAACTTATGTATTGAGAAATGGGTAGAAATAACATATATGAGAGTATAACAAATAATATCAATAAATAATCCACTACAATAACATTAGAGAATGTATTTTAATTTTTTTAAATGAATATTTACTTACTTTTTAAGGAATTAAAATAAATGATATTTTTGAACCCAAATAAACTACTACGTCAGAAACGCCTATTTTTATTTCATTTATTTATTTATTTTTTCTTTTTTTTTTGGCGTTTCTGATGTAGTAGTTTATTTGGGTTTTAATATTCCAACGCCAAGTCTCCTGTTATTAAAGAAATCATACTTAAAAAATACACTTTGTTGAATCTTTCGCATTTCTACAATTGCTATGAAATTAACCACCAATATAAGTATTTTCAAAGTATGTTATTTTAAAATTTATATAACATAAAAAAGAAACAAATTGTGGTACTTAAAAACAGGGTGTACAATTATATATATTTGTTTTCTTCTAAAAATATTAAGTAATGTATGGTCTCGGAGAAATTGTTTTAGCAATATCAACAGATTACTGAGACTGAGATGAAAAAGTTAAAATTACTTTTAATTTTTCCATATTTGTCACAAATCTTGCATACAATTATTCAAAAAAAAAGAAGAAAAAAAATTCAATTCATTATTGTCTAATACTAAATAATGTGCAATAAATAGTTGAATGAATACATTATTAAATTTGTTTTCTAATTATGAAAATGAAATGTACTAAAATTTTAAGAACTTTTAATGTTTTTCAAAATAGGTAAATTATGATGTACAAGCAACAATTGTCTAGCATTTTGTGGCAGAATTCTGTTTTTTTCTTTGCTCATAAATGATGCCTGAGGAAATATATCCAATATATCCAAATTGAGGAAATATATCCACTTTTAAAATTATTTATTCATTCTAAAATTAAATTCTAAATTATTTCAGAATTCAATATTTGTTTTTCATAAAGTGAGAAATGATAGAATACAAAAGCTGCTTTACTTAAATGTAAAGTTTCATTATAATCTAATTGTTGAAGTATTATCTAAAATAATTGTCAAGAAACAAACACTGAACTTAAAAAGGCACTTATTTCCAGCAATATTAAAGTTGAAAATAAAGAGATGGTAATTTTTTTAACATTTATAAAAAATGTTTGTTTTTTAATTTTAACAATTTTTAATTTGAATATTACTGTAAATAAATCTGCTTCTTATATTTTAATAATTGTTTGTTTATTGAAAACTATATATTAAAAAAAAAAAAAAATCAGTGGTTTTATTCTAGGATAGTTACAGATAGGTTTCATTTAATAGTTATGAAATTGTTTCCATTGGAATTTCATTTAAAAGAAATACATAACACGTGTAAAAAAGGAAAATAATGGTGGTTTAGAGTTTAGATTAGTCAGATTAAATGTTTAATACTAGGAAGAAAGAAAGAAAAAAAAGTACTGCAAGACTAAAGAAAGATACTGCAGACTCCGGCTCAAAGTCTGGCCGGATATCCGGTATCCGGCCAAATTTAGATCCGTTGCATCTCTATTATTTAGCATATTAGTTGTAATACACCTAATTATATTAAACTACTAATTAATAATTAATCTAATATTTATCTTAGAAATAAAAATTGGTTTGATTCTAATATTAAAATAGTGTTAATTATTAAGATTAAGCTATATTTTGTTTTGATGTGTGCTTATTCAAAATAAATATTCTTAATGACGATAACTGATAAAATAAAAGAATTTAAATTCTTAAGTACAATACATATAATTTTTTTTTTTTTTTTTTAATTAAGTTGTACTGCTTTATCCTTTATTATTATTATTTTTTAAGTTTTTTAATAGTTGAAAAAGTTATAGAAGAAAATTTTATTAGATTTTATAATTATGTTGCTACTAAAATTAAAATAAAATTATTATAAAGTTTTAAAACTAAACAATTTAATTACTTACATATAGATTTTGCACAACATTTATGTCCACTGTTAAACAAAAATATCGTTAGGTTTTACAGAAAAAGGAAAATTGAACGAATGGGCTCTTCTCACATGACGTCAGAGATCACATGATAGGTGATAAACAAACAGCAGACGAAGTCTTCTATACCTATAGCGATTGCTGAAATAACATATTTTCTATTCTTATTTTTTATCAATCAAATTTAATCTGTGTTACTTTTTTATACATCACCGTTTTTAATCCATTTTATATCATTATTCATCATATTTTGTTTGCTGTGTACATTTACAATCATCATTTAGTTTATTTGTCATTGGTGTTCATGGAGAACATGTTAAATATTCTGCTTTTTGGCTCTTAAATCACTGACTGCAACACCGTATGGTGTAAAGCCATTTAGGATAGTAACTAAGTTAATTAACTTGTTGTAACACCTTTATGCAATTAAATTTAATTGAAAACATTTTAAAATTTCAAATTATAATCCATAAACATTCCACAAGAACAAGCTATTACTTATTGCTAGATCAGTTAATGTAACAGTTACACTACAAAATACAAAAATCTATCCTTACAGGTAAAAATAAACACGTAAAGTGTTTTTGAAAAATTATTAAATTTCCAAATACAATTATTCTAGTGTTTACAAATGCACAATATTACTTTTATTTTATATTAAATATTAACACTTTTGTTCTTAAGAACAATATTTAATTGAATTCGATTTTACATTATTCACACATCACGTGATTGAGCAGACGATGCTGGGAAGAGCCCGTTATGGAAGATAAACATACTTTTATTGTATTTATAACTGTAGTTACTTTTTAATGTTTAATACTATTTTCTAGAAAATAAAAATAAGAGTATACTTTATACATGGGATTTGTAAGTTAAAATAATTTTTAACAAAACCCAACTTATTTTCAAAAACCCAGTGGGTTTTTGTTTGTGGGCCCTCCCAGAAAAACCCGGGCAGGTTTTTCTGGGCTGGGCCCAGTTTGTCAACCCTGTGTATAATGTCGACTTATGAGTGGCCACTGAGTTGATCCTATCCACTGGCCACTTCTAAAAATTTTAAGTCTTGACCTCTATTAAATGAATTTGTAATATAGTTATCAGATACAATTTATAGCTTTAATATATATAGATGTGGCTATATCAGTTTTTAATACTCTACTTTTTTTACTTTGATAAAGTTGTGTGTAATTGTTAAGATTTGCATCTTTTCACTTTTTCTTTAGAATATGAATTTAATTTTTCTCTTTTTTAAGATGAATATATTGATGAAGAAAGTTTCTTTTTACTTGATGGTGAAACACTGAAGGTTTTGAGACCTAAGTCTGGCCCTCTCCTAAAATTTAATGCTTTTATATTTTAGGCCCGTCGCTGATGTCGAAGCTCCCGTCTCTGACGCCGAAGCTCCCGTCTTTGACGCCGAAGCTCCTACTAGTTATTTTGAGGCAAAATGGATTTTTAACATTAAATTATTTTTTAAAAAAAACTGTCTTTTGAAAATCTGGTACAGTTGATGTTTATGCACTTTATTTTACAATAATTTTTATTATTTAAAATTTCGTACTTAGTTCTCAGCACATTGGTTGAATACAATGTATTCACACCTTATTTACAGTTGTGCAGTTAATTTAATTGATTTATTTAACTTATATCTCCAGTATAAGCTATATGCTGAACAATATGGCTAATATTTACATAAGTGCCAACTTGTACGGCTTTGTAACACCACTATTTCATTGCAAATAAATTCTTTATGCTTAATCGCAGAAAACTGCTAAAATATTTATGAAACACTTCTATTAAATTTCCGTTAGAAAAAAAAAAAGCAAAAGTTAGCACCTATGTATTTAGTAGCATTATATTAGTGTTAGTAATAGTTCAGTTTATTCCAGTATATGTATTCTGTTTAAAAACTTCATATGTAATGCATATTGTAATTGTATTAGAAACCTAAGAAGGTTTAAACTTTTAAAATGTTTGCTTTATATTATTATTATATATATTTGTATTTCTGTGTGTGTTTAAAATAAGTAAGGAGGAAGGGAAAAAATATTCAGACTAATATTTAAAAGAAACAAGGGATAATGAAATTTATCAAAATCAACGCGATTAAAAATTTCTAGATAGTTATGATAAAATATACTGTAAATAATACATTATACTAAGCTATGTAATATTCAAAACTAAATTCAAAACTGGTGTACAATCAATAAAAATATTTTAAAACTTCTTAACACACCATAAATTTTATGCCAGCGCAACTGGTTTCGAAAGGACATAGCCTTTCTTCATCAGGTGAAAAAAAAAAAAAGTTCCACCTGATGAAGAAAGGCTATGTCCTTTCGAAACTGGTTATGCTGGCTTAACATTTATGATGTGTTAAGAAGTTTTAAAATCTTTTTATGTAATACTCTTTAAATATCAAACATTATTTACATTTTTTTATAAAATTTTAAACTTTAAAATTATTTTTTCTTGGGTTCCAAACTTCAGGAATAATTTACTTATGACACTCCTTGCGAATTCATTTACATCGGGCCTTCTTAAAAAATTGTGAATTACGCAATGAGTATTTGTTTCAAACATAGCATTTAATTTGAAGTTAAGAAATTATTACAGTCGCATGACCAAAAATTTATGAAGATTTCAAGTTTAAGTTTTTTGCTTGCAACTGTTGCTGTAATTGTGATATGTAAAACATCAATGTACAGATGTGTTCAGTTACTTATAAAAGGCACAGTTATTTAAAAAAAAAAAAAAAAAAAAACTTAGCATGGAGTATGTTTGAAATTGGACATTTTTCTGTTCCTTTTTTTTTCATAAAAGCATTTTCATTTCAAAAATTATTTTTCATTTAATAAATGTTATGTGCATAAAAATGAGATTCCATAGCAGTACTTGATTTCAAAAGCAATAGAATGTAAAATAATTTCATTAGCATTTGTCCCCCTTAAGGGCCCTCTTCACTCACTGCCATCTGAAGCCGAACCTAATGTTATTCTATGGGAAATTTTTCTTTACAAATAACCTATTAACTAATACATATTTTTAAATTCTGTTTTTACATTCTGAAACTTCCCAGCTGTTAAATTGACGCACCTTTTCTAAAAAATTATTTTTTTATATTTTATTTTGAAGCTTAAAAATACGAATTTTCAATATGTGAATTTTTTTCATTTTGCAATTTCAAAATAAAATATTAAAAATTAAAAAAGGTCCGTCAATTTAACAGTTGGGAATTTTCTGAATGTGAAAACAGAATTTAAAAATATGTATTAGTTAATAAGTTATTTGTAAAGAAAATTTCTCCATAGAATAACATTGGTTCGGGCTCCCGGTGACGGTGAGTGAAGAGGGCCGTTAAATGTAAAATTTTCACCAATTTGTAAAAATGATTGGTTATAAATATTTGAAAAGCTTTAGAAGGACGAATTAACTTTAATAAATTTAAATACCTTTAACAATCCTTCAACGTTAGCAGCTTTAATTATTATATATTTCGACTTGCACTCGCAGTCATCCTCAGATGTTGGCTTTGCTGCACTACTGAAACATGTCTTCATCCTCTTCCACATCACTCTCCTTCTTGCTTACGTCATTTTTCCGTCGGTACGTGTTTATCACCTGTTGCCAGTCTTTAGTTATGATGAAGAATATATGAAGAATATCTATGAAACCCTCCTTCCCCCCTCAACTCACAGTCTAAACTCAACAGAAGCCTTTATAAAATTCATCCAAAATATAAATATAAACTATGATGACACACTCGTTAGTTTCGATGTAAAAGATCTGTACCCCTCAATAAACCTAAACGAAATTAATGATATAATGCAAAACCAAATAATTAAGCGAAACTTTAATCTCAGCCAACAACCTCTTACTAAATAACTCATACTTCACCTTCAATAAAGATATCTACAAACAAACGAAAGGCGTGCCTATGGGTTCCCCCATATCAGGCGCCATTGCAGAAATTAAACTCAGACATTTCGAAATATCCACTCACGATATCATAAAAAACTGTAAAACATGGTTACGTTACGTGGATGACGTGTTCGCCGTCATCCCAAACAACATCGACCCACATGCTCTTCTAAACAAATTAAACACCCTTGATAATAATATTAAATTTACACTCGATATTGAAACCAACAATAGTATTAATTTTCTTGACGTCAAAATCATTAAAAATCGCGATAATAGCCTGGATACTACAGTCTATAGAAAACCAACAAACAATAACGAAATTATTCATAACAAATGTAAAACCCCGTTCCAATACAAAACCGCCGTCATACGCTCATACATAGATCGCGCCATCCTAATCTGCTCTAATAAAAATCTACTTAACACTGAAATAAAATTCATAAAAAACATAGCTAAAGGTGCAGGATACAGCAACTCCCTGATTCAAAAACTCTATAAAAAGCGCTTAAAAACTTTCAACAAAATTAACGACGCCCAAAAAACAAAACCCAAGTTCACCACCTCCATACCATTCTGCAATGGCATAGCAAATAAAATTAAAAACGAAGGTTCCAAACATAATATACACATACCCATTAAACCCAATAGGAACATCATTCAAAGAATCTGAAACGAAAAAGACCTTATTGACCCTAAAGAAACATCGGGAATATACAAAATTACATTCGAACTAGAAAATAACAATAAACCTGCAACCTACATCGGAATGACGAAGAGAAAAATTAAGGACAGAGAAATAGAACATATTAACGATCTAAAATACAATAGACGCTCCACCGCCTTATCACGCACACATAAAACTAACCCCATAATAACTAATACCCTAAAAACCATTAAAATAGCACCTTACAACTCGCACAACTACGCCATGAAACGCGAAGCTTTAGAGATATTAACCTCTAACACGGCAGTAAATGAAAGAGAGCATAGCATCATAACTAAAGACTGGCAACAGGTGATAAAGACGTACCGACGGAAAAATGACGTAAGCAAGAAGGAGAGTGATGTGGAAGAGGATGAAGACATGTTTCAGTAGTGCAGCAAAGCCAACATCTGAGGATGACTGCGAGTGCAAGTCGAAATATATAATAATTAAAACTGCTAATGTTGAAGGATTGTTAAAGGTATTTAAATTTATTAAATGTTTGGTTATTTTTGAATTACTTTTACAAATGCGAGGATTTTAGGAATGACATCCTATCATGTGAAAAAGAATTGAAAAACCGTGTCTTTTTAAAATAATTATTGTAAGCATAAGATTCTTTTCATATTTTTGTAGATTTAATATTTCAGCCTCTTTTCAGTTTTATTTTTAGTATGTATGTAGATTGAAGATTATGAAATATTTACTATTGTAATATAAGGCTTTTGTCATTCAAATTTTATAAATTTCAATCTCTTGATTTTTCATCTTGTTTCAGTCCCCCCCTTCCTCAATGTCATCTCTTTAACTGTCAGATTTTATGTATTTTTTTAAGAAAGAATCATCAAGATTACTGGGAGGTGAAAGGACACAGCCATTCGTTTTGGCAATTGGGGACAGAACCTGCCCTCAACAAACTTTTTGTGTATTTGACAATAATTGTATTGAAATAAATTCATTATTAAAGGCTGTAGATATTTGTTTTAAAATTACATACATTTTTAATGTAAAGTTTTCACCAATTTGTAAAAATGTTTGGTTATTTTTGAATTACTTTTACAAATGCGAGGATTTTAGGAATGACATCCCATCATGTGTAAAAGAATTGAAAAACCGTGTCTTTTTAAAATATTAATTGTAAGCATAAGATTCTTTTCAGCTTTTTTGTTATATTCATATTTTTGTACATTTAATATTTCAGCCCCTTTTCAGTTTTATTTATAGTATGTATGTAGATTGAAGATTACAAAATATTTACTATTGTAATATAAGGCTTCTGTCGTTCAAATTTATAAATTTCAATCTCTTGATTTTGCATCTTGTTTCAGTCCCCCCCCCCCCCCAATGTCATCTCTGTAACTGTCAGGTTTTATGTATTTTTTCATGTCAGTTTGTATATCTTTTTTAATTTTACATATTTCACAGCCATAATGTTTTGCACATTTTGTAAGAAATCTTTCGACTCTCCTCGTGATCTTTGCTACCATATCAGAACTCACCATTTCCATGTTCAACATAACATATGCTATGATAATGTCTGCAGACAGTCATTTAATAAACTATATAACTATGAACACCATTTGCGTAGATATCATACTAGTAACAAAATTTTAGAAGCTGTGCAAATTCAACCAAATGAAAATTACTTCCCAAGCAGTTCAGAGGATAGCCTGTGTTTGCCAACTAGTTCTTTTGCTAATGAACCTGGAGATGAAATAGAAGTACAAAAAATTTTGAAAGTGATGTTCTACAGTATTGCAGTGAAGCATGCAGTAAAAATGGGGTTTCTTTCAGTAACATAATTTCAAATATAAATAATACCTCAGATTTAATGTGTGACACAGTAAATTATTTAAAGGATGAGACAATTGATGTTTTAAACCTGTTCGGATTACAACATGAGGAGCAGACAAAAAATCTTGTAGAAAAATTCAAATCTTGCTCTACTTCCTTGTCAAATATTAATTCAAAATATTAAATGCTCTTAAAGCAAACGGTCGTTATGTTGATCTATGTCAAGTTATTCTTGGCACACGGTATGAGCAAAAATTAAATAAAAATGGTATTTCCTGTCAAATACTTAGGAAGGATACATGTCAGTATATTTCTGTTTCGGATACAATTAAACAAATTATATCTATTGATGGTTTTCGTAATCTGTTTCTGGCATATAAGAGTAACAAAGGCACAAGAGACAGTATGTTAAGTAATATCCAAGATGTATTTTTTTACTACTCTAATCCAATTTTTACATCTGCAGATACGATAACAATTGAATTGTATATAGATTATGTTGAAGTAGTAAACCCACTGGGTTTACATACTGGTATTCATAAAATGGGATTTGTTTATTTTTCAATTAAAGATTTGCCAGTTTGTTTGCAATCTTCTTTGGATTCTATTTTTATAGCTAACATTCATTATGCATTAGATGTTGCAAAATATGGGTATCATGCTATTATGGAAACTCCTATTCAAGACTTGAAATATCTTTGTGAGCAAGGTATTAACTTCCAACAGGGTTGGGTTTCTTCCGTTTCTTCCAGGACAGTGCAAGAAACTGGACAAAACCAGAAGAAATGGAAGAAACTAACCAGAAGACAAAACAGATGTTCGAAATTAAAATTTATGAACTATATAAACTCAAAGCATAAATATAATGTCAAATCTAAACTATAATCCAATTAATATTTAAAATATTGTTAGAAAAATAAGTTATTTTATAACAAACACTAAATATATATAGGTGATGGGTTTTTACTTTTCAATGCTGATATTTTTAGAACTTTTTGCATGTATACTATCTCATATTAGTATACATTCAGACAGTACAAGTGATAATAATTATGGAATTAACCATAATATTTGCACTTGGTTTTTTTTAAAGGATACAATTTTTGTATAAACTCGAAACTGGTAAACTGTATCAATAAGTAATATACCTACTTTCAAACTCTCCTGCAAGTTCTCCAGGATTTAAAAAAAAAAACATAGTTTGTATTTATCTATTTTAAGTTGAAAAATAAAGTGCAGTATTGAACTGCTCTAAAAAACATTTCATTTGTTTTACAGTTTTTAACTCCCTGTAACTCTCAAAAATTTTGTCTAGAGGTTGTGCGGATTATAGGAATTTGTGGATTAGAGATCATTGCCTTTGTTTACAGTTTTCTTTTGCAGATACAGAGTCAGTTATTATTAATTCATGCGAATAGACATCAGAATGGAAAGACAATTTCTAATAAATTTTAGAATAAAATATTTCTTCAATATTAATAAAACTAATTGATCACATTCATATATGATAAATAATTTAAGCATATTCAAAGAATAGGTACCTATAAAATGTAAACAAACATATTTAAAAAATATGAAACTAAATATTTTTTAAAGTTCGGAAATAACATTCATCACTGATTAATTTTGTTAAACATTGATGTAATAGTGATTTGTTTTAAGCACTTTATTATTAACTGTAAGTTTCTAGATTTTGTGAAATTGTCTCATTAATAAATGTAATTTTCAAAAAATTTTCAAATTGTTTTAACCCATTTTTCTTATGTGATGGTGACTACTTTGGTTTTTAATTTTAATGTTAGAAATTATTTTACATTTGAAATTGTATTGCTTGGCATGTATGTATCATATCCCCCCTCCCCTCCTCCTTTATAAGGAAATTCCTAATGTGAGTAAATTTTTTAATAGTGTGATCACATAAGATATTGTGATTGTCTAATTTATCATTCTTTTATGTACCTATATATAATAAAAATGTATAAAACTTGAAAATAGTAGTGCATTGTGTATTACCAATTTTATTATGTGATTACTTTGATCCTACATTTTTTTTTTTTTTTTTTGTGATGCTTTGCAAGCTTTTATGCCAAATTTTCTTTTTTTTTTTCCTGCTGTTAAGCAAATTTCTAGTGCATGTGACTGAAAATTTCTTTTAATAGTGTGATTCATTGTTTTTGATCTAGCTGTATAAATTATATATACATATATATATATAACTTTATGCTTCTACTATGCTTAATAGATCATTTTATATATATGTATTTAAAATTTTCTTTGTTTGCAGTTTATTGCATATTCCAATTTTTCTTATGCTAAAACTTTGATTTTTACTGTTGGATTCATATTTTGAGATTTGAATATTTTTGTGTTGTGCTTTGACAAGTCTGTATTCATATTTTTATTTTTTATTTTTTCCCCTGTTAAAGAAATTCCTAATGTATATAACTTAAAATTTCTTTTAATAGTGCAATTGCATTTAATATGATGAGGTGTTTGTGTAATTCATCACTTTTGTTTTGGCTGTAAAAAAGGGTGTATATAACTTGAAAATAAATTTCTTAGTATGATCTGTTGTATTTGATTCTTTTCTTGGTGTATATTAGTGATTATAAATTATCTAGATTTGGTCTAAAAAGTAACAATTATTTTCTGCATATAAATATTTTATTAACATGTTCTTGAATCTAGATTCTGTGGCAGAAAATCTCGACTATTCTTCGCATTTCTTGAGACCATGGAAGCTTCTGCGCAAGTGCTAACTCAATGAGTCCACTGTTAAAATATGGGAGATAATTATCTTATTCAGAGAAAATAAGAGTGCTGAATTATTGAATATTTACCAAATTTCAAGCTGTCTGTCAATTTGGCACCCCCTCCGAGCTTTTGGACTGTTTCTCACTGCTAGTTTTAGGAAAAGTGATTACACTGTATTTTTATGATACTCGTAAACATACACACACACAAAAAAAAAAAAAAAAAAAAAATCCTTGTGTGTACAAAAATTATTTGAAAGGCAACAGCTTTTAAAATTTAATAATTTCTTAAAAAAAAAAAATCTTTTTTCAATAATACATATCTCTGTTAACCTTTCTGCATCATTCTAAACGCAGAACAAGGCAGAAAGGTTCTGCATTGCTTCTGCAGCGCTCAATTTTCTCCCCAACCTCTGCAAGACTATATGGTAAATGGAAAATAAAAAGTTAAAATGAAAATAATTACTGCCAAATACATATATATAAATAATGAATTATTAAACATAGTAAAAGCCAAGCAACAGATACAAGATCACTGAAACCATACAGACTATAAGAATGTACAATTTTGTTCACTAGTGACTGTAATAGCAAATCACTAGAGGGCCCCCTGTCATACATAAGGGGTGGGGGAAAATCTGGCGTACTAACCAGGGAAAACCTAGCAAAAAGAAAGTTGGCCAAATTTTTTACATTGATTATAGGTGATCAAATTGGTGGTAATGGGGGGGGGGGGGAATGGGTGTTAATATGAAATACAAATTTGGATGTTCTAATGATAAAGTCATTTAAAAGTTACTTTTATTTAATTTTGTTTTTAATGTTTCAATTTTTTAAATTGATCATTGGTTTGTTTTATTACTTATTTCAAAAAAAAAAAAAAAAAATCAGGGGTGATTGTGTTCAGGTAATTTTTCTGATTTCAGTGTTTTTTTTTTTTTTTTTTTTTTTTTTTTTGTGTGTATCAGGATTTTAGTTTTACTGGTTGTTAAATTCATTAAAAAAAAAAAAAAAAAGTCAAATTTACGTAGTTTTTAAACCGAATTATGAATAGGTTTATGGAACATGTCATTTTGATACATTGAATAAAATTTCAAAAACCATTATCATACTTACCAACATCCTAATTAATAATCATTAGTATTGTTAGTCCCACCTTTTTTTTTTTTTTTTTTTTCACACCAGTAAATTTTTAGAATAATTTTCTCCAAATTCAATTATGATTAAATAAGAAGAAAAATACTCTAAAAAGATACTGGTGTGAGAAAGAAGGCGGGTTAACAATACTACGGAATATTAATTAGTATGTTGGCAAGTATGCATTGTATTTTCTAATTTATGCTAATAATTATTGGTGTAATGAGACAAATGTATACCCAATTTTATTTTTTCTTAAAAAGATACGTCTCTTATTCCAATTTTATAGTGTCCCTAAAGATACGTATATAAAAATGCCCTTAAACCTAGTGTTAAAACTAATGTAATATTTTTCATTATGAGAGGATGGGATATAATAGCAATAAATTATATGTTCTGTACACATACAAAAACTCTTATTGAAATTTCAAGTATATTTTTCATCATTTCGCAATCGCTCTTATTAAATATATTAATGAAACTTTACTATTGCATATATATTTTCCATTTAGTATTTTCAATAAAAATCATAAATTTAAAGTTATTAAAAGTAAAATATTGAAACATGTACGTTATTTACTATTTTTACTGAGAAAATTAAGATTTTGTGTGTGGCCATTAATTAATGTAAAACTTTAACACTTTCACAGGGGTTTGCTCATGAGTTATGAACAGAGATAATTTCAAAAAGGGCCATTCTAGAGGTGACTGGTTTGATACTGGGCAGATTTAAATATTAGGTTTAGAGTTAAATAAATTTTTGGTGATAAACAATTTTGGTTACAGATACCATTATATGTCACATATCAGTGAGAGGTCTGAAACAAGTTGATTATGGTAACATTAAAAGCATTTAAAAAAGAAAAAAAAAATGGTTGAAATAGAGTACTTTCATAATAGTTGAAAATTAAAAAATATAATTCATTTTACTCTGTTATTTGATACGGCAATGAAAAAAATTAATATCGTCACATCTAGATAAAGTATATGTATTTATATTTTTAAACCAAAAATGTATGTATAAATTTAGACATCAGACTATGCATAAATGCATTTCAACGGCCAATGACTCAAAAATAAACATTGTCTCATTTTTTAGACTGCCATTCACATACTCTTATTTAAATTACAAATTGCTCAAAAATGAGACTATGTATACTCTTATTTCAACTTTAAATGGCTGAAAAATGAGTATACATACTCTCATTTAAATTACAAATTGCTCAAAAATGAGACTATGTATACTCGTATTTCAACTTGAAGTGGCTAAAAAATGAGCATATGATGTTTCATTTTTAAAACTATGCATGTTCGCATCTGAACATAAAATGACTCAAAAATGAGTATATGATGTTTCATTTTTTAAACTATGCATGTTCGCATCTGAACATAAAATGGCTCAAAAATGAGTATATGATGTGTCATTTTTGAGATTATGCAAGTTCGCATCTGAACTTAAAATGGCTCAAAAATGAGAATATGTCATCTCATTTTTGAGCATGCCGATATATTCAAAAATGAGTACATAAGATTTTCAAATTAGAGTACATTTGTGTCGGAGCTATTTTAAGCATGTGACATACTCAAAATTGAGACAATTTTGCTCAATTTTGAGAAACCATTTTTAACAGTGAGCCGTCAGTATATATTTCAACATAGTCCTTATAATAAGAACGATGAGGAGTAAAGGGCATGAAAAATAGAAGCATCTGTATTAGATTTGTAAAGAGCTCTAGGATGAAATTTAGTGTAAAGATGAGGTGCCTGCAAGAATGTTCTTGATTTGTGATAAAAATGTGTGATGCATGGTGAATGGTTTAAAAATAGATTATCATTACACTACTATTGATATGAAGGTGAAGGGAGTGATTAGAATATAAAAGTTTGCAATAGTACAGTTGCTAAAATAACTGTTGTCTAATATTAGTATGGGATGGCTCTGTGCAGTCGGCATATAAACAGAGGACTGGAGACGTATGAAAATCCCCTGAGCAAGTAGTCTAATAATACTTTTAGGATATACATCCAAAAATTGATTACACATACTTTCAAAGTGTAAAATTTTTAGAGAGGGCATATGTAGGTGCTGCAGGCACCACCAAAGGAAGTTTGTAGAGGAAAGGCTTTGTCTTTAAAGGATAAAATTGAAACCTTAAGAAAAGTTGACAGAAGTTCAGTTATAAAAACAATTAAATATTCCAGTGTTAACATTAAATACAGTTGTCTATAATCGTAAAAAAAAACTGAAGAAAATTTGTCTGCTTGTAGCTTCCTTCCATTTTGAAGAGATTGCAAGTACAATCCATGAAATTTTTTAAGTGGAGGACATTTAGCTAAAATTTCTCAATCAGTGCTATGCAGGAAATATCTCTATAAATGGATCCTGTAAGTGTATGTTACACTCAGTGGCGGCTCGTGCACCGAAAATTGGTGAAGAGGCACACTGTATTTATTTATAGAATATAAATTTACATTTAAATAAGTATTTAGTTAATTTTACTTAAGACCATGCTTAATAAGAATTATGATTAAAAACATTTAAATATTATTTTTGAGCTCTTCACCTATTTTCGATTCACGAGCCGCCACTGGTTACATTGTCAAAAAAAAAAGTCCTGCTTGCTGCAGTTTACTGCCAGAAATTTTCTGTAATTCAGAAATATATGTTCTATCAAACGTAATTTTTCCGTTGATAGAACATATTTTTCTGAATTACAGAAAATTTCTGGCAGCAAACAGGACTTTTTTTTTTTTACACTATAGTAGGAAAGGCAAGAGATAGCACTGAAATTAGATGAGAAACATACTTTTTTTTTTTTCAATAGGATAGCTCCATAAATTCAAATTGAGACACGGAATATCTTGCAAAATGATAAGTGGTAAAGAAAAAGATGTTTTCCAGGTATCTGTTGAAAACTGGTTGAACAATCTAGAAGAGATGATAAACCGATATGAATTAACAGACATTTTCTAATGCTGATGAAACTGGCCTTTTTTATCACCTTTTACCTACCAAAACATTGTCTTTTAAGGGTGAAGAATGCAAAGGCAGAAAAAAAGTAAGGACCGATTGACAGCTCTCTTGTACACAAATGCAGACAGATCCGAAGAAATGACTACATTAAAAGTGTACCAGTTACATATTTAGCGAATAGAAAGGCATGAATGTCTGGTGATATTTTTATAGAACTGTTTCAGAAAATAGACTTATCAATAAAAATGCAAAATCATAAAAATTTATTGTTAATAAATTAATGAACTGCACAAGAGATGAGCAGGGGTGATTGTGAATTCATGAAAAAAAAAAACCTGAAATTTTAGCAAGTAAAAATTTTGTTATGAGTAGAGAACATGTAATTCATTAAAGAGAGCTTCATTCATTAAAGAGAGCTTCATTCCTCTAAGTATGAAAAGTAAGAATTTTAATTAGATTAACCTAATGAATCTATTTTAGATATAAATATGGCTTTTCCGATTGACTATCACTTAGTGTTTGCCATATTACCGTCACGAGTGGAAGGGATTTTTGTGTTCTGCATTTAATTTGTTATGTGAGTTGTCTTTTCGATTCTTTATATTTTTCCCGAAGGTGGAAAGTTTAATGTCAATTTTATTTAAAATTTTAACGATAAAGGGAATGTATCATTTTCTATCTGTCTTCTCACACGTGTTGTCATGGAGGAAACTTATCGAAACCCGAAAGTGGTTTCAAGTTTTGGCAGTGTAGATGCCTCGCACTGTGATGTACATGGCAAGTTATCAAAGAAAAAAATTCGAGAATGGTTACAAGGAGTAGACTTCATATTCACTTCACAAACTGATTTGAAAAAAATTCCTCGCGAGCCGTGGGAAAAAGTAAGTGAAAGTATTTAAAAAAATGCAATTTCACTATGTTTTGAACTGTTCTGAAAGTTTCAAATGGCAAAGTAGTCGGGAAGTTAGTTAAATTTTCTGTCGAATCGTATAAATGCAGCCAAAGGCAGTAGGACCTAAAGCGGTTGACTAAAAGTGTTAAAAAAATATATTGTCACAGTGTTCTGAGCTATCCTGAAAGTTTCATATGTGTAGCTAGTCAAGATGTTAGTCAAAAATCAATTGCAAGATTTGTACTGGACAAACATACAAGATTCGAAGACTTCTCCCCAGACTTCAAACTATTTATAGGAAGCAGATGTTGCTGAATTCACAATCTCATTGGCATACTATTGGATCATTCATGATTATCGGAAGTGAGATGAAATGCGTTATCAAAACAGGTGTTGTTGGGAAAAGAAAAATATCATTAATGAAATGCCTACCGGGAGTAACACATGAAAAAGTAAATAGAAAATAAACTGAGCTCTTAGGTTGGTTGGTTGGTTGCCTCTTTTTGGTGCAAGGTCCATAGTGGGACATACTGCGCCACACAAAAGGTAAAAGATTAAAAAAACACAGTAAAAATAAGAAACAAAAATACATAAAAGATAAAATCAAGAATAATAAAAACAGTGTAGACGATAAAAACCAACGTACAATAGGATGAATATTGTAAACAATAAAATCAGATGTTGAAGTAAAAACCAGCCTCCTTCAAAAAGTTTGTCAAATGATAATGAGGATTTACACCTAAAAGGCTTGTAAGATTGGGTGAAGATTAATTAAAATGTTGTCGATAAAGATGACGAAGGCAAGGACTGTCGGTGAGGATATTGAGGGGGGGGGCGGGGGGTGAGAATGGTTAATGCACTGTAATGACATTTCGGACACTCGGGTTTCTGTTGTCCAAGCAGTAAGTATTTATGTGTAAATCTTGAAGGCTTTAAGGTGTGGGAAATTCTTTTTTTTTTTTTTTTTTTTTTTAAGAAAAGATTAATGTTTGAGTTGATGTTGTTGAAAGAAATTTAAAAAGAATAGTAGAGGATGATATAACTCAACATGTTTTTAATTTGCTAATTAACTTTTCAGTTAATTAAAAAAAAATCTGGGAAATTAACAAGTTCAAGTTGAAATATTTAATTTAGTATTAGAAAATGTGGAGTGGAAGGATGATTTTTATACCAACTATGTGAAAAATACCAGAGCCGGGAGTTTAAGCTGGGCCTTCCTCTTAACGCGCAGATGCTCTACCACTGAGCTACACTGGGTGACAACCAGCTAGGCATTTCTCACATAATATTCATTGGCAAGGTCACCGAGTCTGCAAACGCAGGTATATCAAGCGACATAATTAATCGTGGCACAACTCCAATATACCACGAATTTCTAATTTTGAAAGTCTTTATTCATCAACCTTAATTAATTTAGAGCATCCGCGAGTTAAGCAGAAGGCCCGGGTTCGATTCCCGGCTCTGGTATTTTTCATATAGTTGGTATAAAAATCATCCTTCCACTCCAAATTTTCTAAAATTAATTAAGGATGATGAATAAAGACTTTCAAAATTTCATTTAGTAGTTAAATTTGTGAAAAAATTAAGTTTAGCTATGTCTAATTAATTTGTGAAATTAGATATGAATTTTAATATGTTCTTGAGAGAAGTTTTGATTTGTGACAAAGACCAGTTTGCTTATTAATAAATATGTATAATTTCAAATTTAATATATTAAAGTGTGGGAAAGATTTCAATGACTAAATTTTTAATTAGTGACTGTTAACCCTTTATCGCTTTTGAGTTGATTTGGTAAGAATTAACAGTCATGGGGATTAATTTGGTTGAGTGAAAGTTTTCCTAAAAACTAATCTTTCTTTGTTGTTACTCTAACTGGTTTGGCCATATCTATGTTGCATGGTCTGAATGAATAGTTCGTTTACTGTAAACTAGGGTTACTTAGACCACTTTTCAACTTCAAACACCTATCACTCAAAAGCTATTTATGTTAGAGATTAACTAATTTGTGGAAAACTTGGGTCAATTGCTCTACTTTATTATTACATATAAGAAAATTTTTTAAAGCATGCATGTTAATTATAAGAAAATAAAAACTTGGTGGTTTTTTAGTTACCCTGTGATATGGGGTAACAAAAACCAGTGGTTATAAATCAGTGTTTAACTTCAAATATTCACTAAAGGATAACAAAATCCACATAAAATGCCAAAATAAATTTATTTATAATATTTTACATTTGATGTACACTGCAGCGAGCACATGTTGTATTTCCACAGCAAGAAGTCATTGAATGGCCGAAACGTTGACATTTAAAGCATCGCAGGGGATTTGGAACATATGGTCTAATAGGGCATTTTAGATATCCAGCTTTTATTGATTGTGGAAGTTGCCGTGAGTCGATTGTAAGAATTAAATGCTTGATGGGAATTTGCTTGCCCTCTCGAAAAATAGAGATCCGGCAAACAACAATGTTTTGTTCTTTAAGATTTTCCAGGTCCTCTGCCTCAGATACATACTGCAGGTCAGCTTCAGAGATCACTCCATGGCTAGTATTTAAAGTTCTGTGGGCAGTTTCTGTTATAGGTATATTTCCAAGGCAGTGCATTTTCGTAAATTTGTAGCTTATTTGCTGTTTGCCACCTCAATCAATAACTCTCCTGAGCGAAGCTTTTTGATACTTTTTGGTTCACCTACCATTGACTGCAAGGATTTCTGGACTAAAAATGGAGATGTCATAGAGAAATCTCCCTCTTTTCGCTTTATAACAAAAAAACGTGCCTCATTACTATCAAAGATATTCTTTTCATTTAAAGGTGACGAAAATTCCTAGATTCCTATCTGCGCACGATTTACTATTTGAGCTTCTATTAGCTTGGTCAGAGCCAGACGCATTATCTGTAATTCCTTTATTTGTAGCCATGATCAAGAATAAGAAAAAGGTGGGTGAGGGTTTCCTTAGTCCACAAGTCAGTGTTTCTTCCAACACACAAACGCAAAGGGTTTTTAAGAATCCACTCTGGGATACCCATAACCACTCACCAGCTACCAGACCGTTGACCCAGCTTAGGAAACACATGTGGTAGTTGTGGTAGTCCAGTGTTTCTCGTTCGAGTAGTCACCGTTGTCTCACCTTCTCCAAGGGCACCAGTCTCCCAGTGTGATCCCAAGGCTAGACTACCGTGAGACCCTCAACAAATCGCCAACCTAATAGCCAGTGCCACATCTACACCAGACTTAGCTTAATTAACAGATTAGTAATTTTAAGGTATTTAGCGTAACAAATGAGAACAAAAGGTGATTAAAAACAAGGTGAATAGAAACGAAAAAGGTGAGGGAACAAGGTGAGTAGTTTCATTTTTTTGGTTTTTTCAAATTTTATAATTTTTTATTTTTTTTTTTTTCAAAGAACAAAACAACAGGAACAAGTGAGTACCAAAAACTTATTGGCAACAAAAGCAAAATAAACCAAACCAAAAGTGAAAGAAATAAAAGGGAAGGGGAATAAAACAAAAGGAGAGGAAAAATAGATCACTCGGGCCCAGGGTGCGTGACTCCCCCTGAATACCTGAAGAAGGTACCCCCCTGGGGGAGTCTGAGAGGAAACTGAAAATAAAAAAAGCAATCTGTTTAAAATTTAAATGCTTTTTTGCATTCATGGTATTACGGGTGGTAAAGTTTTAATTACACTTTTCATATGTAATATTTAAATAATGTTGATTAAATTTTAATTTTAAAAAAAAATATATATATTTAGTGTACACATTGGTGAGGGTTTGCAATTTTGCTGCAAATCACATAACAAATCTGCTTTCTATTTTGCATACAAGCTTTCTGTTTGTAAATAATTCCTGTAAATTAGCTGAATTTGTTTTTTAAAGCATCTTAACCTTTTAAAATAATTTGGATGTTTTTTTTTTTAGATGAAAATTTTATTACAATGCAAGTTGTCATCAAAAGTTAAAATAATTAAAGATGCAAGTGAGCTATTGCACATTGTTGAAACAACTTACGGATTAAAGCCCAATTCTTATACCCTGCAAATTTATGATGAGGACTTCAATGAATATATTGATTTTGAAGACTCAAGTACAACAGAAGATAAAAGCAAGATAAAGATTGTAGATAAAGAAAGCTTAGTAATTGCATGTGAAAATTTAACTTTGGATAGTCCAAAGGAAAGCCCAGGCTTATTAATAGAGGAGCCAGAGATTAAACTGTCATTGTTTACAAAATTGCAATGACCATCTTCAATTCAATTACCTGTAAAATATTTTTCAAGACCTTTATTGGAATCATTGGAAAAGCAAGAAAATTTAGATTCGCTAAAATCATCAGAATTAGTAGGGCATTTAGCAAGTTATGCGTATCAATTTAAGAGCTATCCCAATGAAGCTGAACGGGTACAATTTTGCGAAGCTCTCATACAAAAATATCTCTATCTAAAAAATAATATAGGTTTTGGAATTGGTGGTTGGGAGATAAAGTTGTTGAATAGATTGAAAAAGATACGCCTAAGTGATGCTTCTGTAGAAATAGAATTAAATAGGCAAAAGAGAAAAATCATCCACCTGGAATATGCCAAAACTGATAAAACTAAATCCTACTAAGGGTGAAGTCAATTGGGCACCTGAACACATTCAAAAAGAAAATGAGTCTTCTCAAAGAATACACAAAGTAGTAATGGCAGAAGAAAGTAAGAAAAGCCAGTCATTTCAAAATAAAAGTAAATTAAAAAACTTGATGGGAATTACGTATTTATTTCGGCATTGTTTAATAAATGATAAGATTAGTGTTAAGGATTAAAAAGACCAATACATACCCTGTATTTTTTCAAACAGAAGATCCGTTTGATGAGTTTGAAAGATTGACTTCTATAAATATCCAAGCTACATTTTTTAGAGAAGTTGAAAAAAGTGCACGAAAACTGCTGAAGTTTTTTAAAGAGAAAAATAATCTATTTTTCACATAGTTGGTAAATAAAAAAATATCAACCTTTACACTCCAATTTACTTAAATGAATATTCACGGTTGATGAATTCATGAATAAATATACCCCATGATAATTGCTCAAATCAAAATTTTGCGGGTTCCGAAGAATTTTCTGAAAATTCTCTTCAGCTATCAAAGTATAACAGAAATGTATCGTTGTTTATATTGAAAATGCAAGAAAAAATTTTATTGTCTCATTCAACCATTTGTGAAATCATAAATGGTATGAATGAACTTCAAAGTGATACAATTTCTAGGAAGCAATTATTCAAAATCGGAGAGAAAATAATGCAGATGATAACACCTTAAATTTAGTTTTAAATACTAATACTTTGTGTAAATTAAATAGTAGACTTAACATCATGAATTCAGAACATTTATTAAAAAAATATTTACGAGACAATCTGAATTAATATTTACGAGACAATCTGACTTTAGTCTAGCCTGTTGAGTACACATTAAGATCAGGCACAAAAACATCAAGCTATCAAAATGATGAAATTTTAGATTTCATAGTATTCAAACCAATAAATAAAGATGAAACTTTTTTGTCAGATATCTATGATGAGACTACATTTAAGAATAATCCTCTATTCCAGTCTTTTCCAAACATACAAATTATTTTATACTTTGATGAATTTATGGCTTTTAATCCATTGAGGAGTAATCAAGGAAAGCATAAATTGGGTGCCTTTTACTTTACATAACCACTTAAGTATCGTTCTAACGTTAAAATATGCAGCTAGTTCTGATGTGTAAATCCTCAGATTTGAAACATTTTGGCTTCGAAACTGTTCTAAATCCATTTATAAAAGATTTAAAATTATTAGAATCTGATGGAATATCAATTTCTGGTATCCCTCGTAAAGTAAATGGTGGTTTGGCTTGTATTATAGGTGATAATTTAGGTAAAAATCAAATAGGTGGCTATATCACCAGTTTTTTAAGTAATGCACCTTGTTGTCGTTTTTGTCTAGCTTCCAGAGATGATATGCAAACTCAATTTACAGCTTCCAGAGTTTGTTAGGCATACAAAAGATTTGTGCAATCAGCATTTATCTTTGGTAAAAATTGATAAGTACATTTCTGTTTATGGTTTGAGATCGAACTCCCCATTTAACTCTTCGAAATATTTTCATTCTAGCAGCATGTTGCCACCAGATGCGATGCATGACTTGCTGGAAGGAATTGTTCTGTTTGAATTAGGAAAAATTATAAATTATTTAATACTAAAAAAATATATATATATCGACTATTTGAATTCTAAAATTAGATACTCAAAATATGGATTTCACGATGCTGCTAATAAACCATCAGAACTTTCAAATTTTAATTCAGGTATTAAAATGACTGCCTCACGGATGTGGTGCTTTCTAAGGTTCTTACCAATATTTGTTGGCCAAAGTGTACCTCAATCTGAACCAATTTGGCATCTCCTATTGTTGCTCAAAGAAATTGTAGATATTGTACTATCACCAAGAAAAAAATTCATTGCATGTGTCTTATTTGTCAGATATAATTCAAGATCACCATAATCTGTTTAAAACTCTCTTTAAAATATTAAACTTACCCCTACCCTCAACTAATTCTAGAATTTGGCCCTTTAACTTCTGTGTGGTCGATGCGCTTTGAAGCGAAGCACTTGTATTTTAAATGCGTAGCCCAGTCTACAAAGAATAATATAAATTTACCATACTCATTAGCCAAAAGGCACTAGCAATTGCAATGTTACTATAATTTTGAATCTTTAAGATCAGTTGGAAAATTTGATTGTGTTACTAATATGAAAACTATTGATATGAGCAGATATTCTACTGAAGTCACACAGAAACTTATTGGTTATGAAGATTTTTATTAATTATCAAAACTAGATTTAAATGGTATCACATATAAGACAGGAATGTGCCTTGTTTCTGGTTTCAAAAATGATAAGCCAGTGTTTGAAAAAATTATTGCAATCTTAAGAAAGGGTACAGTTACAAAATTTCTTTGTCACACATATGTAAGTAATACATTCTTCCATGTTGGAGGTTTTAAATTGGAAAGTTCCAAAAAACTATAAAATTTTGCACCTTGAAAATTTTGTTGACATATATCCCTTTCATTATATCGATATAATGGTTTCCTTGTAATTATACCAAAGTACTTGTTACTAAATTCAGAGGAATAAGTATTGGCGTTTTGAAGCTGCTTATTTTCATTACAACTTATACAGTGCGCGAAAAAATTATAAGGACACGAGAAAAATCTCCAAATCTAGAAGCCTTGTTTACAGAATCGTATGCAAATTTTTGCAGAAAAAAAAGAAGTAAAACTAAAATATTTTATGCGTAAAGTAATTAAAATTTTAATTTTAAATCTACTAAAATTTAAATTTTGATTTTTAAACCTAAATGAAAACGGAAAAAAGTATAAGGACATTGCTTTTTCTCGAGTAATTATTTAAAAAATTGCATATTTGAAAGCATAAAATGACAATTCCGAGTTAAATGATTCATTTGCGAAAAGAATTTCCCACTCGGCAACTTTTAGTGTGAAATTTTTAACAATGCCCAAAGGAACTCAACTTTCTCACACTGAAAAAGGAAAAATTGTTGCTTTTCGAGAATGTGGATTAAGTGGATGGGAAACTTCAAAAAGAATAAAGAGATCTAAAACGGTGGTTTATAATTTTCTAAGAAATCCTGGGATGTATGGTATGAAAATGCGAACTGGAAGACCAGAAATTCTCACTCGTCGACAAAAAAGATTGATTTTAAGGAGAGCTTGCGAGAAAAAAGAAACCGGAAATGAAGTTAGACAAAATTTGAGTTTACCATGCTCAACAACGACTGTTCAAAATGTTTTGAGTAAACATCCTCAAGTTTCTTACGGGAAATTAGTGTCACGCCCCCCTCTTACAAATCATCATAAGAAAGAGTTGACTTTGCCAAAAAATACATTTCTCTTGGTCAAAAGTGGGCTGATGTAATTTTTTCGGACGAAAAAAAGTTCAATCTTGATGGACCTGATGGTTTTCGTTATTTTTGGTATGATCTGCGAAAGACCAAGGGAGTGTTTTCCAGGCGTCAATATGGTGGTGGCTCGGCTATGGTATGGGGCGCTTTTGCAGCAAATGGAACCACTCCAATTGTATTCATCAACCGTAAAATGAATTCGGACAGGTATGTTGATATGTTAGGAGAAAGTTTGTTACCTGAAGCGCCACTAATTACTTCAGGGGACTATATTTTTCAGCAGGATAATGCTTCGATACATGTTTCTAAGAGCGCAAAACTCTGGTTTGAAGCTAATTCTGTAAATTTACTTGATTGGCCGGCGAGAAGTTCCGATCTTAATCTAATCGAAAACTTATGGGGACTTCTAGCCCGAGAAGTTTATAAAAACGGCACACAGTATCAATGTACACAAGATCTTGTCGTCGCTATCAAAGACGCTTGGGAAAAAATATCTGTGGACATTTAAAAAGATCTTTCAGGGTCCATGACCTCTCGGCTTATAGAAAAAAAAGGTAGTTTTCTTGATTATTGAAACATTTTTTAAGTATTTTAGAACATGTCCTTATAATTTTTTCCGTATTTCCTTTAATGTTAAATTTTGTAAAATCAATATTTTGAAGCTAAATTATGTTTTTTATGTGGTATAAGTCAAGTGTTATCACAAAATTATGAAGCAGAAGTAAGAAATATAAAAATTTCATTTAGGTGAAATGGAAATAAAGCCTATTTTCATGCAATTAAATGTTGTCCTTATACTTTTTTCACGCACTGTATGATGATTTGTGATATTTTATGCTGAACTTTTGACCTATCCCATATCTGTTATTTTTTCACTTTTATTGCCAGACTACTGTAGGTTAATGGAGATATTGTTTTCAGTCAAAATTTTCTATGTTAAGTTTTTACTTGATTTACAAGTTTTAAGGTCTTCTGAATCCAAAGATGAGATTTCTCTACTTTTTGGCAGATATCCACCTTTTTGTTTTTTTTAATTTATTAACATTTTTTCCAAGTTTTCATTAAATTCTGTCATTTTGTTTTCAATGTAAAAAAAAAACTTTCTGCATTTTTATTCTTTTCTAAGAAGATAAATTTTTCAATAATTTAACTATGACTATTTTTATTTTTGTTTATTTTAATTGATATATGTTTAAATGTGCACATATATTAAATTTTAAAGCATTATGATGTTTTAACTTTTGAACAGAATTAACTATAATAAAAAAAAAAAAAATTGCAATTTCATGTCAATCTTATTTATTGAAATAATTTTAGTAGAGTAAATACTGTTGGTTATTTAAAAAAAAAAAAAAAAAAGAGAATCTACTTTATGGGAATAGTATTAAATATCTTTCTTGGATTTTAGGCTCATTGCTGAATTTTAAGTGTGTAATTAGTAATTAAGTATTTAAATCTATTAAAAGACAACATTTTAATGCATATTGCTTTCCTATAACTTTCAATGGGGTAAAAGCCATAAGGTTTCATTATGTATGTTTTGAGAAATATAGTAAATGAATGTAATACCACTGTTATAGTATAATTTTAAGTGTAAATAAATTTATTTTCTTATTAAATGCTGATGTTTCATTAACTGTTTTATTTTAGTCTGCAAATAGTACAAAATGAGCATTATATACCATACCATTTCATAATTCATTTTTCTACATTATTTTTTTTTTTTTTTAATATCAATCAATTTTACACAATATGAAATTCCTCAAACCAGACTATTGTGGCCATCAGTAATTTTAAATCAATTAAAATGTGTCAAAAAATAAATATATAAGAACCATGGAGCTTTGATAACTACCATCTTTTCTGTATTTTAAGTATTTCTGTATTTAAATATTTAAATTTTCTTGGCAAGTGGTTAGTGAAATTATGTATCAATAAAATGTTTTATAGTATTCAATAAATATAATTTTATAAGAATGTGTGTTTATTTCTGAGTTATATATTTAGTAGTAATATATTGTAATTTCTGTTTTGAATTTATGAATAGAATTTAAGTTTCAAACCTAGGCTGATATGCAAAATAATGTTGTGTATATACTGCTTGCATGTTGCATGTATTGAAAATTTACAGTGTCTTATTTATGAAAAAAGTCTAATTTAGTAAAATTTCAAGTAAAGTATCTAAAGAATTTGACTAAGTACTAATATATTATAAATGGTTTGAGATTACACACAAATAATTCTTATTTGTAATCTTTTTTTTTTTTTTTTTTTTTTTTAAGGAAATTCGGATATACAACATGTTCTTCAAAAAATAAAATATAAACAAGACAGAAAAAGCCAAAACCTATCAAAAGAAAGTAAAGCAAAGAAAATTATTAGTGAAGATGGTCACAAGAAATTGGAAGATGTTGGTGATAAAGAAGACTCAACAATTCTTATTGGCAGAAAAGCTTTAAAAGAAATTAAAGAATTTAAAAGCAGTTTAGAATCTGTTTTAATATACTTTAAAAACAAATCATCAGTTCCGGCAGCCTACGGTACAGAACTTCATAGTTTGGCTACTAAAATTAAAGAAGTCATAAGGAGTAAGCATATTTGCTAAAAAAAATGTTATTTGTGCATTTATGCATGTTTATTAGAAATATTATACAAAGCATTGGGGTACTTTCAATGGGGTAAAAGCCATAAGGTTTTATTATGTATGTTTTGAGAAATATAGTAAATGAATGTAATACCATTGTTATAGTATAATTTTAAGTGTAAATAAATTTATTTTCTTATTAAATGCTGATGTTTCATTATAGTCTGCAAATAGTACAAAATGTGCATTATATACCATACCATTTCATAATTCATTTTTCTACATTAATTTTTTTTAAATATCAATCAATTTTACACAATATGAAATTCCTCAAACCAGACTATTGTGGCCATCAGTAATTTTAAATCAATTAAAATGTGTCAAAAAATAAATATATAAGAACCATGGAGCTTTGATAACTACCATCTTTTCTGTATTTTAAAGTATTTCTGTATTTAAATATTTAAATTTTCTTGGCAAGTGGTTAGTGAAATTATGTATCAATAAAATGTTTTATAATATTCAATAAATATAATTTTATAAGAATGTGTGTTTATTTCTGAGTTATATATTTAGTAGTAATATATTGTAATTTCTGTTTTGAATTTATGAATAGAATTTAAGTTTCAAACCTAGGCTGATATGCAAAATAATGTTGTGTATATACTGCTTGCATGTTGCATGTATTGAAAATTTACAGTGTCTTATTTATGAAAAAAGTCTAATTTAGTAAAATTTCAAGTAAAGTATCTAAAGAATTTGACTAAGTACTAATATATTATAAATGGTTTGAGATTACACACAAATAATTCTTATTTGTAATTTTTTTTTTTTTTTTTTTTTTTTTTTAAGGAAATTCGGATATACAACATGTTCTTCAAAAAATAAAATATAAACAAGACAGAAAAAGCCAAAACCTATCAAAAGAAAGTAAAGCAAAGAAAATTATTAGTGAAGATGGTCACAAGAAATTGGAAGATGTTGGTGATAAAGAAGACTCAACAATTCTTATTGGCAGAAAAGCTTTAAAAGAAATTAAAGAATTTAAAAGCAGTTTAGAATCTGTTTTAATAGACTTTAAAAACAAATCATCAGTTCCGGCAGCCTACGGTACAGAACTTCATAGTTTGGCTACTAAAATTAAAGAAGTCATAAGGAGTAAGCATATTTGCTAAAAAAAATGTTATTTGTGCATTTATGCATGTTTATTAGAAATATTATACAAAGCATTGGGGTACTTTCAATGGGGTAAAAGCCATAAGGTTTTATTATGTATGTTTTGAGAAATATAGTAAATGAATGTAATACCATTGTTATAGTATAATTTTAAGTGTAAATAAATTTATTTTCTTATTAAATGCTGATGTTTCATTATAGTCTGCAAATAGTACAAAATATACCATACCATTTCATAATTCATTTTTCTACATTAATTTTTTTTAAATATCAATCAATTTTACACAATATGAAATTCCTCAAACCAGACTATTGTGGCCATCAGTAATTTTAAATCAATTAAAATGTGTCAAAAAATAAATATATAAGAACCATGGAGCTTTGATAACTACCATCTTTTCTGTATTTTAAAGTATTTCTGTATTTAAATATTTAAATTTTCGCAAGTGGTTAGTGAAATTATGTATCAATAAAATGCTTTATAATATTCAATAAATATAATTTTATAAGAATGTGTGTTTATTTCTGAGTTATATATTTAGTAGTAATATATTGTAATTTCTGTTTTGAATTTATGAATAGAATTTAAGTTTCAAACCTAGGCTGATATGCAAAATAATGTCGTGTATATACTGCTTGCATGTTGCATGTATTGAAAATTTACAGTGTCTTATTTATGAAAAAAGTCCAATTTAGTAAAATTTCAAGTAAATTATCTAAGATCAACATAAAGTATCTAAAGAATTTGACTAAGTACTAATATATTATAAATGGTTTGAGATTACACACAAATAATTCTTATTTGTATTTTTTTTTTTTTTTAAGGAAATTCGGATATACAGCATGTTCTTCAAAAAATAAAATACAAACGACAGAAAAATCCAAAACCTATCAAAAGAAAGTAAAGCAAAGAAAATTATTAGTGAAGATGGTCACAAGAAATTGGAAGATGTTGGTGATAAGGAAGACTCAACAATTCTTATTGGCAGAAAAGCTTTAAAAGAAATTAAAGAATTTAAAAGCAGTTTAGAATCTATTTTAATAGACTTCAAAAACAAATCATCAGTTCCGGCAGCCTACGATACAGAACTTCATAGTTTGGCTACTGAAATTAAAGAAGTCATAAGGAGTAAGCATATTTGCTAAAAAAAAATTTATTTGTGCATTTATGCATGTTTATTATAAATATTATACAAAGCATTAGGGTACTTTCAATGGGATAAAAGCCATAAGGTTTTATTATGTATGTTTTGAGAAATATAGTAAATGAATGTAATACCACTGTTATAGTATAATTTTAAGTGTAAATAAATTTATTTTCTTATTAAATGCTGATGTTTCATTATAGTCTGCAAATAGTACAAAATGTGCATTATATACCATACCATTTCATAATTCATTTTTCTACATTAATTTTTTTTTTAAATATCAATCAATTTTACACAATATGAAATTCCTCAAACCAGACTATTGTGGCCATCAGTAATTTTAAATCAATTAAAATGTGTCAAAAAATATATAAGATCCATGGAGCTTTGATAACTACCATCTTTTTTGTATTTTAAGTATCTCTGTATTTAAATATTTAATTTTATAATATTCAATAAATATAATTTTATAAGAATGTGTGTTTAATTCTGAGATATATTTAGTAGTAATATATTGTAATTTCTGTTTTGAATTTATGAATAGAATTTAAGTTTCAAACCTAGGCTGATATGCAAAATAATGTTGTGTATATACTGCTTGCATGTTGCATGTATTGAAAATTTACAGTGTCTTATTTATGAAAAAAGTCCAATTTAGTAAAATTTCAAGTAAATTATCTAATGAATTTGAATATAGCACTAATATATTATAAATGGTTTGAGATTACACACAAGAAGGTTAAATTAAAAATCTAAAGCAATTTGAGTCTAAAAAAGGATCTTAACCAAGTTATATATTTATCAGGGTGACTAGCAATCAGAAAAAACCTGGAAATCAAGAAAAAGTCGAGGAATTTTGCAGTACAGGAAAAATTGAAGAATTTTGCTAAATTTTGCACAGTCAAACCTTGTTAATACATCACTCTGCACATTAGACACCCCCTTTTCTTAGTCCCAAAATTCCTTTAACTCAGTGAATTTTTCCAGAATATTCCAGAACTCTGTTATAATTGAAGTTAGAGCTTCCAAACTTTGGCAACCCTAAATTACAAATTTTTGCTGAATTCTTTCACCAAGTTGCCAAATTCAATGCCAAATAGCTAAATTTGATACCAAAACCAGAAATCTACACTGGCTACTAATTTGTAGTATGGTGAGATTAGCGATAAAATTTTGCAGCAAATGTTGTTTTGGGATAGCCAGAAACCATTTCTATGACTTAATTATTTTTGTAAAATTTATTGTTTCTCGTCACTAATTTTTGCCAAAGAAAACAAAACTGAGTTGTCTATATTCGAATGATTTTCATTGCACTCTAAGCTGTGCATTTGCCAATGAGATATTCTGTAACAAGCTATTGAGAACTATTCCTGAAAAAACTAGTATATTTGTCTCAGCAGCATATATAATTGTATTATCGTACTTTTTTGGTTTGAGTAGCAGTTTTTTTTTTTTTTTTTTTTAAGGACTGTTCATGGACCTCCCTATTTATTTACGAATCAGTAACTTCTCATAAAAATGTCAATGTTTTCATAAAAGTACAAACATTCCTATGGCTGTATAAGAAAGTCACATAGTGTCCACATCAGATTTTTGCTTTACATTGTGATATCAAATAAGAAATTGCATAATTATAATTCTTATTTGTAATTTTTTTTTTTTTTTTTTTTAAGGAAATTCGTATACACAACATGTTCTTCAAAAAATAAAAGATAAACAAGACAGAAAAAGCCAAAACCTATCAAAAGAAAGTAAAGCAAAGAAAATTATTAGTGAAGATGGTCACAAGAAATTGGAAGATGTTGGTGATAAAGAAGACTCAACAATTCTTATTGGCAGAAAAGCTTTAAAAGAAATTAAAGAATTTAAAAGCAGTTTAGAATCTGTTTTAATAGACTTTAAAAACAAATCATCAGTTCCAGCAACCTACGATACAGAACTTCATAGTTTGGCTACTGAAATTAAAGAAGTCATAAGGAGTAAGCATATTTGCTTAAAAAATTTTTATTTGTGCATTTATGCATGTTTATTATAAATATTATACAAAGCATTTGAAAAGATTAGTTTATAAAAAATTTACTGCGCATAACAAGTCAAACCGCTTAACACAGTTTTTCAGAAGTCCCAAAAGTGATATATTAATGAGGTTTGACTGTAATTATACAGGGTGTTTATAAAGTCCCGGACCCATTTTGATATTTAATAACACATAAAATAATGAAGATATAACAAACTTATGGCATTTATTGATGGAATAACTCATATATTTTCTTTTCCGGTTTGAATATCTTTACTTTTGTAAATATCGTCTGTGCGTGTGGTTAATTTCAGATAATTTCTTTTCCCAGTCTAAATATCTGTACTTTTCTAAATATCATCTGCTTATTAATTGCATTTTTCTCTCTTTTGTTTTTGGCAACTTTTGATGTGTTTGTTCTATGTAGTACTTTTGTATGTGATGTTTTATTCGAGTGGATATTGAGAATGAATACACCACAAGAGAAAGCACAGATTTTATGGTGGTACATAGAAACAAAATCGATAGTGCAAGCACAGAGAAATGGCAGAAAAATTTACCAAAAAGATCCTCCATCCAAAAGCAGCATCTTGAGGTGGAAAAATAATTTTCTAGAAACTGGAAGTATTGCAGATAAGATACGTTCCGGACATCCCTGCATAAGTGATTTTGATGTTGACCGTGTCAGAGAGATATTTTTACACAATCCTAAAAGATCTGTGAGATCAGCGGCAAGAGAATTGGATATGCCAATTTCAATGGTGTACAAGGTTATTAAGAAAAAATTAAGACTGCATGCATACAAAGTTAAAATTGTTCAAGTTTTGGAACCGGACGATAGGCCTAGGAGGATAGCCTTTGCAACCGGTATGATAAGGAGGATAGAAGATGATGCTGATTTTCTGAAGCATATAATGTTCTCCGACGAAGCAGCCTTTCATGTTTCTGGCATTGTTAATCACCATAATGTGCACATATGGGGATCTGAAAACCTCCATGAATACCGTGAGGCACAAAGGGATTCCCCAAAGGTTAATGTACTAATGCATGGCCGAGTCATTGGGCCTTTCTTTTTTAAAGAAAAGACGGTTTCATCAGTTGTATAATTAGACATGTTGGAAAACTTCGTATTTCCACAACTACAAGAGCTTCAGCCACAAGTCTTTTTGCAACAAGATGGTGCACCACCTCATTGGGGTACCATTGTTCGTAGTTCTTTGAATGACCATTTTCCAGATTGGGCGAGGAGGTCCAATTCCTTGGCCACCCAGATCACCTAATATAACGCCGCTGGACTTTTTCCTTTGGTAATATGTAAAGGACAATGTTTACAGGAGGAGAGTGTCAAACATAGATGACCTAAATGTCAGAATTACAACAGCAATAGCCTCTCTGGATGCAGACATGCTTGCCGCTACCTGGCATGAAATTGACTATCGGCTTGATATTCTCCGTGCGACGAAGGGGACACACGTGGAAGTTCATTGACAAGGGTCATGAAACTTTTTGAGTCTATCTAACCATTTATGTTATTAATTTTAATCTATCTTTATTGTTTTATGAGTTATTAAACATCAAAATGGGTCCGGGACTTTATAAACACCCTGTATTTATCAAAAAATAGTTTAGCTTAACCGAGTTGCTGCTAATCACAAGTTTAAATTAAGATTTGTTCTATTCTGGTTTTTAAAATTAATTTTATGCCACTTAAATTATGCATTAATCTTGTTTTGTTGTCAACATTGTTAACTGTGGAAATTATCCTATTTAATTATTATAACTGAAATATACTTGTGGTTAAAGTTTGGTTTCAGAAACAGAAATAGCGAGGGAATAAATTAAAAGAATGTGGACTTGGAAAGAAATAGATTGTGATCATATATTGCCACCACCGTAGTGTGGAGCTTCTAAATTGTATCACAATTGCTCTTTCAGAGCAGTCTAATCAATTTTTTGACATTGTTTCAATTTTATGCTATATAAATAGCAATGTAATACACACATGTGATTCTTATCACGCTTCATGTTAATTTTAGTGACTTAAGACTAACTGCACAAATGTGAGCTTACATAGCTTTTGTACTCCCAAGATATTAATGTATGCAAAATTTATTCTAGTGCAATACTTGTCTCAGGACATTATAATTTGCGTAAAAAAGAAAAGCCATGGAATTTGCAAAAGCAGTATAATATAATGAATTGGGGGCATAAAATGGCCGAATATAAAGAAAAAGAAATTGACTCTATGGTGAATAAAATAAGTGTGTTAGTTTATTTTATTTAAAAAAAGAAAAAATATATTTTGTCTAAATTATAGCAAAAACCAGTTAGTAATTGAACTATGTTTTGTATATATTTTTTACTACTAGTTGGAATTATGTTTTGCGTATATGTTTAACCACTATTTGGAATTCGGAATCATACAGTTCCTTAGACCAAATTATTAGACCAAAGCAAAAACACAGATTGAAATACATTATATATTTATTAAAATGATCAACTAACTATGATGAGTACAGATACTGAAATTTGGCTATGTAATAAGTACATATCAATTCATATTTTTCTGTGAAAGTTCGAACAAAAATGTATATAGGGAACCAATGGAGAAAAATAAAATATTTTGAATATGCTGTGTCATTAAATCAATGAAATGATTTGGAACTTCTACAGTTAGTCTTGCTTATTATGTGCCAATTTTTACCTCAATTTTCATAGAACTAGCACATATTTAAAAAGATATAACTGTTTGTTTTTTTCCCATTTTTCTATGTTCAAATTGATATATTTTTTTTTAATCAACGTTTGTCAATCTGTGATTTTTTTATCCACCTGCATTTCCTTTACTTGAAAATTTACGTATTTTTTACTTCGATTTTGGTGTGTATTTTGCTTGCATTTGGATAAACATATCGGAGTGATCAGCAATTCCTGCCGCTGACTGTTAGCGCTCTGCTGGTGTTATCAACATGGACCGCTTAATGGGTAAGCAAATTCTAAAATGATCCCTTGGGTATTTATTTACTTGTTTATATTCTTAAAATGGAGTTGTATAAGTGAACATTGGGAACTGTATTCCCTTGTAATTAGGATTAGAGTAACAGTAAGCTTAACTCTTTGGGTAGATCCCTTATTCTTAATAATCTATTGTGAGCATTTTCAACAATGAGTAAATATTTCTAATTTGATATTTATGTTCACTAATTATATTTAGAAAGATTCTGTATAATTTAAATATTTTAATAAATAATTTCTTTGTAAATTTATCTCTGTTTTTCTCTAATAACTCCTTTCATACTTGTGAGTTAGGCCTTAACGAACCTAAGAAAATTGCAGTTTCTCTACATGATAAATTTAAATTATGAAACGAAATAATAATAATAAAAAAGAAATAGAAAGGCCCTACTCAGCATTAGACAATAGTATTCTTTTAAAAAATAGTCAAAAATAAAAACCACATCATCTTTGAAAACACCTCATTAATATTACTTCGTTAACAACATTAATTAATACCCTCATCACATTTCATGGTAAAGTCGGTTAAGCCGGAGGAGGGCTTCGAGCTCCGTCAAGGTCGATGCCAACTTCTCTAGACCCCCCCAGGGCATAGTGTGGCATTTGCACGGCTTACCTTGCACCCCCTCCTGAGCTTGAACTCTCCTTTTTTACCTACTTGCAAATAAATTTGAAAGAATAGTGTCTTCGTTATGTTTAAAAACATTGAAAGCTTTAATTTTTTAATGTGTTTCTTTATTTTATATAAGCATTAATTTTAAAACTCAAACTTATTATATTTCCAGTGTTGGTTTAGATTTACTTTGGATAACCAGCAAGGATCAGTGTTGTTAATAATATATACAATATTCAATCTTAATTGCTCTTTTCTTTTTTAATAAACTGCATTAAATTCAAATTTATTAATAAAATTAAATAAGCATAAGAAAAAGGAAAAATATTTTTCAATATTGTTCTTAGTGAATAAACCCATATTTTTATTTTGAAAACTCTTAATTTTAATCTGCTTTTGCATTTTATATACATAATAATTTTGAAATTCGCGGTAATTTCAATAAGTTATTTTAGCTTTTATTTAATTTTTTCTTCTCCAACATTTCAAGAACATGAAAATGCCGATGTCGCGATTCTTGAAGTTGGTAATTGTTATCAAACATTTGGAGAGGCTTATTCATCAATAACACATTACTATACACAAAATTTCCATCCAATATAAGTACATGGATCATTAGTTAACGATCCAAATGACTTTGATTATTATTACTATTACGTAACATATATTTGTATACATGGTGGGAAATATGAAAAAAAAATAAAGGTGTACGTCCAAATAAAAAATCATTTGCAGTGGATTGTCCCTTTAAAATTTGTATCAGGTTGAATAATACACCCAATCCTCATAAAATAAATTCACTAAAATACATAATCATGAAATTGGATACAGATCATAAAACAAAAGTCCAAAGAAATGTCGACTTGATAGTACAGAAAAAACAGACATAAAAGATATACTTTCCTGCAATGTAAGTAACAAAGATTTAAGATTTTTTATACAGAATAAAACTCTAAAATATCAAAATGAGACAAATGATAGAAAATTAAATGTTAGTAACCTACTAATTAATGAGCTTTACAAACTATCAAAAAATGATGAATGTAATATTTATTTGGAAATTGATGAAAATAACATATTTCAGTTTTAACTAATCTAAACAAGAATTATGAGACACTAAACACAATTCTTTTCTGTATTATTCATAGATGCTACATATAAATAAATATTGAAGGATTCCCTCTTTATACAATCATGTGTCAGGATAATCATGGAGTAGGTAAGCCGCTGCGTTATATATTTGTTTTAAATGAAAGAGTAGTGCAAAGCCCGCACTTAAAACAATTGTTGATTTAAATCCTACTGTGATAGATTTGTGCAACATTTTTGTACCGATAAAGATTTGAATGAAATGAATATAATAAAAGAACATTTTCCTTCCGCAATAAACATATTTTGTATTTTTCATATTTTAAAGTATTGGAGGCAAATGTTTTGAATTTGGACATAAAGTAATAAAGGAAAGAATCAAATTAATCCAATTTTACAGGGACTAATTTATTCAAATTCTGAAGAAGAATGTTTTCAATAATTAGCACAGTTGCAGAGAAAAATATGTACATGCATATACGAAAGAAAAAAAAAAAACCTTCAATATTTAGGAAATACAACCAATAGTCGAATAGACAGCCATAATAAAAAAAAAAAAAAATGCATTTTTGAAACCATAAATGCATATTCATGTTGCTGTTAGAGAACTTTTTTATATAAAAGACGTTACCAATTCATTAATCCATACATGCTTTAAGGAACTTAAATGTAATTTTAATTAAGGACAGTATTTATAACACATCTTCACACAACTTTTGCAGCTTTATGTACCCACAAAGCATGTACTTTAATATTTCAGAAAATCAGCAAGTTTCAGGATGACACATTCTTAATTGAAAAAATACATGATAATTTGTGTTGTAAAAGTTATACAATCCAAAATTTGACATCATGTACCAGTTTGTTTAATGATTAGTGTGGTCTCCCTTGCTAACATATATTTGCTACATGCTTTGGACTAGGGGAGGATTTACTTAATGAGAATTTAATTCATAGTAGATGGGAGAAGTACACTATGGAAATGCCTTCCTTGCAAAAAAGTATCTCTAAACAAGCAGTTGTTTTACCAGGAGCACCACAAACAGGAGTACAAAAATATGTATAAGCTCGAGTTCTTACTGATAAGCTAACAACATTGTTATCACAATGTGGGGCAGGTGAATTTAAAGAAAAAATTAATTTTTGTCAGCATTGAGCAGGACATGGGAAAACAATGAAGAAGTATATTTGTTTAAAAACGGAAAATTTCATTTTGAACCTTATACAAGCAATTTAAATTTTGAATCTAATGGAAACAATCCAAACAAGGATATATCTTCTAAAAAATTACATAAAGTAGAACAAAACAATAAAGAAATCAAAGAATTTTCCAGTGAGAAACTAGTAATTCCTACTGTTAAACATAAACGAGGATGAGTGGAACGTGCTTTTCCACCATATAATATCCAACCTAAACGAACACGACATATGAAAACAACAATTAGAAAAGTTAAAACAAAATCCAGACATACCTTCAAAATAACAAAAAAGTGATAGAACAAAATTCGGGCCTGTCCTTACTGATTTTTAACTTTTAACTAGCAAAGCTAAGTTAAATGATAATAATATTAATGCTGTCCAGGAATGAATTTCCACATGTAAATCGCTTACAATACGTAATTTTAGGTACTGCATTAAAATTTAAAGTTATAGAAACAGAATTTGTACTAATTTTGCATTGTAAAAGTTTTTTCCATTGGATAGCTGCAAGTACTATAGGAACTCCTTAAAGGGACAGTATATATTTATGATTCATTGAATGAGCTTGTTCCACGAAATACTATTCCACAATTATGTAATATAATGAAACCTCAGACACCTTGTTTATCAATAACATCTAAAGTATACAAATACAACCAAATGGAGTTGATTGTGGTTTACTTGCACTTCTTGCAATTGTAACTATTGTGAATGGGGGGATCCAAGTAATAAAACATACGATAACCAGCTAATGCATAGACATTTAGCATCATGATTAACTGAGAGAAAAATTAAACAATTCCCATGTACAAAAATTGAGTAATAGAACTTTTAGGAGTTTTAAAAGGTTAGAGATTCTTAATTTAAATTGTATTTGTAGGCAACCGATATTGTTACATGGTATATCATACAATACATTAAAAAAATAGTCTCAATGTAATTTATTTAATTTCTATTATCAGACACACACAGAAATACATATTTAGTTTACTGGAAGGTATGATACATCTCATTGCTGTATGTATATATTCATGTTAGAAGTGTTTCCCTGTTGCATGTCTATATGTACATATTTCACAAATTTATTTATAAATTTTTAATTAACCCTTTGCACGGAACATGCTTTCATCATGCTTATCGGGAATATCGGTCTCACAGACTGCTATTTTTAGAAAAAGGTACTGAATATATTTAGCGAAATTTCGCGGCGATAAATTGTGAATTCTTGCAGCCATAACTTTCTCAATCATGACGTATTATAGGGACGACAGGGTATCATATGGTTGATTGGATTTAATGCCTCATTAGCACTGCACAATGGGTAATTGGCGACGATCAGGGAAGCATCCCTAAGGATGGTCCGGAGACATGCCATCATAATTTT
Source organism: Salticus scenicus (assembly GCA_963930645.1). Lineage (NCBI taxonomy): Eukaryota > Metazoa > Arthropoda > Arachnida > Araneae > Salticidae > Salticus > Salticus scenicus. The sequence continues at coordinate 241,163,259 of OZ005658.1, forward strand.
GATCCTCCCCCGCTTAGGTGACCCCCAGAGCTATAATTTGGTATATTATATGATTGAATCATCTGGTTTCTGAAATTATTCTTTTTTAATATGATTATAGTGACCAGTTTAGAGTAATTTTATCAATACGAAGCATTAAAATTATTAAAAGAATGTAATTAAGGCGTTAATTTTTGAATTTTAAATAACCACACTAATAAAAAAGTTATAAATAAACAATTTCTTATTATTTTTCGAACTGCAGGAAATGAGTCTGCGCTCGGATTCAAAGAAATTTTGTCACCCTGTTTCGACTATTGAGTTACAATCGGTAACAAAAGTCTCCGAACACTAGCAAAAATTCCTATGTAAAAAAAGTACACTTAATACAGTTTTGTGAAATAAACCCTTATGGAATCATGTTCTTAGTCAGTCTAGAAACAGGATTTATTTGACAAACTGTATTAAGTGTACTTTTTTTACATAGGAATTTTTGCTAGTGTTCAGAGACTTTTGTTACCGACTGTACTAAGAAAAGCAATCAAACTTAAAAAACAAAACTTTTAGAAAGAATTTGCAGTTATTGACATTTCTACGTAATGTGTCTGTTAGCGCTCAAAAACTGAGATTCCTAATATTCTCATAATATTTTACATGTCTTTTTTCAACATTAAGGGGATCACCCATTGCGCAGCACTAGTGCAACGTAAAATCCATCCAACCAACCAACCGTCAACACTAAGCGGCTCCGGGCCCTGCTCACTTTTCCAATCCCAAAGGGTAGCTTCCTTGTTTAACAGATTTTACGTTGTACTAGTGCCACGCTGTGAACAATTGGCAACGATCCGGGACTCATCATTAGGGTTGTTCTGAGATATGCCATCCTCTACAGGTTGAGTGTATTTTACGTCGCATAAGTGTTGCAGTTAGATAGACTTGGCGTCTTCAACATTTATCGCCAAACGTGACGGTACTCTATTCTAGGAATATGCATCCGCAAGTCCCTACACTAAGCCTAACCTTTAGCGGTCTCTGAGACTGATGTTCCGGTATAAGGGTTAATCTATACATTTCTAAATGTGTAAATTATTTTTTCTGTTGTAGCGTTTATTCTTTCTTAATTTTAACTCTAGTATTGGTAATATATTTTATGCTATTTGTTTTATATTGAATGAATGACAGTATTCTGTGTGTGAATCTGTGAATCAGAGATGAGATTAGCAAAAATACAAAAAAAAAAAAAAACTGTACGTAAGGCAAAATGTTGAAATGACTAGAATTTTGATAGCAAAATATATTAGAGTAATAAATATTTATTTTAATCTTCAGTGTATTAAAAAAAAACTGCACATCGGAAACACAAGAATAGAAAAAAAAAAAAAAAAATGTTGAAAAATATCATTCCTGGTTAATGTAACTCGTCAATGCTGGTCCAAAACGTGGGCATAAAAGAAGGACGAGTTTTATTACATGACTACTGTTTAATGTTATATTTAATTTTCAGCTGTCTATATTCAAGTAAATTTTAATCACATTAAAACTGAGACAGATAATATACACTAAAAATATACATTTTAAAACATTAAAAACACAAAACACAAATTTAAACGTTTCGAGCCTTTTACAGGCTCCTCATCAGTAAAAAACATCAAATGTAAATGTAGAGAAGAACAACAGACTTTCATAAGTGAGTACAACGTATTCATCGGGAACTGCACATGCCTCATTAAGTGGTGAAAAATGTTGATTTGTATACCAGCCCTCCAGGAAAATTCTTGAGTGATAATTTAAACAATTTGATATGATTATTTTAGTACTGTTAAAATCAGGTAAATGGTCAGTTTCTATGGCATGCTGTACAATTTTTGAACGTAAATCACAGTTTTTGAAATTTGTTTTATGTTCACTAATTCGAGTATGAAGAGAACGGCCAGTTTGACCAATATTGGTCAAACGGGGACACATACTAGTAACATAGCATAGCAATGAAGCAGTTGATCCTCACTAATATATATACACTCTTTATGCAGACATTTGTTCATGAAACAAAAATAAGAATAAACATGCAAGGCTTATACATCTGACAACTATAACCTTTTGCTAATGACTATTGATTTAATGGTGATATTAAAAAAAAAAAAAAAGGTTTGAGTATCAATAAAAGAAGATTTAATAAATAGCAAGAGAAGCTAAAAGTGATTCAATAATTTGAACATTTATTAGAAGGATGTTTACTGTTAACCCTCAAAGTGCTATTGTCTCACTGCGAGACGATTCGTAAAATTTATATAACAACTAGTAAAATTGAGATATCGATTTTACGAATAGTCTCACTTGAAATGAAATTCTCTACCTAGTAAGCAGTGCTAACTGGTCTTTGGTTGGGGAAGAAATACTGTACGCGGCAATCTTATCAGCAATTGGAGGGTTAAAGGGGGAAAGCTGAATCATAAGAAATAACAAACAACACAAGAGAAATATCAAGATCATTAGCAGAATTAAGAAAGGAAGACGACAAAAGCAATTATTATATGAGATTATTAAAAAAAAAAAAAACTCACAATTCCTTTTTATAAGTTTTGATGAAGGTACAAAAGATTATATAGTTCTAAAACTTGCAAGAAACTCTCAATACTAGAAATTTAGCAAAAACAACTGTAGAAGAAGACAAATATTTGCTGGAACAATTTTTAAAATTTCATAATATGAACTCCTGTGTTAACAAAGGAATACAGGCTCACAGAAACAGGATGAAAAATTAAAGAAACAAAGCTAAATCATAACCAGTAAGCATAGATGTTATGAAATTGATATTATTGATGAGCATAACAATTCTTTTAATCTAAAAATGCTTCATTAAAAGAATAAATTTATGCATGTTAAGGGCCTTTTCTTCACTCACCGTCGCTGGAAGCCAAAGCTAATGTTATTCCATGGGAAATTTTCTTTACAAATAACTTATTAACTAATACATATTTTTAAATTCTGAAACTTCCCAACTGTTAAATTGATGGACCTTTTTAAAAAAAAAATTTTTTTTTTAATTTTCAAATTTTATTTTGAAGCTGCAAAATACGAATTTCAATATGTGAAACTTTTCATTTTGCTATTTCAAAATAAAATATTAAAAATTAAAAGAATACATTTTAAAAAAAAGTAAAGGTCTGTCAATTTAACAGCGGGGAATTTACTGAATGTGAAAACGGAATTTAAAAATATGTATTAGTTATGTGTAAAGAAAATTTCCCATAGAATAACACTGGCTCGGGTTTCCAGCGACGGTAAATGAAGAAGGCCATTAATCTACAAAAAAGCATCTCCTGGGCTTTTTACAAAAAAGAAAATTAAAAAAGAAGCTACTGCAGCATGACAGTTGACCATTTAACTAGTATTATCATAGAACTTGGCAAAGCAAGTTAACCTGAACTTATTAGAAAAGTTTTTCTATGCAAGCTCATAAGATATCATAAGGAATATTGACACCAAGAAAGTTTTCAGGTCTTCCTCCACATTTCTCAAAAAAGGAACCAAAACAAGATAAACTTGATGAGAAAAAAAAAGTTTTGAAATTAAAAGGCAGAACAAAAGAATTTGTTTTATAGTTATTTACTTTGTAATTGACAATGATTCCATTAATAGAAAAGATCATCTAAAAATACAAATAATATAAATGCATCCATTCTAAAAATATCAACCTTTATTTTTTTTATGATAAATATTATTAACATAATGAACTGCAAATGAAATAACTGAATACATCAGCAAAACAGATACTTTGAGTTAGTTAATGTACTTTCATAATATGTAATACGTCTTCAATCCATCTAACAGAAATACCAAATGGCAAAGTATATATTTAAGTTTTAAAAATTTGTAACCAGTTCATTTTCAAAGCATTGGAATTCAGACATTATAATAAGGTTGGTTGCCGTTTAGTGGCGCAAGGTCCACAATGGGACATACTGCGCCAAACAAAAGTATAAAAATAAAGACTAGCTTCTGGATGGGTTTTACCCATCCAGATGGTCAGTAAAAAACACAATAAAAGTTAAAGCAATAGGTAAAATAATAAAATATAAAAAGACATTTAAAAAAAATAAAAGAGAACAACGTACATAATGTATAAAATAAAATGATGTAAAAAGTTATGTACAGTGTATATGATAAAAACAGAAGTAAAATTATATGAACAGTGTAAAATATAAAATCACAGTGTATATAATGAAAAGATGAACATTGTAAAATATAAAATCATATGTAGTGATAAAATCCAGCATCTTTTAAAAAATTTGTCAAATGATGATGTGGGTTGATACCTAAAAGGTTTGTCAGATACGGTGATGATGAATTAAAATATCTCCTATATAAATGTCTAAGGCAAGGGCAATCTGTGAGTACATGGCGAATAGTCAGTATATCATAGTGGCAATTAGGATAAGTAGGCTGCTGCTGCCCAAGTAGTAAGTATTTATGAGTAAGTCTGGAATGGCCAATTCTCAGATGAGTTACAATATCATCATACTTTCTAGGACTGAGGGTAGGCCAAATGGCAATCTGAGGTTCAATTTCTTTTAATTTGTTATTGTTTTGAGTGTTCCATTCCCTTTGCCATATATTTCTGAGAAAGTTTCTAAGTGTATGCTTAACGTCATCATAAGGTTGGTTGGTTGGTTGAATGGCTTTTTTTGGCGCAAGGTCCAAAGTAGGACATGCTGCGCCAAACAAAGAGGTAAAGGAAAATGAAGCCTCTGGATGGGTTTACCCATCCAGAAAGTCATTAAAAAACACAGAAAAAAGAAGTAAAACTACATACAAGATAAAATCAAAAATAATAAAAACAGTATACAATAAAAAACAGAAGTAAAATAGGATGAACATTGTAAACAATAAAATCAGATGTCAAAGTAAAAGCCAGCCTCCTTTAAAAAATTTGTAAACTGATCGTCATCATAAGGAACAGGGCTGTTTAAGAAAATTGATGCCTGCCTTGCGGCTTTGTCTGCTGCTTCATTGCCTTTGATGCCAACATGTCCAGGTATCCAACAGAATAAAATGTCAAATCCCTTTTTCTTAAGGTTGTTATAAGTTTTCAGAATCGAGATATAAGATGGGTTGCAAGAAATAGATGAAAGTGAGTCGAGAACACTCTTCGAGTCTGTGTAAATTATGAAATTTCTACTTTGATGAGATGAAATAATGTTAAGAGCAACCTCAATGGCAAAAAACTCTGCAGAGAAGATGGAGAATGAGTTAGGGAGTTGATAACTATAAGTGGTGTTCTCAATGACAACACCACAGCCGACTTTATTACTAGTCTTGGAGCCGTCAGTAAATATTTCGACATAGTTCTTATAATGAGAGCGATGAGAGGTGTAAAGGGCATGAAAAATAGAAGCATCTGTATTAGATTTGTTAAATCCATTAAACGGATTAAGACAAGAAATAACCTAGAAGTTCCAAGATGTCATGTTTATAAGAGATCGAGAACGGACTTTGGTATGAATATGAGAGGTGCCAGCAAGAAAGTTCTTAATTCTAACAGCAAAATGAGGGATGCAAGATGGGCGATTCACATAAAGATTACGATCGTTACTATTTAAATGAGAATGAAGTGGATGATTAGGGTGAGAAAGGATGCGATAGTACAATTCCAGTGAAAGTCTTTGTCTAATATCAGTGAGAGAAGGCTCCACACAGTCAGCATATAAACTAAGGACTGGAGTCGTGCGGAAAGCACCTGAGCAAATTCTGAGTGCACTATGATGTGTTGTGTCAAGTTTTCTAATATAAGAGTGAGGGGCTGAACCATAAACCTGACATGCATAATCAAGTTTGGAGCGAATAGTAGCACGATAAATTTTGAGTCAAGATGGGCGGTCTGCTCCCCAAGAAGTGTTAGCAAGTACTTTTTAAATATTAAGTGCTCTGTCACATTTAGTTCTCAAGTGCAAAATATGTGGCATAAAGTTCAGTTTTCTGTCGAAAATAACATTCAGAAATCGAGCAGTGTCAACAACTGAAATTGGCCTGTTGTTTATTAAAATCTCTCGATCAGGATGAAGACCTCGTTTACGACAAAAATGCACACATTGTGTTTTGTCAGTAGAAAATTTAAAACCATTTTTATTTGTCCAATTAATTATGTTTTTTATAGCGAGTTGTAATTCACGTTCTATGAAACGCATGTCATTTCCCTGGCAAGAAATTTGCAGGTCGTCTACATATAAACTCCCATGGACACTTGGAGGCAATTGTTTAAGAATATTGTTTATTTTTAAAGAAAAAAGTGTAACGCTCAAAACACTGCCTTGAGGCACACCCCTCCTCCTGAAAATAAAAATCTGAATAAACTGATCCTATACGAATTTGGAAGCGTCTGACTCTTAAAAAATTTTGTATGAAAGTGGGGAGATTTCCTCTAAAGTCCAAATTAAAAAGATCTTTTAAAATACCATATCGCCATGTCTTGTCATAAGCTTTTTCTATATCGAAAAAAATTGACACCAAATGGTTACGTCTCACATTAGCTTTCCAGATATTTGTCTCTAATAATAAAATATTGTCAACCGTAGAATGGACTCGTCGGAAACCACTTTGCCATGGAGAAATCAAATTATTTGTTTCAAGAATAAAAACCAATCTAGTATTAACCATTTTTTCTAGTAGTTTACATAGACAGCTTGTAAGAGCAATGGGCCTGTAATTCTTTGGGTCAGTAGCATCTTTACCTGGTTTAGAAAAAGGAATAACAATAGCATCGTGCCAAGCAACAGGGAAAATATTTTCAGTCCAGATCCTATTGTAAAGATGGAGGAGATTTTTAAGTGACAGTTTTGATAAATGTTTAATCATAATATAAGTAACACCATCGGGTCCAGGAGCAGAGTTACGGCAATTTTTTAACTCATTTTCAGTAAAAGGACTATTGTACTCTGGTGAAGAACGGGAGTGAAAATTAATTGTTGAATGTTCAGAATTATGTTTATATGACAAAAAAGGTTCGGAGTAGGAATTAGAGCTGGATATGTCAGATAATGTTCTACCTATGGTGTTTGCTATATTTTTAGTTGAAGTTATAGTTTGGCCATTATAATTTAAAAAGGAAATACTTTGATTAGAATAAATTCCCATTGCTTTCTTGACACGATGCCAAAGTTGTTTGCTGCTTATATTGGACGTAATGCTGGAAACATATTTAACCCAGGACTCTTTTTGTGATTTTCTGCGGATTCTTCGAGCATTTGCTCTTTCTTTCTTGAATGCAATGTAGTTGGCAGTGGTAGGGTACCGCCTAAAAATCCCCCACGCTTTTTGTTGCTTTCTTTTTGCAGTATTATATTCTTCATTCCACCAGGGCTTTGAGTGTTTATTGTGGCAGCCAGAAGATTTTGGAATAGAAATGTTAGCAGAGTTTATGATACAATTAGTCACATCAGTAACAGCCTTGTTAATATCCCCTCCAATCATGTCATGCGTAATTACAGCATTAGTAGTAAAGGCAGCCCAATCGGCCTTGTCATAAATATAATGCGGGTTTCCAGGTGGATGTTCATTAAAATTATAAAATGATAAAAATAGAGGAAAATGATCACTATTATGTAGATTGTTACTTATGAAGAAATTAAAATATGGATACAGAGTGGGTGAACAAATGGCTAGGTCTATTGCATGGAATGTTCTGGAAGGTTCATGAAAGTATGTGTTGTCACCATTATTTAGAATACATAAATTATTATCTGTGACAAAATCCTCAATAACCTGACCACGCTGATTAGTGTCGGGACTACCCCAAAGTGGATTGTGCCCATTAAAGTCACCAAGAAAGACAAAAGGAGTTGGCAACTGCAAAACAAGGTTATTGAGATCATGAGGGCTGAGAGTCATATTTGGGGGTACATAGATATTGCAAACAGTGACACGCATGTGAATTTGGACCTGGACTGCTACAGCTTGGATATTAGTATTTAAAGAAATATTAATGTGAGGTACATTATTAGAAATAAGAAGAGCTACACCACCTGCAGCCCTGTCAGAATGAATAAAGTCTTTTCTAAAACAGTTAGAGCCACGAATTTTTACATTATCATTTTGTCTTAAGTAGGTCTCTTGAAAGGCAAAGCAAATGGGTCGATGATCAGAAATTATCTCTCTGATTTCATCTCGTTTATTTGTAAAACCTCGGCAATTCCATGAAATGAAATTAGTCATTATGATTTTTTTGTTTTAGATTAAAACATCCACGTCATTATCCTCTGATGCGGTAGACATACCTTCCCCATCACAAGGATGAAGGCTTATTATTAAGTCCTGTTGTTTAGTAAGATTTATTTTTTTTGTTTTGTTTGTAATTGGAGTGGGCAATTTAGCAATTCTCTTTTTCTTAATGATATGGGGACGCAAGGGTGAATTAGCATTTTTCAGGGAGACTGAGGAATGTCCCCTGTCAGACAGAACAGTTTTTGGTACTGATGGAGATTATTTAGAATTTGTTGGTTTAGATAAAGAAGACTGCGTGGAGGTAGATGTCTGACTTGGTTTGGTTTGTAGATTTGAGGAATTGATTTGAACTGTTTCCATTGGAGTAGTATTAGAAGACTGTGTGGAATTTGAAGCCTGAATAGGCTTAGGTTGCATTTTTGGAGAATTACTTAAAACAGTTTCAGCCGGAGAGCTGGTATTGTTTAGAGAGGCAGTTTGTGTAGCTATTGTTCTAGAAGTTTTTTTGGTGGAAGTAGCAGCAGCATATGATTTTCCAATAATAGGTGTTCTCGATGCAACAATTTTTTTAGCTTCATAATACGAAATGTTTTCTTTGATTCTTATAGTCTGAATCTCTTTTTCACTTTTCCACTTCTCACAGGATTTAGAGTATGCTGGATGGTCTTTTTTACAATTTATGCAGCAGACTGGTTCTTCACAGTTTTGACTATCATGGCCCACTGCACTGCAGCGAGCACATGTGAGATTTCCACGGCAGGCAGTTTTGGAGTGGCCAAAGCGTTGACAATTGAAACAACGTAAAGGGTTTGGGATGTATGGTCTGATTTTACATTCTAGATAACCTGCTTTAATTGAGCGTGGGAGAGTAGGTGAATCAAAGGTCAGTATAAGTGTTTAGTAGGTATCTGTTTATTGTCACGGTAAATAGATATGCGACGGACTGCAATTACTTTCTGTTCTTTAAGATTTTCTAGAATTTCAGAATCGGGGACATATTGCAAATCGGCTTCAGATATTACTCCACGGCTAGTGTTTAGTGTTCGGTGTAAGGTTGTAGTAACTGGAATATTGCAAAGTAGTGTACAGAGTCTTAAATTTTTCCCTTGCTTATGATTTAAAACTTCAATTAATAGCTCCCCAGTGCGAAGTTTCTTGATAGATTTCGGTTCACCTGCAATTGATTGTATTGCTTTCTGGATTAAGAACGGGGAAGTTTTTGAAAAGTCTCCCTCAGTCCTTTTGATAACAAAAAAACGTGCATCAGAACCATCCACAAAAATATTATTCTCACTAATAGTCGAAGAAAATTCTTCCATTCTTTCCGTCCATGAATTAGCATTTGAGCATTTAATAGCTTGGCCCGAGCCAGACGCATTATTTGTATTTCCTTTAATTGTCGCCATATTGAGATAAGAAAAAAGGGTCGAGGGTTTTCTTAGTCCCACAAGTCAGCCCGTTTCTTGAACAGACCGAAAAGCAAAGGGTTTTCAGAATCGCTCCCTGGGACACCCATAACCACTCACCAGCTACCAGACCGTCGACCCAGATTGGGAATCACATGTGGTAGTCGTGTTAGTCCGGTGTTTCTCGTTCGAGTAGTCACCGTTGTCTCACCTTCACCAAGGGCACCAGTCTCCCAGTGTGCTCCCAAGGCTAGACTACCGTGAGACCCTCACCAAATCGCCAACCCAATAACCAGCGCCCCATCTACACCGATCTCAGCTTGGTTAATGTATTAGAAATTAAGTATTTATAGTATAACCAACAAGAACAAAACCAGAAAATAAATGTGAGTAAAAACAAACAGGGTAAGTAGAAACGAAAAAGGTGAGTAAAACAAGGTAAGTTGTTTTATTTTTTTGTAAGTTTTTCAAATTTTTTATTTTTTTTACAAGAACAAAAAACAAGAACAAGTACCAAGAGCTTATTGGCAGTAAAAACCAAAAATACAAGGACAAAAAAAGCAAGAAAAAATGCCAAAAACTTAATAGAAAAAAAAAAAAATAAATAAATAAATAAATAAATAAAAAGAAAAAGAAAATTAAAAGAAATAAAAGAACGGTAGAAGGACAACAAAAAAAAAAAAAAAGAGAGAGAAAGAAACCCGGGGTGCGTGACTCCCCCTGAATACCTAAAGAAGGTACCCCCCTGGGGGACATTATAATAAGGTGAAAAATGAATAGAGATTATCTCTATGATAAAGATTAATCGTAATTATCACTACATAATTGAAACTAAGCAGGCATCATCACCAAAAACTATGATTAATTTTCAAGTACATATTTATGTATATTTACGTAGTATTGCTGTTATAAAGGCCCTTAAATAGATTTTTGAAACATATTTAGCATATTATTGGTGTGCTATCTGATTTTTTTTTATTTTTTTTTAAGGGGGGGGGGGGGGGGGTAATTGAGAGTTTTTACATATTTCATAGATTTGACCATATCCAATTGTTCAATAATATGTATGTGTTATCACAAGCAGAATAATTTTGCAAAGGGACAAAAGCTCTAATGCAATACAGGATGATCACTGCACCAGCACTTTCCAAAAAACCAAGTCAATACAAGTACTTCGCCCAGGAAAGGTATCATTTATTTGAATCTGATAAGGAAGAACCTATAAGAAAAAGTAATATCACAACACTTTCTTATTATTATGAAGCATGTTCAATTTTTGATGGTATAAACCATCTGTTAATCTTATTAAAACACTGCATGTTTTGGATGACCTTGTGATACCCGCCTATACATACAAATCAAAGAACTTGAAGTGTGTTTATCTCAGTGAAACACCTAGCAATTGAGTGTTTTTGATGAAATGGGTCACCTCGTCCTACACATGCAAATGAAAGAATGCAAAGTGGTTGGTTGGTTGGATTTTTATGGCGCAAGATTCAGGAAAGGATATTCTGCACTAAACTTTACTAACCAAACGTAAAATATTATACACAGTGTATAAAGTAAAATCAGATATGGAAGTCAAAACCTGCCATTTTTAAAAAGTTGGTCAACTGGTTATGAGGATGAATACCTAAAAGGTCATCTGAAAGGTCATCACTGATTTGGTGATGATGAATTAAAAAAATACGTATATAAATGATGAAGGCATGGGCAATCAGTGAGTATATGATGAATGGTGAATTAGAATGACATTTGGGACAAGCAGGTTCCTCTTGTCCTAGTAAAGTGCTTGTGGGTGAGCCTGGAATGCATAATCCTGAGACGAGTAACAACCACATCATACTTCCTTGGTGCAAGTGTAGGCCAGACTTATGTGTGGTTTGATCTCTTGTAATTCATTGTTCACTTGACATTCCCACTCTTTGCCAAATGTTTTTAATAGATTGTTTGAGGACATGCATTAAATCTTCATATGAAACATGGCAGTTAAGAATTGTTAAGGCCTGTTTTGCAGCTTCATTACCTGTAATTCCAACATATCCTGGAACCCAACAAAATAATATCACTTTTTTAACAGGTCATTATATGTTTTTTAAACTGAAATAAATGAAGGTGTGCATGAAATGGAAGACAGAGAATCAAGAACATTCTTTGAGTCAGTATAAATAATAAATGTCCTATAGTGATGAGAAAAAATGAAATCAAGTGTGACTTCAATGGCAAAAAACTGCAAAGAAAAATGAAAAAGAACTTGGGAGATGACAGCTAAAAACATAGTTGTCAAAACGCCACAGAAAAATGTAAAGTGAATTTATCTTAGAATAAACACCTGTCTACTGCGTACTTTCTAAAGAAATGTGGGTGTTTATATGAGGATACCAGAATAGCACAAAGCAAGAACATTCTATTGAAACAGTTGATACGAAAGAGTGAGGGTACCTTGTGATATCCTCCTACACATGGCATCTAATGATCTCAAATTGTGCAAGTTTTATTATACACCTGGCAAGGAAATAATTTGACTAATGGTTTTAGGTGGTCAGCAGAATTCAAACAGTATCTAAGCCAAAAATGCCATTATTTTGGTATTAGTTTTTCTGCACCCCAACGCTATTTGAGCCATAGATGGCTCTTGCTATAAGACTGCAGTAGAAACTCTAAAGATGTGGGATATTCTGATATGCTTTTATTACGCATATTTAGAATTAGATGACCTCAGTCACATACCAATCTGTAGTCTTAGCCATTTACAAAAAATTAGGAGTTGATACTAAAGAATATGAAAGAGTTCAGGGCATATTAAAGAAAATCAAACCTTCTACTAATGAAGGAAGGGAGAGAAGATTGAGAATAATAAACAAAATATTCTACAATAGAAAGAAAATGTTACTGATAATGCAAGTATACACTGCAGTTTCACCTTTGTTTAAAAAATATGTTGCCTCGTTTCAAACTATCAAACTATTCAATACATATTTTGTATGATGCACAAAAGAAACTGTTTAAAACATTTCTTTCTTATTTTTTCAAGTCAGAGACAGTAAAAGATTTAAGAGGAAGTTAAAATTCCACAAAAAAAATTATTGAAAAAAAAATCCTAAAAGATAAAGAATTCTTTGTTGGGGGCAGTACTTTACCTGCAGTACAAATGTAACAAGACTATTTTGGATGAATTTTATCAGCAACTAAAATCTGTCTATATAGCTTGTGGCTTATACTTACAAAAGAAGTTACACCCCTAACGAATCCATTTTTAGTAAATGTTTCTGCATTAACTCCATCATCTAGAGGAAAGACTACTACTACCCTTAACCTTCCAACGGGTGCACGTATCTGAGAGATACACTTGTGGTAAATCTCGTTATATATCTTAAAGTCAGAGAGCATTTGAAACACTTATCTTTGGCTATTCACTCAGTATATATTATCTATTTTTAGTTATCTTTTGAACCTCGAGACAATCATATGAAGCTGAATATTTGCTATTTGTATTTGAAAAATACGCGCGACCTTTCATGTAACGTTTTGTTATACAATTTTCTTTTCACTGCTAAAAACGATTGTTTGTTGTTTTTGTTTTAAACATTATTATTTTAAATATTTTTAAAATTAATTAACTTATAATTCCGATGTTTCTTTGATTTTTTTATATTGATTTTGCGCTTTCAGTTTCATTCTTTCAGTTTTGTTTTAATGAATAAAAGTTCCAACTGAATGTTCTTATTAATCTTCAAATGGTTATAGTATAATTAAAATATTCAGATACTTTAAAAGACATATTTTACAGTAGTGTATGTGAAAACCTTTCATGTTCGTATAAGCAGCAAGCCCACTAGAAGGTTAAAAGGCTTGAAGAATTACTATGAATTGCTAAAAATATGATCTCTTAACAAGAGGTTGTTCTGTTAAAGTATTGGTAAATTGTGAAAAATGGTTTAATGGCCCTGAATTTCTTGTCATGAAAGTCAGTGGCCTACAGTTAATTCAAAGTAAATTACCCGATGTGACAGACGAGCAGTCTAAAAAACCCAGAGCGATATTTCAGTGCATGGTTGAAGAAAATAAACAGAGAATTCCAATCATGGATATATCTAAGTATAGTTCTTTGACTAGACTGTATCGAGTGACTGCTTGGATTTTTAGATATATTTCTAATATAAAAGTCAACAAAAAAGAAAGAATACTTTCAGAATTATCTGCTACTGAAATGCTTTTCGCAGAAAATTATTGGTTAAAATTAGTGCAGGAAGACAGTTTTCCTGAAGAAATTAAATGTCTAAAAAATAAAAAATCGATCTCTAAAGAATTAAAAATTTATCAATTGAATCCCATTTTATCAGAAGAAAGTCTGTTGTTAATACAAGAGCAACTTCAAAAGTCAAATTTACCCTTTGAAGGTAAACATCCAGTATTACTACCTGCTGAACATCATTTAACCTTCTTGATCATAAACTCTCATGAAAAGGTATTGCATGCAGGAGTCTCAGTACACTTGTAGAAATATGGGAAATTTTTGGATATTAAAGGGGAGACAGATTGTAATAAAATCTATATTAAATAAATGTATTGTATGCAAGAGGTACAACGCTCATGCTGGTCAGCAATCAATTGCACCTCTAACTGGTGATCGCATTAACCCATTAGGCGCCAATGCTCCCATTTTGGGAACACAAGTTTCATAATTTTTTGCGTAAAAACTTATTAGTCGATTTTTATTTTCTTTATTGTATTTTAAAGTTCATTTCATGCTTAATATTACTATTTTTTTTTACCTCAATATATATTTATTTTCTTATCCAATTTTCCTTTCAATTTGTGCAAACATTATTAGATTTCGCACTTTCATTTTATCGCTATTTTAAAAATATTAATATTTTTCAAAAATGTTTAGTTCTATGTTAAATATTTCAAAATAAGGCTATTTTAAAATAATTAATTCATAAACTATTTATAAAAAAATTTTAAGTTATAATTAATGAGCATTTTTCTTAATGTTCCCAATTTGGGAGCATTGGCGGGAAACGTAGTTTTCTACCCTCGATCTAAAATGAACTCGTCTTTCCTCCCCTCACTTTGCTTTTGTTTAGGAACGAATAGCTTGTGCTGACCTTGATTTTTTTTTTCTTTTTTTCTGTTGAAAGAAGTTGAATTTGTCATTTGTAAAAGAATTTTTTCCAAATTTGCGTAAAATGTGCATTTGAGTAAACATGTCTTCTAAATTTTTAACTGTTGATCAAGCTCTAGAATATTTTAATGAACTCTATAGTGATGAATTCTCTGATGATCCAGAATTAATTTGTTTGCCACCCGAAACATCGGTGGTTACTGATGAAGAAGACATTGCTGAAAATAATTTGTGTGATGAAATTCCTGTCGACATATCTGGTGAAATTGAAACTAATCTCAAAAGTTTAAATGATGCTGATTCAGACAAGGATTATAATTTACCAAAGAATGAAATAACGAGTAAAACTCAAACAAAATCAAGGAGTAGTAGAAAAAGAAAAAGGAATAAAAAAAATGAAATAGAGAATCCAAGAAATGAAAAGGTTAAATTTGATTGGTCTCCTGCGAATTTGATAGAAATTCCTTCTATTGAAATTGAGAGTTTGGAAGAAACATTTCCAGATCTAATAAACAAAACTCCATATCAACTTTTTAGAATGTTTTTCGATGATGAAATATTTGACATATTGATAGAAGAAAGTATTAGATATGCAACCCAAAAGAATAATCTCAACTTTTCACTTACTAGACAAGAAATGAAAAAATTTTTAGGCATAATCCTTTTCAGCGGTTATCACTCTTTGCCCCAAGAAGATATGTATTGGAATAAATCAGATGACTGTTATATTCCTTTCGTATCTGAAGCAATGTCCAGACAACGTTTTCGTGATATTAAAAAATATCTTCATTTATGTAACAACGATAACCTAGATCTAAGTGATAAAGTATTTAAAGTTAGAGGATTCTTGGAAAAAATTTGTTTAAAATTACAACAGTTTGGAATATTTTCTGAATGTTTGAGTGTAGATGAAGAAATGATTCCGTACACTGGACATCATACGGCAAAAATGTTTATGCGTGGTAAGCCTGTTAGATTTGGCTATAAAATATGGGTTCTTGCCTCGTCTGATGGGTATCCTTTCAACCTCCAAATTTATACAGGAAAACGGAAGGAGACAAATAATTCAGATACACTACCTCTTGGCACTTGCGTTGTATTGGATTTATTAAATTGCGTCCCATTTCCTCAAAAACATAAAGTATATGTTGATAACTTTTTTACTTCTCTGAAATTATTGAGTGAGATGCGCAAAAAAGAATTTCACATTACTGGAACAATACGAGAAAATAGACTTCAAAATTGTCCTTTAAGTGATTCAAAGGCTTTGAAAAAAAAAGAAAGAGGAACATTTGAAATTTTAACTACAGAAAGTGTTAGTGTTGTGAAGTGGAATGACAATCACGTAGTTTGCCTTGCATCTAACTTTGAAACATCTGATCCATTAGGAAAAGCAAAGCGGTGGAGTAACGTGGAAAAAAAAAAGATTGATGTAAAACAACCTCACATTGTAGCGTCTTATAATAAACACATGGGAGGTGTTGATTTATTAGATCGATTTTTGAGTCAATACCGCCCAAAAATTAAAGGAAAGAAATGGTGGTGGCCTTTTTTTACCAATACAGTAAATATGGCTGTAGTAGCAGCATGGAGAATACACAAAGGATGCAAAGGAAATCTTTCGCAATTAGAATTTTTGCGATCTATTGTAACAGCCCTTATGAAAACAGAAGATGTTACTATTAGTTATAATCGACAAGGACCATGCGAAGAGGTAAATGTGGATGTGAGATTTGATAATATCAATCACTATATTGAAGGTGCCAATAAACAATCCCGATGCAAAGTGTGTAAGAAAAATACACGTCATTACTGTATCAAATGTAAAGTAATGTTACACAAAAGTTGTTCATTTCAATTTCATACTAAGAAATAAAAACATAGTATGTAAGTAAGTTGATTATATTCATATTAATATATAAATATAACTTTTTAAGTTCTCTTATAAATTTACGTATAATATAAATGTTATATCTAATATATATATTTTATAAATTTTATATATTTTATAAAATAGCCAAATGTTAAATATATTCGTATAAATGAATAAATTTCATTGTATAGTAAGAAATATCCTTCATAAGTTATAAAACAAAGCTCCAATAGTCATGTAGCAACTCATTTTTAAAAATCAAAATTAGACCCCCATTAGGCGCCAATGCTCCCATTTTGGGAAATGGGTTCTTGTTTCAGCAAAGTTCTTGTTTCAGCAAATTTCTAACAATTTCATTCAAATTTTTAGTGAAAATGTTTAATGACCTTAAATTATCCCAAATTCACTCATTAGTTAAAAATTATTTCATTTTATTCACATAGCGGCGCTTAATGGGTTAATAAAGCATCAGCATTTTCTGTCACTGGACTTGACTACGCTGGACCTCTCTATATGAAGGGAAGTGAAAATAAATACTACATACTGTTATTTACCTGTTCAATTACCAGAGCTGTGCATCTGGAACTTGTGAAAGACATGACCACATCCGAATTTTTGAATGCCTTTTGAAAATTTATCGACCGAAGAGGTCTGTGTAAAATTATTTATTCGGACAATACAAAGACATTTAAGAGAGCAGAACTTGAACTAAAACAAATTTGGAACGCCATCCACCACCCAAATGTTAAAAAATTTTATGCTAATAATGGAATAACATGGAAATATATCACAGAAAGAGCAGCTTGGTGGGGCAGGTATTATGAGCGAATTTTTTGCTCATTTAAAACAACTCTTCGAAAAATCATAGGAAAGTCCTCGTTGATCTTTAGTGATTTAGAGACTTTGTTACTTGAAGTTGAAGCAATGATCAATTGCCGACCATTGACTTACATTTATTCAGATGTTGACAAACCATCTCCTCTTACACCAACTCATTTTTTATTAGGAAGACGAGTTATATGTTTACCAGCGATAAAAATCAATGATTTAAACTTACCTGGAACTAGACAAGAATTTCTAAAGCGTCTCCGTTTAAGAGAAAATCTTTTGAACCATTTTTGGAAAACATGGAAAAATGAGTATCTTCTAGCTTTGAGGTTGGTTGGTTGGTTGAATAGCTTTTTTTGGCGCAAGGTCCAGAGTAGGACATGCTGCGCTAAACAAACAGGTAAAAAAGAAAGTAGCTTCTGGATGGGTTAGAAAGTCATTAAAAAAAATCACAGTAGAAAAAAAAGCAAAACTACAAACAAGATAAAATCAAAAATAATAAAAACAGTGTATGCAATAAAACAGATGTAAAATAGGATGAACATTATAAAAAATAAAATCAGATGTCAAAGTAAAAACCAGCCTCCTTCAAAAAGTTTGTCAGATGATAATAAGGATTTACACCTAAGAGGCTCGTCAGAGTAGGTGAAGATGAATTAAAATGTTGTCGATAAAGATGACGAAGGCAAAGGCAGTCGGTGAGGACATGACGAATGGTTAAAGCACTATAATGACATTTTGGACACTCAGGTTCCCTTCTAGCTTTGAGATCTGTGCATCAGACTGATCAAATTAAAGGTTTTGACTTTCAAATCAATGACATTGTGTTAGTGAAAGATGAACATTTACCTCGAACTTTTTGGAAGCTCGGAAAAATAACAAAAACTTTTGCTGGACGAGACGGTAAAATCCGTGTTTGTGAATTAAAGACAGTGCCATAATTAAAAGGCCAGTCGAATTATTGTACAAAATGGAACTAAAACATTTAAATTGAACATTTTACTGACTTAAAAAAAAAACTCTCTTATTTATTCTTGTTGTTAAAATATTTTTCATATCTGTAACTTAGATTTAAAATTTCCTGTTGTAATTTTGCTTTAATGTTCTCTATTCTACTTTAATAGGTTTATCTGAAGCTGTTGTTTTTTGTAGTTTACGTTTACTTATCTTATTGAAGTATTGATTTTTGTTCATTTTAAGTATCTTGAATTTTGAAAATATTTTGCTGAACCATTGTTCATCCGGGGGGGAGTTTGTTATAAATTATTTTATTTGTCTAATTAATTTTATGAAGGATTTATTAAGTCTACCAATTATATAAAATTACTTTCATCTGCAGCTTAATTAATGATGATATTTCGTGCATGTCTGTCAATTTTCATGAACAGTTCAATCTAATACTTTAATATTTCATTTATAATGAGTAATATATTATATTGATTTCATCATGTTCATTTAATTCTCCCTGGAACCTTCTGCTTGAGCAACTGGTGTCAATTATTGCTTTCAGATGCCAGACAAGTAATTATGACTTGTATACTTATTTTATTTTTATTGGTTTTTTGTTAACTACATGGAAACTGAAAATTCACCAGAATTGACTTGTGTTCGACAGAAGATGGACGTTTAAAAAGTTTCTCTTGAGAATAGCATGGCCGTTTTTAACGGTAATTGCGTTTTACTCCCGAAATGGAAGTATCGCATTTGTATTACGCTTGGCAGGCTAAAAGCCAATAATCTTGCTTTATTGATTATTTCAATGTGCTACAAATGAAAGCCTCTAGTTTAATTCTCGTAAATGTATGTTAATCAGTGTAAATATTTTATTTTTGTGATCAATATAAAGTAAGAAAATGACAACTGGATTTCTTTTTATTTGTGATTTGAATAACTGTCTTCTGGAAATTCCTTGCTTACGTGCGTAAAATGATTAAAAAAGCTCTCCCAATCCCAAATCTGGATATACCTGAAATATATTACATGGATATAAACATTTTGGCATGGATTACATCACGATTTTTTTCAAAGAGTCATGCCTCGGATATCTAAAATTCATTTCTTTCCCAATAGTTTTGAAAAAATAAGTTAATTTAGCATTTGAAATATTTAGTGAAGATGTAATTAAAGGATTAGAATTTTACAGAGAAAAAATTGAAGAATATGGTAATCCATCAGCAACAATTAATTTTGTTAAGAAAATAAACTCATTGATAAAAATTACGACTGCATGATGCCCCAAACAGGGCTTACAGGTAAATTCTCAGCAACAGAAATTCCTTGTGGAATTTTATCGTCAATAAAAAGGGTGAAAATAATTCATTAATTGCTAATTATATAGATCACACAGACAGACGACACAGGAGTTCTTGTCTGACTCCAAAGAGAGCAGACGTGTGTTATTTTGTTCCGTAGTGCTGCCATCTGGTGGCACCTTTTGCAAACTCTTGCTTCTAGCACTTCGAAGCCCTTTTAAGGGCTTTTTCGGTTCATAGTGCCTGCATTGCTCCCAACCCTTTGCCATTATGGCAACGGATCATAGTTCATCGTTTCTTCAATCACTTTCCTTTGTTAAACCGGATGGTGGATTAATCACACTCGGAGAACTGTCTACTAATGACAAGAAAGTCATGCTTGGACTTTTATCTCAAAGCATAGAAAATGATATAAATGATGATGTGGATGGCTCCCAACATATGGAGGACACCTCTACTGAGGATGATAGTCGGGAAACTGATGGTTTCTTACCTGTCCCTAAGCTCAAAAAACGTAGAATCTCCACTTATTCTGGAAAGGACAATCCCCAACCTAAAATATCCAAACTTACTAACCCTACTGATTTAAAAATTAGTAATAATTTTCAAGTCTTAAATGAAGTATCACTTGGAGGTAGTACCTCCCCTGATACTCAAAAAGAAAATATATATTCTAGCAAACGTGTCCCTACACCAAAGGTGTGACACATTACCTTAAAAAGTCCCGAAAGTGATAAAAGAAATGCTCTACTCAAAAAACTTGAAATTGATGGCCAATGCAATTTCACGATAGCCCCAGCGGATAAATTCTTGAAAATTTACCCCGACTCCCCTATCAACTATGATAAGATTGCCAAAAAACTTGAGGAGCTCGAGGTTGAGCACTTTGTCATCCCCCCCCAGAAAAACCGATGAATCCCTGCTCAGAGTGGTTATCAGAGGACTCCCTAACGATACAGCACATCTAGACATTGAAAATGAACTCACCAGCAAAAACTACGAAATCAAGAAAATAGACCAACTAAAAAATTTTAAGACCAAACAAACTATGCCCCTCTTCAAAACTGATCTCCTGCTAAATGAGAAATCTAAAGAAATTTATAAAGAGACCAGATTATTATATTTCGTCATACAGGTCGAGAATTACAAGGCACCAACCAGAACAAGGCAGTGTCTTATTTGCCAACTTTTCGACCATTATGCCAACTCCTGTAAAATGGCCACCAAATGCGTCAGATGTGCGGGAAGCCACCAACTTAAGGACTGCCCCAACTGGGACCAAAAAATGGAAAACCCCAAATGCTCTAATTGCGGAGGCGAACACACGGCCAACTTTAGATTATGCCCCAAATTTCCTGAGAATAGGCGCTCCTTCAACTCCAAATTCATATCAAACACCACAACATTCTCAAAAATTGTTAACCCCAAACCTTCCCCCCCCCTTTTCTGGCATCCCCACCAACTCAACTAATGCTGACCGACCAAATCTCTCGGAATTTAATACTGTACTCAATGAAATAGCCCAACAATTTAACTGCCTAAATTTCACCGAGCTACTAAGCTCTTATAAAGCAGCCCTTGAGGAGATGAAAGAATGTGACAACCCTCTTAGAAAAATCCAAATTTTACAGAAAGTCCTCACCCACGGCACCACTCCCCAACATGGATAATCGTCCCCCTCTTTGTGTTTCATCGTGGAATTGCAATGGCATTGCTGGTAGAATTTTAGAGCTCAGGGAACTATGTAATGAGATGAAGCCCGACTTAATCTTACTTCAAGAAACACATCTTCGACCAGGAATGAATTTCAAAATTCCAAATTATACCATTATTAGAAACGACTATTTTAAGCCTAACAGGCCAAAAGCCCTAAGGGACACGGCTATTTGAGTTAAAACCATCTAAATTTTATTCCTGTCTCTCTTCCGGCACTCGAACTCGTCAACGCAACCGGTATCTCTCTCCTTTTGTCTGGCTCCCCCCCCATTAACTTTTTTCTCTATGTCCCTTGCCATGAGAGCAAGTTGATCATCACTAGAGACATTAAGTCTCTCCTTTTTTATGATCCCAACTCCTTTTTAATTGGAGATTTCAATGCCCATCATTCTTTCTGGAATTGTTCTTCAAATTCCTCCTACGGCAATTGTATTTACAATATTATTCAAAATTCCTCTGTTGACATTATTTACCCTAACACCCCGACCCATTTCACTAATTACAGTAGTAGCACCATCAATTTTGGCATTTTTGTAGGATTTAACTATCCGAAGGATATAGAGTCCCTAGCGGCCCTTTCCTCGGATCACAATCCTATCAAAATTCTTATTCAAACTTGCACCCCCATCTCATCAATAAAATTAAATGGTCTGTTTTTCATAATTTTCTTAAAGAGTTACCCCCCCCCCCCCCGTCTACCCTCATATTAATAGCACTAACGATATTGACCTCTTGGTTGATTCTATTACCAACGAAATCAAATGTGCTATTGATAATGCTACTACTCAAATACTCAGTAACGAATTTTATAGAAATGATCCTCACGTTATTCTGCTCACCACTAATAAAAATCGTGCACGCAAAACCTGGCAAAGAACGCGTAGATCATCTGACAAAATTATTTTAAACCGTGCACAACAAGAGCTAAAAAATTATCTTTACAAGAAAAGGCAAGAGAACTGGAAAAATTTCCTTGAAAATCTCTCTCCAGATGACTGTTCTATCTGGAAAGCCGCCAAGAGGTTCAAGAGAAAGGATAATCCTTTCCCCCCGATCCTTCTTCCAAATTCTAACTCCCACGCATACACGAATGAGCAGAAAGCCAACGCAATTGCCGAAAGATTTGAAACACAGTTCCAGGGCAATATTGTCTATGATCTTGAAACAGAGAGAGAGGTTAATGATTCTGTTAGAAGATTCTTAAGCTCCGACACCGACCCCTCACCCATTAGGCTCACCGATGCTGATGTCATAAACGAAATTGTTAAACTTAAAAATAAAAAATCCCCGGGCATCAGCACTATCACTAACAAAAGAAATAAGAATCTACTTAAGAATCTACCCTGATCCTTTATTCCAAAAATTACCCACCTAATTAATAATATTTTTAAATTTAATTACTTTCCCTATGCATGGAAGACGGCAATCATCGCCCCTATTCTCTAGCATAACAAACCCCCTGAACAGGCCTCAAGCTATAGACCAATCTCCCTGTTAAATTCACTCAGTAAGCTCACTGAGGCGTTTATTGCTCAACAAGTCAATGACTTTTTAGAAACTCATAACATCATAATGCCAGAACAATTCGGATTTCAAAATAAACTTTCGGTTCCCCAGCAGGTTTATAGACTTGTTGAGCATATCACTACTAGCAAAATTCAGAAAAAATTCACAGCGGCTGTCTTCCTTCATATTAAAAAAGCGTTTGACAAAGTCTGGGTGCTCGGACTCATTCATAAATTAATTATAACTTCCCCCCTCCCCTCATTAATTTACTTTTCAGCTACCTGCAAGATCGTAATTTCCATGTTCATGTACAAAATGTCTTATCCGACAATCATTTTGCACCCTTTGGCCTCCCTCAAGGTTAAAAAATCTCACCTAAATTATTTAATATTTTCATTAATGACATGCCCCTTTACCCACATACCAATTTGGCTATTTTTGCAGATGACACCTGCATTTTTTCGGCTCATAAAAATAGAAGATACTGGCAATCTGCAGACATCTAAAAATTTTGAACACCTGGTTCCAGAAATGGAGAATTGCAATTAACTACGACAAGACGGTGGCCATACTTTTCTCTTCTTGAGACAGGATAACAGGGATAAATATAAAATTTAATCTAATAACCATCCCATTCCATGGTCGAATCACAATAAACATCTTGGTATCATCTTAGACCAAAAACTCACCTTCCAACAACATATTGACACTTCTATTAAAAAATTCCATCGTTCTAAAGCTCAACTATATCCCTTAATTGGACGGAATAGTAATTTATCTATTAATAATACTACGACCTCTATTAACATATGGGTCTCCAATTTGGTCATTTGCTGCCAAAACCCACATCAAAAAATTAATTGTTAGTCAAAATATCACCCTTAGACAAATCTATAATATCCCCTATTACATTCATAATTATCAACTCTATAGAGAAATTACTTTACCGCGCTTAAATGATTTCATTCAACATCTCAACATTAATTTCCACGAATCGCTTCCTGATATTGATAACAGTGCTTTAAACTCTCTTCAGGCATATGACCACTTGGACCCTGCTAAAAGAAGACGGCCTAATTGTGGTATCATAATTCTTTTCTTTGATTCTCTCACTGTCTAATTTCCATCTCTTTTTGCATTATTTCCTTATCCTCGCTGTAGATGGCAGCACCACTGCACTGAACTTAGTTTTAAGTACTTATTCCCTCACAACTCTCTTTTCTGCTGCCAGACGGCAGCACCACAGATCTTCTTCCTTTTTCCCTGCATGCATCGGTTTTTGTCTTTTACGTTTTATTTTTTCCTTTCTCATCTATTTGTATTTTACCAATTATCATATTTAAAAAAAAATTAAAGAAACCTATAAAAATGTATAAAATCTTTTAGAAAACTCAAAAATATATCTTGTTATTGTGATGTGCTTCTACTGTACTGTAATGCTATACTTAACTCTCTTTTCGTTCAGTGTCCTTTTTTACCTCTCTTTTATTTGAGCTCGAAGTTTTACTTTTTCATGTTATCGCTTTCGCCACTCCTGCCCCCTTACCCCCCCTTTTTTTTTATCCATCACTTAGCTCAACTGTCATCTGTTTTTTCTAACATCTGGTACCCGAAGGTGTGGGATATATGATCCCAGGTACTTCGGAGCAAAACATCCTCGATCTCTAATTATATAGATGAATTTATAGAAAATGGGGATTTATCAAATGCTGAAATTTGTTTAAATGGATTTAAAGATGGTATTTTAAGCATTTTGCTTAAACACAGTGATGCTAGACTAATTTATTATATTTCTGGGTATGGTGTCAGAAAATTTGAGTCTCAAACAAAATGCACTGAATGTGAACTTGAACGTCTAAACTGTGCTGAATTCACCAAAAAAAAAAAATGATAATAGGGGTACTTTAATATATCCATCAAAATGCTTGTTTAATTGAATTTTTGAATTAGAAAATAAATTTACTGAATATTTTAGTGTGCAAACACTTCACAGCGATAGCATTTTAGATGTGATAATCACAAAGTTGATCTCACAAAGAGAATCATAAAATTCTATGTTTTAACAAGATTACATTTTTATGTGAAACAGCTCAATAGGGATCGTCAAACAAAAAGAGAAAAAGCTAAATGCCTTAAGATTCGGCATACACAATAAATTTACTATATGTAAAAAGATATTACAGTAGGGAACCAATTATCCAGAATAGTTTTTACAAGACTATTCTGGATAACTGATTTTTCCAGATAACTGGTTGCTCATTAATCAGAATAATTGCATATGGTTCTCATTTAAAATAAATATTTTAAATCAAAAGTTAATAATTTTTATCAATTAATAAAATTTAAATAATTAACCTCTTTAAAAAAAAAAAAAAAAAAAAAAAAAAGTTTAAAAATAATTTTTAATCAAGGTAAATTATTAATCAAAATTTTAAATGTGAAAAAAACAAAAATTAAAATATCTCTGAAACTCAACTTTCCATTAAAATCAAAATCGGCCCAAATCCAAGTGTTTTTAAATATGATTAGCCAAGCATTTTAAAACATCGAATATTACTGAAGATTAAAAAAATTATGACCTGATTTTATAGGCTTTTCTTTTTATTTCCTTTGAAAAAAAAAAAGTTTATGCCCATGAAAGTGCAAAATATTCATCATTTTTTAAAGGTTATTTGATTTTGTCACCCCTTCCCCTGCAATAAATAAAATAATAATAAAATAAATAAATAAATTAAGTACAGGGCCAATTATCCCTATTTCACCCATCCCCTTCCAGATAAATTGTCACCTTTTTGATATTGCATAGTGGCACCATCTATTGACAGTTTGTAGAACTGAAAACTATCTTTTCAGTTTACATTGTGTATTATGACCTTTAACTTATACCCCTTGCCAAATAATACTACTTTTAAATATATACAACAAAATTAAATGGAATTATTATTTATTGAACATTTCTTTTACTTTTAATTGTTTCAGATTACAATGTTAAACCATTATTATTACTAAAAAAAAAAAAAAAAAAATTTTTTAAATGCATTGGAAGTTAGTTGTTTGAAAATATAATTCCAGATAACTGGTTTTCCGGGTAACTAGATTCCGATTAAACGATTCCATACTGTAATTTTAATCTTAAAGTAAGTGTTTTGTTGATTAATTAATTACACATATATTTAGTGCCACAATACAAGTTATAGAAAATTATACGACTGAAAAAAAAACATTACACAGGATATTAAATTTTGTGTTTAATTTTGAATTTGATATGCACTCTTTGAATTGGGATGAATTATCTCAAAAACTAAGTGTGCTAAATCAGGGACAAACCATTTTAGATTTTTTTTTTTTTTTCTAAGCAGTTTACATCGTAACTGTTAAAGCTCATTTCTTTCACTGATAAGTAAAAATTGTCTTGAAGATGAAATATAACATTCTTGGATAATTTTTGAGAGATTGTTCACCTGTATGATGTTTCTAAATTCTTTATTTAATATACATAAATATATTAGCTTGTTGCTTTTTCTGAAACATATGTTATGACATGAATATTTTTACTAATATATATGAAAGAATTTTATCAGACTCAAATTTGAAATTGTATATTCCTTTTTATATACATTAGAAAATAATCCAGTTCAGATGTTATATTAATTTTATTATTTATTTTCTGAATGATTGTTTAATTCATTAAAATTTCCTCTTAAATAAAAAATAAAATAAAAGTTACTGGAATAGTACTGTAATACAGACTGTTTTCCTGCAGTATGTAATTAATGTTTCTTCTTTTATATTAAAAAACCAGTAAACTTTACAATTGATTTAATTTATTAGTTTTCGCAAACTTCCTTTATTTCAGTGTGTTTATATGTTCAAACAAAAAATTAAAGCAACTTTAATCTGTACAAAAATATTGAAAAGTTTTTATGAGTGCTGTTATAAAAAATATTTTATCATTAAATAATATGAAGTTTAATTTCTAGATATATTTCTATTTGAAAGAAATAATAATTTTTTAATGAAAATTTTTAAAAATTGGTACTATTGTATATATTTTTAATTTATAATAATTTATTATTTTTATGATAGTTATATCTTTTTATTTTAATAAATATGTACTGAGAAAGAGAAATTAGTATTTCTCAGTTATTTACGATATTTTATTATTAATCGTGGAGAAATTGACAGCTTAATTTTATTCTTAGTAGAAAGATTTATTAAATTAAAAAACGAATAAAAAATTAATTGTGATGCAAAATGTTAATTTGTTGTTAGTATTTATATTCAGCCGAAAACCAGAAGATAACCTGATTGTGAACCAATACATCACAATCAGAGGTAGCGCCATCTATTGGAGGCTTGATTTCTTATTCGTTTTTCGCTCATCGAACGACACACTATTTTATTCTAGCCACTGTAGTATTACAAAACTAAAACTTATTATTTACATATTTTTTAAATACTAGTATTAAAATGAAAAAATATATTTTTATATATTTTACTAATATAATCATAGATGAAGGGTTGTTCTCATAGGAAAACTAATATGTTGTGGCCATCACAAAACTTCCTTCTACATCATTCTATATCACAGCACCACTGACTGTTTAAATTGTACAAAAGTTTAACCATAGTTTCTTGCAATAAATATTTTACATGTGAATTCGGTACAATTTTAATCAACAGATGCTGAGATATAGGCTTGAGAAAAATCATAACAGCTCCACCTGTCAGCTGATATACACTTAAATAAGGTCTATATTTGTTTTCATATTTTTATCTATCATTAGAGCCTGTGGAGGGTTCAACAATAATACAAATGCTTGCCAATTAACGTGGGCATTACGGAAGTTCTTGCTATCCTGTAATATTGCAGCTAGAAATGCAAACTGTATTGATAATAATGTGGAGATTCCAAATTCAATTTTAGAGTTTAGGTCTCCTAAAAACTATTATTGAGTCGCATATAGAAACAGACTATGAAGTACATGTTCTTATGTTACTTGCTTGGATAGGGAATTTTTAGGAATGTATCAGAAGCATATACTTTTTCATATAGGTGGTTACATTGTTAGAAATATATAGTCTAAATGCAGCTGCATGGATTTGCATAAAAATGCTCACCGAAGAAAATCTCTTTCAGAATTATGCAAAAATTGAAATCAGGAATGAAAATGTTTTCGTCAATTTTATAAATAGAGGTAAATTAAAATTCTGCTCTCACATTGCTTTGAAAATAATATGCGCTGCTGAAAAAGCCTTTAAACATTTAGTTATAAACAAGAAACACAATATTAAAGTTAATAAAGAAATAGAAATAGTGACGAACGAATTAAATTTCGATATTCAAAATAAGCTTAGAAAAGAAGAGTTACATGAAACCCAGATGACCAGAAAAATTATAGAAATGTACTTAAAAATACGGCTTAATTCCTATAGTAAAACATTAATTTTGCAAAATGTGCATAATAATAAGGCTACAATTCGTCAAAGACTAACAAAAATAATACTTTTTCAAAATGTTTAAATAGATATATCAATATTTGAACAATGTTAAAGACGCCAGTCCAAAAATGTAAAGTGCAGACTGCAGTTTCTATAGTGTTAAGCATACCATCATCAGTGCAGACGGTATGCTCTCTGCTACCGAAACTACAGTCTGCACCTAACATTTTTTACATTGACATCTTTAACATTGTGTAGAAATTGATATTTTTGTCTTGCGTCAAGTCTAGTTATTTATAACTCCAAATAGATATATTTACCTGAATCTGAACTTAGTCTTTTGTAGTAATGTGTCTAAACTGTTTCAGATTTTTGATCAACTTTTGTATATAATTATTGCTTTTGTAATATCAAAATAACAATATTTTTCATCATTTTTTAAATTACATTTCTATTTCCATTCAAGATTGTAATTCTTTATTATTACCTATATATAACTGTTACAGCGGTTTTAAAATTTTCAACAGAATAGTGAAATATGTTAATCCAATGCTTGTTTAAACTGTAATTTAGGAGTAAACAAAGCAAACAACTTATATTATACTGCCAAATTTTACTACTATATACAATATATATATATAGTTTAATGTTTATGATCATTATAGTTGATATGAGGGAGTGGGAACTTAGTATTAAATGGCAAAAATTTTAACGCAATTTGTGAATATATATATATACACACCTATAAAGTTTAAAGAAAAATAAATTAAATATAGGAATGTATATGGTTTTAATCATGAAGGTAATAATTTCATGGTTTTAATATAGTAGATGGCACCATCTAGTAGATTACATTAAAACCATATACATTCCTATATTTATTTAAAAGGAGGGTTTTTTGTTTATTGTAGTTGTAAATATATTAATGAAATGGAATTTTTCATGCAGAAATTAATTAATTAAAAAAAAAAAAAAAAAGGAAAGAAAGAAAGAGAGAATTATATTTTTTAAATAAATTATTATGGGTTTCAAAGTAAATATGTTACTTATTTATTTTGACGATTTTTTCAATAATTGCTATTTGACAAATTTTTCATAAATTTTAATCCTGTTTTCATGTTTTTTTTTGTTTTTTTTCAATATACTATACAGTGTGTTTATCCCCTCTTTCATCCCCTAGCCATTATTGCTTTAAATAATAATTAAAAAATTAGTTTATGTTTTTTTTTTTTAAATAGGTATCATTTTAAAGTCTGAAAAGTAAATACAGTATAGGATCCGTTATCCGGAAACCAGTTATCCAGAATGTTCCGAAAACCAGAATACAAAATGCCAACTTACCAAAATTTTTAATTATCGTAAAATTTAAGAATTGAAGTTATACAATAGCAGCAGTCAGAATTATAGTTTTACAACCTACTTTCTTTAATGCTACGGTGTTATTTTGAGGAAATATGGTGAGCACAAAATTGTCCAAATAATTACTGAAAATTTTGCAAATTTAGGTTAGAAAATGAATTTTTATGGTATTTTTTAATATAACACACCCTTCTTAAAGTGCCAAATAGCAGATGAATTTTATCCTTGAACTCAGGTCGCATGCATGAAGTCCCAATTGTTATAAAATTTTTAAATAGTTTTTATTTATTAGTTTTTAGTTCCATTGTTTTTAAAATTCATTTCATAAAATATTTAGCATTATGTGCTAAAAATATTTGAAACATTAGTATAAAAGCACTATTAGTATAAAAGCAGAGACACACTATTAGCAAAAAAATATCATAGAAATTTTTGCAAAATCCAAATGAAAGGATTTTACTCTCAGGCCCAAAATTAAATTTTATATATGTTTATTTATTTTTCATTTATTATTTCTATTATTATTTATAGTTTGAAATTCTAATTAAGAATGTTTTTTTATTTTGTGGAAATAATTTATTAAATGAACAAATATATAGGTAAAGTGTTTACATATATATTATTCATGTTTATCACTGCTATTTATGAATTTATTTTGAAAAATGGTACAAAATAATAAAGTGTTCAGAATTACGGAAAAACCCCTTATCCAGAATATCCCAGGTCCCAAGCTTTCTGGATAACGGATCCTATACTATATATATGAATGAACTGTATTTTTAAAAGAGATTTTTAATTTTTAAAAAGAAATATATATATAACCAGGGGTGCAGAATATGTCCGATCTGGTTGGTTGGTTGTTGTTTAATGGCGCAAGGTCCGCAATGGGACATAATGCGCCAAACAAAAGTATAAAAAATAAAGACTAGCTTCTGGATGGGTTTCACCCATCCAGATGGTCAGTAAAAAACACATTGAAAATTAAAACAATAGGTAAAATAATAAAATAACAAGACAAATATTGAAATAATAGAAAGCAGAGCAAAAAGTGTATAAAATAAAATGATGGTAAAAAGTTATGAACAGTGTATACATAAAAAACGAAGTAAAAGGACATAAACAGTGTATATAATAAAAAGATGAACAGTGTAAAATATAAAATCAAATGTCATGATAAAAACCAGCTTCTTTTAAAAAATGGTCATGTGATAATGAGGGTTCATACCTAAAAGGTTCGTCAGATTGGGTGAAGATGAATTAAAATGTTGTCGATACAGATGACGAAGGCAAGGGCAGTCGGTGAGAATATGGCGAATGGTTAGTGTACTATAATGACATTTCGGACAAACAGGTTGTTGTTCTCCAAGCAATAAGTATTTATGTGTGAGTCTTGAATTTCTGATTCTTAGTCTAGTTATAATGACATCATATTTTCTAGGGGTGAGTGTTGGCCAGATTGAAATTTGATGTTTTATTTCTTGCAGTTTGTTATTGTTTGGGTTATTCCACTCCCTTTGCCTTTTAAAATAGCTATTAAGTGTGTGCTTTCTGTCATCATATGGTACTGGACAGTTTAGAAGTACGGAAGCCTGCCTTGCGGCGTTGTCTGCTGCTTCATTTCCTTTAATGCCAACATGGCCAGGAACCCCGCAAAACAAAATGTCGAATCCCTTTTTCAAAAGATCGTTGTAAGTATTTAAAATTGATATGAAGGAGAGGTTACAAGAATTAGAAGAGAGAGAATCAAGAACACTCTTCGAGTCTGTATAGATTATGAATTTTCTACTCCGATGAGATGAAATAATGTTAAGCGCAACCTCAACCGCAAAAAACTCTGCAGAGAAAATGGAAAATGAATTATGGAGTTGATAGCTAAAAGTTGTATTACCAATGATAATACCACAACCGACTTTATTAGTTATTTTGGAGCCATCAGTAAAAATCTCAACACAGTCCTTGTAGTCAGAGCGATGAGATGAGAAAAGTGTTTGAAAAATGGAAGCATCTGTGTTAGATTTGTCAAATCCCTTAAACGGATGAAGACAAGAAATAACTTGGAAATTCCAAGGCATCATGATTAAAAAAGACCGGGGACGAACTTTGCTATGAATATGAGAAGTGCCCACAAGAAAGTTCTTAATCCTAAGAGCAAAATGAGGGACGCAAGATGGCCGATTCACATAAAGATTATAATCGTTGTTATTTAAATGTGAGTGAAGTGGATGACTAGGATGTGAAAGGATGCGATAGTACAATTCAAGTGAAAATCTTTGTCTTATATCAGTGAGAGAAGGCTCCACACAGTCAGCAAATAAACTAAAAACAGGACTAGTCCGGAATGCTCCTGAGGAAATTCTAAGTGCACTGTGGTGTGTTGTGTCCAGTTTTTTAAGGTAAGAATGAGCTGCTGATGCATAAACCTGACAAGCATAATCTAGTTTGGAGCGAATAGTAGCTCGATATATTTTGAGTAACGATGGACGGTCTGCTCCCCAAGAAGTGTTAGAAAAGACTTAAAATATTTAGTGCTTTATCACATTTAGTTCTTAAATATGAAATATGTGGAATAAAAGTCAATTTTCTGTCAAACATAACACCCAGAAATCGAGCAGTGTCAACAACTGAAATTGGCCTGTTATTCATCAAAATCCGAGGATCTGGATTAAGACCTCGTTTACGACAAAAATGCACACATTGTGTTTTGTCAGTTGAGAATTGAAAACCATTTTTATTTGTCCATTTAATGATATTGTTTATAGCAAGTTGTATATGGCGTTCTATGAAGCGCATGTCATTTCCCTGGCAAGAAATTTGCAGGTCGTCAACATATAAGCTTCCATGTACACTTGGAGGCAACTGTTTTAAAATATCATTTATTTTTAAAGAAAAAAGTGTAACGCTCAAAACACTGCCTTGAGGCACACCTTCCTCCTGGAAATAATAATCTGAATAAACTGACCCAATGCGAATTTGAAAGCGTCTGACTCTTGGAAAGTTTTCTATAAAAATAGGGAGATTTCCTCTAAAGTCCAAATTAAAAAGATCTTTTAAAATACCATAGCGCCAAGTCTTGTCATAAGCTTTCTCCATGTCGAAAAAAAACTAACACTAAATGGTTACGTCTCACATTAGCTTTTCGAATATTAGTCTCCAGTAATAAGATATTGTCAACCGTTGAGCGGCCGCGTCGGAAACCACTTTGCCATGGAGAAATCAAATTATTTTTTTCTAAAATGAAAACAAGCCTAGTATTTACCATCTTTTCTAGCAGCTTACATAGACAGCTTGTGAGGGCAATGGGTCTATAATTATTGGGATCAGTAGCATCTTTACCTGGCGTAGGAAAAGGAATAACAATAGCATTGTGTGCCAAGCAACAGGGAAAATATTTTCAGTCCAGATCCTATTGTAAAGATGAAGGAGATTATTGAGAGACTGTTTTGATAAATGTTTAATCATCAGGTAGGTAACACCATCGGGTCCGGGAGCAGAGTTATGGCAATGTTTCAAACTATTTTTTAATTTATTTTCTGTAAAAGGTCTATTGTAGTCTGGTGAAGAGCGGGATCAGAATATGAATTAGAACTGGAGATGTGAGATAAGGTTTTACCAATGGTGTCTGCAATATTTTTAGTAGAAGTTATAGTTTGGCAATTATCATTTAAAAACGAAATTCTTTGATTAGAATATATTCCCATTGCTTTCTTGACACAATGCCAAAGCTGTTTACTGCTTACATTGGAGGTAATGCTGGACACATAATTAATCCAAGAATCCTTTTGGCATTTTCTACGGATTCTTCGTGCGGCTGCCCTTGCTTTTTTGAATGCGATATAATTAGCAGTAGTCGGGTACCTCCTAAAAATTCCCCAAGCTTTTTGTTGCTGTCTTTTTGCATAATTGCATTCATCATTCCACCATGGCTTCAAATGTTTACTGAGACGTCCAGAGGATTTTGGAATAGCATTATCAGCTGCATTCATAATACAGTTTGTGACATCAGTGATTGCTCTGTTGATATCACCCTCGATCATTTCATACAGTGGCTCCCAAAATTGAGTATACACCGCCCTTTTTTTCTCAAAAGTATAAAAATGTATTATTAAAACAAAAAAAACTAATATTTTGTTGCATATCCTTTTGCTTCTAAAACAGCTTCTAAACGTCGTGGCATTGAATCAACAAGAGTTTGTGTTACCTGGGATGTTATTTGCCCCCATTCCTCTTGTAGCACACTTTTTAAGTCGTCTTTATTCCTAATGTTGTGTTTTCGTACAGATTTTTCCAATTCTGACCACAAATTTTCAATAACATTGAGGTCTGGGGACTGAGGCGGAGTATGCAGTTGCATTTTACAATTGTATAATAACCATAACTTCACAATATTAGCAGTGTGTTTGGGATCACTGTCTTGTTGAAAAATAAAACTTGATCCCCAATTCAGCTTCTGTGCACTTTGTTTTAAATTGTTCTTCAGTATGTCCAAATATTTCATTCTATCCATTATGCCATCGATAAAGACTAAATTCCCCACTCCATTTGGGGACATACAGCCCCGTACAATGACACAACCTCCTCCATGCTTAACAGTGGGAATCGTATTTTGGGGGAGTAGTTCAGAATTAGGCTTTCTCCACACATAGCATTGACCATCACTCCCAAAAATGTTAAATTTACTTTTGTCACTGAATGTAACATTTTTCCAAAAATCTGCAGGCTCTGAAATATGCTTTTTAACAAAGGCAATCCTTTTATCTCTATTGACTTTGGAAATGAAGGGGGGTTTTCCTGGCAAACCTACCATGATAATTAGCTTTCCTGAGCACCCTTCTAATTGTCTCTGCTGATACACTCCTTCCTATTGCTATGGACGTCGATGTGGCAATTTTTACAGCACTCGTTTTAGGATTTTTTTGCATTGTAATGCTTCTCTTAGTTGTCGAACTGAGAATTTATTTTATTCCCCTACTAGGCTTATTTGTTATTGGTCCAGACTGCTGATACTTTCGGATGATTTTTTGCATGCATCCATGACTCCGTTGATCAGTCTTTGCAATTTCACGAAGAGATTTTCCTTCTTCCGACATTTGAATAACAAGTTTTAGAGTATCAATGCTTGTTTCAGATCTACAGCTTATTTTGAGAATTTTAAAGTACTAATTTTCCAGGGATATTACATTATGCTGCGTAGCAATATCAAATTGACTACACTGGTTTACTTATAAAAATTCCGGTGGCCAAATTGAGATTTTTATGAAGTGTATACTCAATTTTGTGACTTTCAAATTTGGAACTTTAACATAAAAATTTCATTAATTAAGCGAATAACATTTCCTGAATTATGTTTGTTTCCTTAACCCGGTAGCACTCGCTGGGGTGACTCAGTTACCCCAACAAAGACAATTCATTGGAATAAGTAGCCGGTTTCGAAAAATCGCCAACATGGCGCTTTATCAGGCATGTCAGGCGCATGTCAGGTTTATAAACCTGACATGATTATCTTAAAGCTTCAAAGTTAAGCAGAGTTGAAATAATAGAGCCCAGTGGAAACTGTATTGAGCAGGTAAAAAGAAATATGACAAGTTTTTCTTTTAGATAAAATCATTTATTTAAAAACTAGATTGATTTATCTAGTGAAATAAAAATATGGCAAACGAAAATAAAAATTATAATACATTTAGACGATTCGTTTAATATTCTTCAGGGCAGATATAATAGTACAGAGTAGTTACTGAAGCCTATACTATTACTGAAAGAAGCTTAAAAGTTTGCAGTTTTAAAATAACTATCATCCTCGAATTAATCTAAAAATATTTACTTAAACCTCATCTGAAAAACAACAGCTTTCTACACAAGCTAATATTGTCGAGGTTATCAAGGAAAAATTTAAACTGAAATATACAAACTACGTTTCATGCCAGCTTCTTTATTACCGGGATTCACATCGGCATCAACACGGAAAAAGCCACACAATTGCTTTTCTGCTACGCTACTTATTCAATTCAAGCAGATGACGTAGACTAATGTCATTTGCATACGGATAGCTTCGGTTAACGTATTAATATTTTATGCTAAAATAAATTTTAAATTAACTATAAGTTTTTAAATATTTATTGACTTAAAATTATAAAAGTAAATAGAAGATAAATTACTTAGATTTTTAATAACCATCGGTTTTAATAAAAAAGGAAAAATAGTTAAACTAAAGAGGGAGTGAAACTGAATAAAACATTGAGTGTCAAGAACATACTAATGTTTTAAATTTGTAAACCTAACAATAAGCCCCCCCTCTTGACACTCAACCGAGACCATGAAAAAAATATATATATATACCTGCCCTGAATTTACAAGTTCACATCATATTATTTGAGTAACAAAAAAACTTGTATGTAAAAAAAAAACATAAGTTGACAGATTCAACAACGACTTGTTACTAATCCTCTTTCTTTAGTATATTTCAAGAGCAAAGCAACAGAGTCCAATTTTTGCAATGCTTCATTTCAAACTTACATAGAAAATTCTTCTTGCTATGAAGATATAATATAAATAATTAAGCAATGGCATGTACATAAATTAACCAATATATGATAAAAAAACAAGTATATACATTTCGCAATATAATAAACACTTTCAGAAATACATTTGCACTTTCATATTAAAGATAAAAACATTCTGTTCTCTTTAGAAAAAAAAAAAAAATAGAAACTTATTTCCTTAATTCTTTTCTTTTCAAAATTTACTTCTTTAATATACATGTTACTCAGTAGATGAAAATAGGCTACTTATGAAAAGAGATAACCCGTATTTTGTTAACGGTTTAGTGAAAATATCTGACCAATTATTTGCACTTTTAACATGTTTAATATTAAATATGTTTTTATAAATCAAATCCCTTATAAAAAATAACTTTACGTCAATGTGTTTGGTACGATAGTTTTCAATGGGAGACTTCACGAAATCTATAGCAGCCATGTTATCGACTAAAAGTAAAGATTTTTCTTTAGTACTCTGTATTAGTTTTTTATTAAAGCATTCTTCTAAAATTCTATCGAACCATAATAGTTCTTTTGTAGCTTCGGTCATGGCTACGAATTCAGATTCCATAGTACTTAAACTGATACATTTTTCCTTAAACGTTCTCCAAGCTACGGGTGAATTATCGAGTAAAATCAGCTGTCCCCCCATTGAAGTCCTATCGTCTCTGTTGGCCGCAAAATCAGCGTCTGAATAAACAGTAATATGTGGTTTCCTGCACTCAAGTTTTAACTTTAAATTTCTGGTATAACAAACATAACCTAAGAGTTTTAACAGGCCATTCCAATGCATTATGCCAGGATTACTTTGGAATTGGGCAAAAATATTAACCGCGTACGATATGTCAGGTCTAGTTCTATTAGAGAGAAACGATAAGCAACCTAAAATGCTTCTATAAGGATATTTTGACATTTCTATTGTTTCAGCGTTAGTTTGAGGACACTGAGATTTTGAGTAAATTATCCCTTTACTAATGGGGAGAGATGATATAGGAAAATTGAAATTTTTAAATCTGTTACATATTTCACTAATATATGAATGTTGATGGATAGTTAAATTTCCATTATTTTCCTCGAATTCTACACCCAATAGTTTACGGGTTTTTCCTAAGATTTTTAAATCAAAATTTTTACTCAATAAGTCCACTACTTCATCTATATGATTTTTAAATTTTGCAAACAATACAATGTCATCGACATACAATAATAAAATTACTTTCTTGTTAAAAATATAAACACAGTTACACCATGAAAATTTGTTAAAACCTATATTGATCAAAATTCTATTCATTTCGAAAAACCAGGCTCTACTACTTTGGTGAAGGCCGTATAAAGCGCGATTTAATTTACAAACGAATTTTTCTTTTCCAATCTCGATGAAACCCGGTGGTTGAGACATATAAATATGTTCATCGAGTGGTGCGTAAAGATATGCACCTTTAATATCCAGTTGTAAATGAGTCCATCCTTTACATGAAACTAGCAATGAAAAGAAGAAGCGTATTACTCCAAAGTTAACGACAGGGCTAAAAGTATCGTCATAACTTTCTCCTTTTATCTGTTTATATCCCTGCGCCACCAGTCTAGCTTTAAAACGAGCTATTTCCCCCCTTTCATTACGTTTAAGAGTGAAGACCCATCTACATCCTAAAATATTAGTATTTGGAGGTGATTTAGTAAGGTGCCATACATTACGTTCCCGAATAACATCCATTTCTTCTTTCATAGCCTGCAACCACTGATTTTTATAAAGAGATTTTAAGACCTGTTTAAAACTCGTTGGGATTTGATCTACGTCTAGTCAATCGTTTTTCTTAGTTAAATCAGGTTCAGTAAAATTAAGTTCATTATCTGAATCAAGTTCACTATCGGAATTAATTTCATCAGAATTTAAAGTTTGTTCTGCACTAGAACAAGATTTTTCATTAATTTTACCTACATATTTTTCTCTAGGACTGAAATTAAAAAGGTTTGGTTCATAAATTATACAATTTTTCTTACAATATTTTTTAACATCTTTATGACATTTTAAACGTTCAGTTTTTCCAAATTCACAATAATAAACGTCGATTCTGTCACTAGTTTTACGGGGTACTAGAGTTCTAAACCATACAGCCTCTCTGAGGGGGACTCGTTTAATTATATCTCGACTTGATTTAATTTCCTCGTCAGAGGAAGATTCAGAATGATCAGGGTAAGTCTGATATATATTAATAGCATCTGAATGAGCATTATTCACGCCTTCTGAATCTGACCCCTCATCTGAACATAACCAACTTTCATTTTCGCGGCCCATCACTGCTCCACTGCGCTCCCCAATATTTATCGGTTCTTCAATTTTAACATTAATTGTTTCTATTATTTTATTTTCATCTGGGAACCATATCCTGTAACCTTTTGTACTAAGGGCGTAACCTATCATAATTCCTTTTTTCGCTTTACGGTCGAGTTTGTTTCTAAGTTGTTTGGGTACCCCTACATATGCTGTTGAGCCAAAAGCTTTTAAGTGCTTTACTGAAGGTTTATAACCACCATACAACTCAAACGGTGTTTTCTCTAAATCAGTATGACAAATTCTGTTCCAGGTATACGCAAAGTATAAAGCTGCGTCTGGCCAAAAACTTTTATTTAATCCACTTTCGTCTAAAACTGTCCTCATACCGTCAACAATAGTTTGGTTAAATCTTTCTGCAACAGAATTTTGTTCCGGTGAATAAATGTTAGTAAATTCATGTTTTATGCCTTTCAGCTCACAAAAAGATTTAAAATTATTATTTTGAAACTCTTTCCCGTTATCTGATCTAATAGCTTTTACCTGACAGTTTAAAAATCTCTCCGTTCTTGTTACATAATTTCTAAAGTTTTTAAATACCTCAGTTTTTGCTTTCATAGGAAATATTGTTACTTTACGAGAAAAATCATCGATAATTGATAAGAAATACCTTTGACCGTTTCGGCCAGTTATTTTGCATGGTCCCCATACATCCATATGTAATAACTCAAGAGGATGTCTAGACCTTATTTGACCATGGGGTTTAAAAGAAATTCGTCTTTGTTTATTAAGTTTACAAGTTTCACAAGAAGTTTCATTGACTTTTAATTTAGGAAGCCCCCTCACACTATCATATTTACAAGTTCTGTCAATTAGTTTAGGACTAGCATGAGCAAAACGTCTGTGCCACATATTAAAACTGTCCTTTTGAGTATGTAAAACTTCAGTTTTTGTATCATGAGAGTTTCTTTTACTTGAAGTTTTAGAAACTTCAAATTTAACATTTTTCATTTCTTTGGATGGAATTTTTGGAAATAAATAATAAATACCATCATGCAATTTAGCAGTAAATAAAAATTGATCATATTTGTTAGTTACTTTAATTTTACCATTCCCCCCCTTAAATTTAGCTCCTGCAATATCCATCTTTGGAGCAGATATTAAATTTTTTCTCAATTTAGAGCAATACATTACATTAGTAAATGTTATATTTTGTTGACCAAATCGTAGTTTAACATCACCAGTTCCTTCAATAGGAAAATCAATATTATCTATTGCAACAGCTAATCTTTCATTATACAATGGTTTAAAATTAGAAAACAAATTTTTATCACCACAAAAGTGATTACTCGCAGCCGAATCAAAAAGCCAATTGCTTTTGTCACACACATTTTTACTTAAATTAGCAAAAGTAAAAAAAACCTGGTTAGAGTCCTTTCTGGTTCATCTCGGGAGTCTGGAACGGCCTCTTCTCTGGGAATGGTGAGGTTCTTTCTGGTTAGATCTCTCAGGACTGGAATCACTGGTAGTGGATACAGTTGCCTCTGGAGGTTTAGCTCGCCATGGTCTGTGAGGGGATTGAGCACTTTGCCTCTGGAAAAATGGAGACTTTCGGCGTTGATACACTTTCGAAGTTGATCTTGGCTCGAAGTTTTTCCTTGAATTTTGACAAAAACGACTGATATGTCCCGGAACTCCACAGCGGAAACAAGTCACATTTGATCTTGAATACTGTGTGCTGTAACTCTCAGTGAAAAGTTCATCACACTTATCTTGATCACGAAGTTCTATCCTTGATTCTTCACTAATTAATTCAACTAAAATGTCTTTATATACGAATTTATCATCAGGCCACCTAAGTATGCTCTGAACTATACTATCGAATTTCTCTGGGAGATAACGAAGCAACTGGAATGATAGATGAACTTCCTTCATTGGCTGATCAATTGCTTCTAAAAGTTCAGCTATTCTCATGAGTCTAGCAGCATACATATCAATTTTCTCGCCACTTTTTATTTTACATGAAAACAGTTCGCTGCACAACTGCATGTGGCGTGCTCGGTTATCAGGGTAAAAATGTTGTTTAAGTTTTTTCCATATTTCAGACGGATCCGTTAATTTCTCAATAATCCGACGAAAGTCCTTCTCAGTATTGAGGTATAAAATCGATAAAGCAAGTTTTGACCTCGTATTATAATCTTTTAATTCTTTCGGATCAGCTGATGGTTTCGGCTTTTCCTCAGTTCCGATTACGATATCCCAGGCGTTCTTTTCAAGCAATAAAAACTTCACATCAACTGCCCAGTTACAATAATTCGTAGCATTGAGTTTTTCTATACTATGCTGTATCATTGCCATTTTCGTTAACTGTATTGGCCCCCCTTCTTAAAGATTCTTATAAAACTTTGGGACCAATACGCCGGAAGAAAACTTTACTTCATTAAACTTTGTCAGTTTAAAACTTTCACTTAAACTGCTCAATACTGGGCAATCGCCCATAACCAAATATGTCAGGTTTATAAACCTGACATGATTATCTTAAAGCTTCAAAGTTAAGCAGAGTTGAAATAATAGAGCCCAGTGGAAACTGTATTGAGCAGGTAAAAAGAAATATGACAAGTTTTTCTTTTAGATAAAATCATTTATTTAAAAACTAGATTGATTTATCTAGTGAAATAAAAATATGG
Source organism: Salticus scenicus (assembly GCA_963930645.1). NCBI lineage: Eukaryota > Metazoa > Arthropoda > Arachnida > Araneae > Salticidae > Salticus > Salticus scenicus. The sequence goes on from OZ005658.1 coordinate 241,204,457, forward strand.
CAAACGAAAATAAAAATTATAATACATTTAGACGATTCGTTTAATATTCTTCAGGGCAGATATAATAGTACAGAGTAGTTACTGAAGCCTATACTATTACTGAAAGAAGCTTAAAAGTTTGCAGTTTTAAAATAACTATCATCCTCGAATTAATCTAAAAATATTTACTTAAACCTCATCTGAAAAACAACAGCTTTCTACACAAGCTAATATTGTCGAGGTTATCAAGGAAAAATTTAAACTGAAATATACAAACTACGTTTCATGCCAGCTTCTTTATTACCGGGATTCACATCGGCATCAACACGGAAAAAGCCACACAATTGCTTTTCTGCTACGCTACTTATTCAATTCAAGCAGATGACGTAGACTAATGTCATTTGCATACGGATAGCTTCGGTTAACGTATTAATATTTTATGCTAAAATAAATTTTAAATTAACTATAAGTTTTTAAATATTTATTGACTTAAAATTATAAAAGTAAATAGAAGATAAATTACTTAGATTTTTAATAACCATCGGTTTTAATAAAAAAGGAAAAATAGTTAAACTAAAGAGGGAGTGAAACTGAATAAAACATTGAGTGTCAAGAACATACTAATGTTTTAAATTTGTAAACCTAACACTTATCGTGCCGAAAATTGCAACCCTCCACAGGATACGTAAGAGCGTGCGAGTTACGTCAAACAGAACGCTGAATACATGTGGATTAGACTAGAAAGGGTTTATTAGTGTCGCTCTAGAACTGCATAGTGAGCTATTGGAGACAATATTGATTTTAAGCCTAGGGTTTAAAATACGTATGGAAGCAATTTATTATATATACACATACATGTTTTGATTATATATATATATATATAATTTAAACATTATATATAAAATTAAATACACATAATATTATATGCAAATAATATAACACTTTAACCCATCCCTTAAAGTTAATCACAGACTATCGCTAATATCCCACTGCGCAGTTTTAGTTAGACGTTAAACTCACTCAACCTCATTCTTGATGGGAAAAAAAAAAAAGAAAAACTCCTCCAAACGCCATTTTTTAAAAAATAACTTTTGGGGAAAAATGTTTAAAATCGATTATACACTAATCTCTATAAGTATATAGTAAGCGTCTTCAAATAACGAAAAAAAAAAAAAAAATACTGAATATTTAAATTTAGTTATAATATATTACCTTAAGAGGTCATGCCTTCCGTGGAGGATCAAAATTGTGATGGCATGTCTCCGGACCATCTTTAGGGGTACATCTAATTACCCACAGCGCAGTATTAGTGTGACGTTAAAAATCAATCAACTAACTATAGAGCATCTCCAATCGCCCATTGCGTAGCATAACGCAACGTTAATCCCGCTCAGCGCGGCTCCCTTAATTTGTATTCATTAAAATATCATTATATTAATTAGACCGGTACCACTCGCATGGGATGATTGAGTCACCACAACTGCTAAAACTTTTTAGGGGTACATACAAATGAAACACTTCCAGTTGCAAAGCCGTTTGCAAGCGTTCCAAATCTATGACTGCAGTCGGCAGCAAAAGTATCCGAGCACTAGTAAAAATTCCTATGTGAAAAAAGCACACTTAACACTGTTTTGTTAAATAAATCCTTGTCGAATCGTGTGCTTAGACTGACTAAGAACAGGATTCGACAAGGATTTATTTAACAAAACTGAATTAAGTGTACCTTTTTTACATAGGAATTTTCGCTAGTGCTCGGATACTTTTACTGCCGACTGTATTTGCCAAAAAATTGCAAAATTTACGTCATCAAAATTGCAAGCGTTCCGTTTGTATGTAACCCTTAATAGTCAATAAAACTATGTAATCTTTTTCCAGCATAATTGAGTAAGTTATTGCTAGAAATATTTGTGAGAACAGTTAATATTTCTTTCGAATATAACTAAAAATTTTATTTTATATTATTTTGTGAGTAAGAGAGAGAGCGGTCGTGCGTTTTATGTCACACTAGCACTACGCTAAGACAATTGGCTACAGTCAAGGACACACCATTTAAGGGTGTATATTTTTTGTATATTTACAGGGTGGGTAGGCAGGCTGGGTTTAACGTCGCACTAGTGCTGCACTATTGGACAATTGGCGACGTGCAAGGACTCACTCACTCACTCCTAAGGATGGTCCAGAGACATACCATCACAATTTTGATCCTCTACGGAGTAGATGGCTCCCTTGTCTCGGTGACATCTTATATTTACCGATATTATGGTTGAGATTATATAGGTTTTAGGTAGCACTAGTGCTACACTATTGACAAATGGCAACTGTCTAGGATACGCCCCGAAACATGGTCAGAAGGCATCAGTGGCGGCTCGTGAGTGATGTTTTGGGAGGGCTGCAGGCTAATGACTGAAAACAGTATGTTAACAACGAAAACGTTTTCTTTTAATTGGCTCTTTAAGTGTTAACATATTTACTTAGATTGTCGAAATAAGCGAATCAGCCAATTAGGTGAATAAAAGTTCCATTCTTTGTACTTTTTCTAGACGTTTCTAGATGAAGTACCCCCAATACGAGCCGACACTGGAAGACATATCAAAATTTTGGTCCTCCATGGAGGGGAATGGAGCCTTCATGGTGAAGATAGATTAAATCGGAGAATCATTTTGAATGATAATCATAACAGAACTTCATCAAAAATATTTTCCAATGCACCTATAATATTAAAAATTTATCAAAAGCCATAACTCCGATACAACTTGAAACTTTATTCAGACTTGTAATTCTATTCATAGCATTTTTCTCAAAGCACCAATTCCATTCACTTCCCCAGAACCATCCTAATGGGTGAGTCCCAGACTATTTGCCAATTGCCCAAAGCGCAACACTAATGTGACGTAAAACCCAACCAACAAACCGTTTAATATTCCATTTAATATCTTACTTTAAAAAGCAAAACTATTCGAGCTATGTAAACCTTCGTATACAAATTTTGTATGGCAGATCTTCATTTCAAATTACACTTTCATTATTGTTTGCACAAATATGAGGCTTTCGCTAAATCTGTTTGCTCCATGTATTGCTAACAATAATGTAATGATGGTGTCAATGATGAGAAAACGCTGACATAAACTGAGCAGAAGGAACAAAATGAGAGTTTACTATTTTTGGCGAATTAGCACACTTATGGCATCAGGCAGCTCCAACTGAATTCCAACAGTTCGAGGGTTAGCACGCGCCTTCCACCGGGTTAATAGATATTTTCATGAATATTTCAACATTTCTATAAGTATTAAACTTTAATGAATATTTCATAATGCTCTTTTAGGTGTTTAATGAAAAACATGAGTGGTGTATACTCAGTTTTGAGAGCCACTGTATGTGATAGTTGCATTTATAGTGAAAGTAGTCCAGTTGGCCTTGTCATAAATATAATGTGGATTTGTAGGATGATGATCATTAAAACTATAAAAAGATAAGAATAGAGGAAAATGGTTTCTATTATGAAGGTCGTTACTCACAAAGAAATTAAAATAAGGATACAAAGTTGGAGAGCAGATGGCCAAGTCTATAGCATTAAAAGTTCTGGAAGGTTCATGAAAGTATGTATTGTCACCGTTATGTAAAATACATAAATTATTATCAGTGATTAGGTCTTCAATAATTTGTCCTCGAGGATTAATATCAGGACTACCCCTAAGTTGGTTGTGTCCATTAAAATCACCAAGAATTAAAAAATGAATCTGAAACTGCAAAATAAGCCTATTGAGGTCACATTGTCGAACAGTCATATTTGGCGGTAAATAAACAGTGCAGATGGTGACAAGTATGTGTATATGGATCTGAACAGCAATAGCCTGGATGTCAGTATTTAAAATATTTGAATGTGGAACATTATTTGAAATTAAAAGAGCTACACCACCTGTAGCTCTGTCAGAATGTGTAAAATCTTTTCTGAAACACCGGTAGCCACGGATTTTAACATTGTCGTGTTGTCTTAAATATGTTTCTTGGAAGGCAAAGCAGATAGGTCGATGATCAGAGATAATATCTCTGATTTCATCTCGTTTATTAATAAAACCTCGGCAATTCCATGAAATGAAATTGGTCATACTTTTTTTTTTTTAGATTATAACATCCACGTCATTGTCCTCTGATGCAGTGGACATACCGTCCTCCCCATCAGAAGGATGGAGGCAGATCATATCATCTTCTTTTGGAAGATTTCCTTTATTATTTTTATTTGTAGTGGGAGTGGGCAATTTTGTTAGTTTCTTTTTCTTGATGATATTGAGACGAGAGGGTGAATTTGAATGTTTTAGAGAGGTAGAGTTAAAACTTTTCCCAGACAATAAGGTTTTAGTAGTTTGTGGCATTTTCTTTAAGTTTTTTTATTTGGATGAAGATGGCTGTGAAGAGTTAGAAGCCTGATTTCGATTGGATTGTAAGGTTGGGGAATTGTTTAATGCAGTTACAACTGGAGAGTTGGTATTGGGAATAGTGTCAGTTTGGATCTATAGACTGATACATTTTTTTGGTAACTATGGCGGCAGCATATGATTTTCCAACAATGGGTGTTTTGATTCTACAATTTATCGTGCTTCGGGATATGATATGTTTTGTTTTGTTTTAATAGTTTGAATCTCCTTCTCAGTTCTCCATTTTTCACATGATTTTGAGTAAGATGGGTGATCCTTTTTGCAATTAACACAACAGACAGGGGCTTCACAATTTTCACTGTCATGGCCAATTGCACTGCAACGGGCACATGTTAGCTTGCCACGGCAAGAGGTCTTTGAGTGGACAAAACGTTGGCAATTAAAACATCTTAGAGGGTTAGGGATGTATGGCCTTATAGGGCATTCAAGGTAACCAGCTTTTATTGATTGGGGAAGTTTAGGTGAGTCTATTGTCAAAATAATGAGTTTAGTGGGAACAGGCTTATTATCACGGAAGATTGAAATTCGTTTAACATCAATAACTTTTTGGGCTTGCTTGTTATTTTCGACCTCAATTAGTAGTTTACCTGATCTAAGTTTTTTAACAGACTTTGGATCACCCATTATCGATTGCAATAATTTTTGAATAAGAAATGGAGAGGTCTTAAAGAAATCTCCTTCATTTCTCTTTACCACAAAAAGTCTTACCTCGCAATTCAGGAATACATTATTTTTGTTAAGAGTGGAAGAAAACTCTTCCATTCTTTCCGCCCAAGAATTAGCATTTGAATTTTTGATAGCTTTCCCGAGCCAGACGCATTATTCGTATTTCCTTTATTTGTCGCCATATTGATATATGAAAAAAAGGTTGAGGGTTTCCTTAGTCCCACATGTCAGCCTGTTTCTTGAACAGACAGAAAAGCAAAGGGTTTTCAGAATCGCTCCCTAGGACACCCATAACCACTCGCCAGCTACCAGACCGTCGACCCAGATTGGGAATCACATGTGGTAGTCATGTTAGTCCGGTGTTTCTCGTTCGAGTAGTCACCGTTGTCTCACCTTCACCAAGGGCACCAGTCTCCCAGTGTGATCCCAAGGCTAGACTACCGTGAGACCCTCACCAAATCGCCAACCCAATAACCAGCGCCACATCTACACCGGTCTCAGCTTGGTTAATGTTTTAGAGGTAAAGTATTTTTAGTATAACTAACAAGACCAAAAAATAAAGGTGAGTGAATATAAACAAGGTAAGTAGAAACGAAAAAGGTGAGTAAAACAAGGTAAGTAGTTTCCTTTTTTATTTAAGTTTTTCAATTTTTTTTTTTTTTTCAATTTTTTTTTTTTACAAGAACAATAAACAAGAACAAGTACCAAGAGCTTATTGGCAGTAAAAACTAAAAATACTAATAAGGACAAAAAAGCAAGAAAAAAAAAAAAGTGAAAGAAATAAAAGAGAGGAAGGTAAAATATACATAAAAAAAAAAAAAAGGGAAGAAGAAAAAAAGATTACTCAGACCCGGGGTGCGTGACTCCCCCTGAATACCTGAAGAAGGTACCCCCCCTGGGGGGTATGTCCGATCCGGCGAACTAGGATTGGGGGGAAATTTTGCGTAAAAATATACAATTGATTTTGATAAAATTCCTGCAGATAGAAAAATTTCGGGAACAACACACATCGCTATTGCCGATGTATGGTTTATGGGATGAATCGATACTGCAAATCGCATCACGAATCGATACATTTTATTATTACAAAACATATGAAAAATACAGCAGAACAGCTTTGATATAAAGCTTACATTGTTGTTGCTGATGTACTGTTAACAGAGTGAGCCAACACTGCGACTCGCATCACATTGCGAATCGATACTTTTTATCATTACACAACATATCAGATATCAGAATACATTTTAAGAAAATAAGTGACCAGGAAAAGTATCGATACACCAAATCCCATGGCGACTTTAACAAAATGTTAAAGTAAATGTTTTATGTATGATACATAAAACTGAGGAAAAAGTTTCCATGATTCTCAACGCTCACATACCTTAAGATGTACAAGAAGTTAAAAGTTTTATGGGATTGGTAAACTTTTATGGAAAGTTCTGTAAAAATTTAGCTACCATAGCTAATCCCCTAAATAATTTGACAAAAAAAGATGTTAAATTTCAATGGTCAAAGGAGTGTCAGATAGCCTTTGAGCAAATAAAAAAAGAAATTTGTTCACCGAACGTACTGGTACACTATGATCCGGAACTCCCACTGACTTTAGCCTGTGATGCGTCACCAGTGGGCATCGGCTGTGTTCTATCACATGTTTATCCTGATGGGTCGGAATGCCCTTTAGCTTTTGCATCGAAAACTCTGACTAAGACTGAGCAAAAATATTCACAGATCGACAAAGAAGCTTTGGCAATAGTGTGGGCAGTAAGGAAATTCTACTTATATCTAAAAGGTCGTAGATTCACATTAATTACGGACCATAAACCCTTAGTTGCAATTTTTGGTTTAAAGAAAGGATTACCAGTTCTAGCAGCTACCCGGCTTTTACACTACGCACTAATATTGCAATCCTACCAATTTGACATAATTTACAGGAATACTAAGGAGCATGGTAATGCTGATTTTTTATCACGTCTGCCAAAATCTTCTGAGGAACTGGATATGAGGGATGATGCCTCAATATTTCAAATGACACAGGTAGAAACACTGCCAATTACTGCTAAAGAGTTACGTCAAGAAACGTGGAGAGACGAGGAATTGGGTCCACTCCTGCAAGCCCTGCATACTGGAGAACATCTAGAAGGTCGCGAAGCACACTACAGTATTGAAGATGGGTGCATTATGTATGGACACCGAGTATGCATTCCCAAGAAGTATCAGAAGAAAATTCTAGAAGAATTGCACGAAGGTCACCTGGGCATGGTTAAAATGAAGGCTATAGCCAGGTCTTTCGTTTATTGGAAAAATATTGACCAAGACATTGAAGAGACAGCCAGAAATTGTGGCGACTGTGCTAGACATAAAGCTGATCCAGCAAAAGTGAAAGTTCATTACTGGGAATACCCGAGCAAGCCCTGGGAACGTGTGCATGTGGACTTTGCCGGACCGATTTTTGAATATATGTTCTTGTTAATAGTAGATGCGCATTCGAAGTGGTTAGAAGTCTACCCAATGAAGGTTGGTTGGTTGGTTGGTTGGTTGGTTAATGGTTTTTTGTGGCGCAAGGTCCAAATTAGGACATTCTGCGCCAACCGTTATTAATTAAGGCAACTAAGTAAAAATAGTAAAAAGCATCTGGATGGGGGCTCCCATCCAGATTGTCAAGAAAATGGTCACTTTAGAAAAGGATGAGACAAGAATGAAATATAAATAAATAAAAGTTAAATTTGACTGTAAAAGCCTGAGTCTTTTAAAAAGTTAATTAATTCAGTGTGTGGATTTTTTCCTAAAAGGATCATGAGATTAGGTAAGGAAGTTCCAAAGTAATGGCGATACAAATGACGGAGGCAAGGGCAGTTGGTCAGAATGTGGCGTATGGTAAGCTGGCTGAAATGACATTTGGGACAAGAAGGTTCATGTTCTGCAAGAAGTAAATGCTTGTGCGTCAATCTTGAATGCCCAATTCTAAGTCTGGTAATGATAACATCATATTTCCGTGGTGTAAAAGAAGGCCACATTGCAATATTTGATTTAATTTCTCGTAATTTATTATTATTTGCACATTCCCACTCTCGTTGCCATATATTTCTTAGAAAACTTCTTAGGGTATGTTTTACATCTTCATAAGGTTGGTTGGTTGGTTGAATGGCTTTTTTTGGCGCAAGGTCCAAAGTTGGACATGCTGCGCCAAGCAAACGGATAAAAGAGACAGTAGTTTCTGGATGGGTTTACCCATCCAGAAAGTCATTAAAAAATCACAGTAGAAAAATGAAGCAAAAATACATACAAGATAAAATTAAAAATAATAAAAAACAGTGTATACAATAAAACAGATGTAAAAACAGAATGAACATTGTAAATAATAAAATCAGATGTCGAAGTAAAAACCAGCCTCCTTCAAGAAGTTTGTCAGATGATAATGAGGAATTACACCTAAAAGGCTCGTCAGAGTGGGTGAAGATGAATTAAAATTTTGTCGGTAAAGATGACGAAGGCAAGGGCAGTCGGTGAGGACATGACGAATGGTTAAAGCACTATTATGACATTTTGGACACTCAGGTTCCTGTTGTCCAAGTAGTAAGTGTTTATGGGTAAATCTTGAATGCCCGATTCGTAGTCGTGTAATAAGAACATCATATTTTCTGGGGGTAAGTGTAGGCCAGACTGAAATTTGAGGTTTTATTTTATACAACTTACTATTACTTTGGTTATTCCACTCCCTTTGCCATATATTTTTAAGATAGCTTTTAAGTGTGTGCTTTATGTCCTCGTAAGGAACAGGACAGTTTAGAAGTATGGAAGCCTGCCTTGCGGCTTTGTCTGCTGCTTCATTGCCTTTAATGCCTACGTGACCAGGAACCCAACAAAACAAGATGTCAAATCCCTTTTTCAAAAGGTCGTTGTAAGTTTTTAAAACTGAAATGAAAGTCAGGTTACAAGAGCTAGAAGAAAGAGAATCAAGAACACTCTTTGAGTCTGTATATATAATGAATTTTCTACTATGATGAGATGAAATAATGTTAAGAGCAACCTCAACAGCAAAGAATTCTGCAGAGAAGATGGAAAATGAATTAGGGAGTTGGTAGCTAAAACTGGTGTTACCAATGACAACACCACAACCGACTTTATTGCTTGTCTTAGAGCCGTCTGTAAATATCTCGACGTAGTCCTTGTAATGAGAGCGATGAGATGAATAAAGGGCCTGAAAAATAGAAGCGTCAGTGTTAGGTTTGTCAAATCCTTTAAACGGATGAAGACAAGAAATAACCTGGAAGTTCCAAGGTGTCATGTTTAAGAGAGAACGAGAACGGACATTGGTATGAATATGAGAGGTGCCAGCAAGAAAGTCTTTAATCCTAAGAGCAAAATGTGGGATGCAAGATGGGCGATTCACATAAATATTATGATCATTACAGTTTAAATGAGAGTGAAGTGGATGACTAGGATGAGAAAGGATGCGATAGTACAATTCAAAAGAAAGTCTTTGTCTAATATCAGTAAGAGAAGGCTCCACACAGTCAGCATATAAGCTAAGGACTGGAGTCGTACGGAAAGCACCAGAGCAAATTCTGAGCGCACTATGATGTGTTGTGTCAAGTTTTTTAATATAAGAGTGAGGGGCTGAGCCATAAACCTGACAAGCATAATCAAGTTTGGAGCGAATAGTGGCTCGATAAATTTTGAGTAAAGATGGACGGTCTGCTCCCCAAGAAGTGTTAGAAAGCACTTTTAAAATATTAAGTGCTCTGTCACATTTAGTTCTCAAATGTAAAATATGTGGCATAAAGTTCAGTTTTCTGTCGAAAATAACACCCAGAAAGCGAGCAGTGTCAACAACGGAAATTGGCCGGTTATTCATCAGAATCTCAGGATCAGGATGAAGACCTCGTTTACGACAAAAATGCACACATTGTGTTTTGTCAGCAGAAAAATTAAAACCATTTTTATTTGTCCATTTAATTATGTTTTTTATAGCAAGTTGTAATTGGCGTTCTATGAAGCGCATGTCATTTCCCTGGCTAGAAATTTGCAGGTCGTCAACATATAAACTCCCATGGACACTTTGCGGCAGCTGTTTTAAAATATCATTTATTTTTAAGGAAAAAAGCGTGACGCTTAAAACACTGCCTTGAGGCACACCTTCCTCTTGAAAATAAAAATCTGAATAAACTGATCCTATACGAATTTGAAAGCGTCTGACTCTTAAAAAGTTTTGAATGAAAATGGGGAGATTTCCACGAAAGTCCAAATTAAAAAGATCTTTTAAAATACCATACCGCCATGTCTTGTCATAAGCTTTTTCAATATCGAAAAAAATTGACACCAAATGGTTACGTCTCACATTAGCTTTGCGGATATTTGTCTCTAATAATAAAATATTGTCAACCGTAGAACGGCCTCGTCGGAAACCACTTTGCCATGGAGAAATCAGATTATTTTTTTCAAGAATAAAAACCAATCTAGTATTTACCATTTTTTCGAGTAGTTTACATAGACAGCTTGTAAGAGCAATGGGCCTGTAATTTTTTGGGTCAGTAGCATCTTTACCTGGTTTAGGAAAGGGAATAACAATAGCATCGTGCCAAGCAACAGGGAAAATATTTTCAGTCCAGATCCTATTGTAAAGATGAAGGAGATTTTTAAGAGACTGTTTTGATAAATGTTTAATCATAATGTAGGTAACACCATCAGGTCCGGGAGCAGAGCTATGGCAATGTTTCAAACTATTTTTTAATTCATTTTCTGTAAAAGGTCTATTGTAGTCTGGAGAAGAGCGGGAGTGAAAGTTGATTGATGATCGTTCAGAATTATTTTTATATGACAAAAAAGGTTCAGAGTAGGAATTAGAGCTGGATATGTCAGATAAAGTTCTACCAATGGTGTTTGCAATATTTTTAATAGATGTTATAGTTTGGCCATTATCCTTTAAAAATGAAATACTTTGATTAGAATGAATTCCCATTGCTCTCTTGACACGATGCCAAAGCTTTTTACTGCTTACATTGGAGGTAATGGTGGAAACATATTTAATCCAAGAATTTTTTTGGGAGTTTCTGCGGATTCTTCGTGCGGCTGCCCTTGCTTTTTTGAATGCGATGTAATTAGCAGTAGTTGGATACCTCCTAAAAATTCCCCAAGCTTTTTGTTGCTGTCTTTTTGCGTTATTGCATTCTTCATTCCACCATGGCTTTGAATTTTTACTGAGACGTCCAGAGGATTTTGGAATACTAATTTCAGCTGCATTTATAATACACTTTGTGACATCAGTGATTGCACTGTTGATATCACCCTCAGTCATTTCGTACGTGATGGTTGCATTTATAGTGAAAGTAGTCCAGTTGGCCTTGTCATAAATATAATGTGGATTTGTAGGATGATGATCATTAAAATTATAAAAAGATAAAAATAAAGGAAAATGGTCACTATTATAAAGGTTGTTACTAACAAAGAAATTGAAATACGGATACAAAGATGGAGAGCAGATGGCCAGGTCTATTGCATGAAAAGTTCTGGAAGGTTCATGGAAGTAGGTATTGTCACCATTATTTAAAATACATAAATTATTGTCAGTGATAAAGTCTTCAATCTTTTGTCCACGAGGATTAATATCGGGACTACCCCAAAGTGGACTGTGCCCGTTTAAATCACCAAGAATTAAAAAAGGGGTCGGCAGTTGTGAAATAAGCCTATTTAGGTCACTTGGGCGAATGGTCATGTTTGGCGGTAAATAGACAGTGCAGATAGTGATAAGTATGTGTTTATGGATCTGAACTGCAATAGCCTGGATATCGGTATTTAAAGTGATACATGAATGTGGAATATTATTAGAGATTAAAATGGCTACACCACCTGTAGCTCTATCAGAATGTGCAAAATCTTTCCTGAAACACTGATAGCCACGGATTTTAACAATATCGTTTTGTCTTAGGTATGTTTCTTGGAAAGCGAAGCATACAGGTCGATGATCAGAGATTATTTCTCTTATTTCATCTCGTTTATTAATAAAACCTCGACAATTCCATGAGATGAAATTAGTCATGATTTTTTTTTTTTAGATTATAACATCCACGTTATTATCCTCTGATGCAGTAGACATACCGTCTTCTCCATCAGAAGGATGGAGGCAGATCATATCATCTTGTTTTGGAAGATTTCCTTTATTATTTTTATTTGTAGCGGGAGTGGGCAATTTTGTTAGTTTCTTTTTCTTGATGATATTGAGACGAGAGGGTGAATTAGAATGCTTTAGAGAGGCAGAGTTAAGACTTTTCCCAGACAATAAGGTTTTAGCAGTTTGTGGAATTTTCTTTAAATTTCTTGATTTTGATGAAGAGGACTGTGAAGAGTTAGAAGACTGATTTGGTTTGGTTTGTAAGTTTTGGGAATTGTTCACTGTAGTTTCGAGTGGAGAGCTAGTATTGGGTATTTTTGTAGAATTACGTGAAACAGTTTCAACTGGGGGGCTGGTATTGATTAGAGAGTCAGTTTGTGTAGCTATTGTTTTACAAATTTTTTTGGTGGAAGTAACAGCAGCATATGATTTACCAACGATGGGTGTTCTAGATTCTACTATTTTTCTGGCTTCTGGGTATGATATATTTTGTTTTGTTTTAATGGTTTGAATCTCTTTTTCTATTTTCCATTTCTCACAAGACTTAGAATATGACGGGTGATCTTTTTTACAATTTACACAACATACTGTGGCTTCGCAATTTTGACTGTCATGACCAATGGCACTGCAACGGGCACATGTCTGTTTTCCACGGCAGGATGTTTTAGAATGGCCAAAACGTTGGCAGTTGAAGCAGCGTAACGGATTTGGTATGTATTGTCTGACGGGGCATTCAAGATACCCAGCTTTTATTGATGTTGGGAGTTTTGGGGAGTTTATAGTTAAGATAATGTGTTTAGTTGGAATTGGTTTATTGTCGCGAAATATGGATATACGTTTTACTCCGATAACTTTTTGTTCTTTGAGGTTTTCAAGAATTTCGGCTTCTGGTATAAACTGGAGGTCAGGTTCAGATATGACACCACGGCAAGTATTTAATGTTCTATGGACATCAACAGTGACTGGAATATTAGCAAATTGATTACATTTTTTTAAGTTGTTAGCTTGTTTGGCATTTTCGACTTCAATTAAAAGTTCGCCCGATCTCAGTTTTTTTATAGACTTTGGATCGCCCATTATTGATTGACATGCTTTCTGTATAAGAAAAGGCGATGTCCTTAGAAAATCACCCTCTTTTCTTTTGATCACAAAAAATCTAGCTTCTAAGGTCATAAATACATTGCTCTCATTCAGAGTGGAAGAAAATTCTTCCATTCTGTCCGCCCAAGTTTTCGCCTTTGAATTTTCACTAGTTTGGCCCGAGCCAGACGCATTATTCGTATTTCCTTTGTTTGTCGCCATATTGAGATAAGTAAAAAGGGTCGAGGGTTTCCTTAGTCCCACAAGTCAGCCCATTTCTTGAACGGACGGAAAGCAAAGGGTTTTCAGAATCGCTCCCTGGGACACCCATAACCACTCACCAGCTACCAGACCGTCGACCCAGATTGGGAATCACATGTGGTAGTCGTGTTAGTCCGGTGTTTCTCGTTCGAGTAGTCACCGTTGTCTCACCTTCACCAAGGGCACCAGTCTCCCAGTGTGATCCCAAGGCTAGACTACCGTGAGACCCTCACCAAATCGCCAACCCAATAACCAGCGCCACATCAACACCGTTTTCAGCTTGGTCAATGTTTTAGAAGTTAAGGAATTTTAGTATAACCAACAAGAACAAGACCAAAAAATAAAGGTGAGTAAAAATAAATAAGGTAAGTAGAAAACAAAAAGGTGAGTAAAACAAGGTAAGTAGTTTCATTTTTTTTTTTTTAAGTTTTTCAAATTTTTAATTATTTTTTTTTAATTTTTTTTTTTCAAGAACAATGAACACGAACAAGTACCAAAACCTTATTGGCAGTAAAAACCAAAAATACGAACAAGGACAAAAAAGCAAGAAAAATGCCAAAAACTTAGGGGAGAAAAAAAAAAAAAAAAAAAAAAAAAAAAATAAGTAAGTAAATAAAAAAAAAATAAAACTAAACTGAAATAAAAGAAAAGAAGGTAGAAAGACAAAAAAAAAAAAAAAAAAAAAAAAAAAGAAGAGAAAAAAAGATCATTCGGGCCCGGGGGGCGTGACTCCCCCTGAATACCTGAAGAAGGTACCCCCCCTGGGGGCATCTTCATAAGGAACTGGACAATTAAAAGTAGTCAAAGCCTGTTTTGCTGCCTTATCTGCCTCTTCATTACCCTTAATACCAACATGGCTAGGAACCCAGCAAAATAAAATGTTATATCCCTTTCTTAAAAGGTCGTTATGCATTTTAAAAACAGAAGTAAAAGAAGGTGAGCAAGAGCTAGATTTCAAGGAATCCAAGACACTCTTTGAGTCAGTGTAGATAATGAATTTTTTATGACTATGAGATGAAATGAATTTCAGAGCAATTTCAACAGCACAAAACTCAGCAGAAAAAATGGAAAATGAGCTAGGGAGACGATAGCTATAAACAGTATTATTTGAGACAACACCACAGCCAACAAGATGATCTGCCTTTGAGCCATCTGTGTAAATATCAATATAGTCCCTATAAGTATAGCGATGAGATGTGAAAAGTGTCTGAAATACAGATGCATCAGTACATGATTTGTCGAAACCTTTAAAAAGGTGTATGCAAGTGATACTCTCCGAGTTCCAAGGAGACCTATAGAAAAAAGAGCGAGGGCGAATATTGGTATCGCTGTGAGATGTGCCTGAAACAATGTTTTTAATTCTCAGTCCAAAATGAGGAATGCATGAGGGGCGATTCTGAAAGAGTTGATGATCTATGCTGCCTATATAAGGATAAAGCGGATGATGAGAGTGTGAAAGGATGCGGTAATACAACTCCAAAGAACGTTGTTGTCTGATATGAGATAAAGGAGGCTCCACACAGTCAGCATATAGGCTGACAACAGGAGAGGTGCGAAAGGCACCAGAACAAATTCGCAGAGCAGTATTGTGCACTGTGTCCAGTTTTTTCAGATAAGATGTGCAAGTAGAGCCATAAACCTGACAAGCATAATCTATTTTGGAACGGATCAGAGCTCGATAAATTTTAAGCAAAGACATACGATCAGCACCCCAAGAAGTGTTGGAAAGCACTTTTAAAATGTTTAATGATTTATCACATTTTGTCCGTAAATGTAAAATATGTGGAATAAAATTAAGTTTTTTGTCAAAAATTACACCCAAGAAACGAGCAGTGTCAACAACAGAAATTAGATTTCCGTTCATAAAAATCTCTGGGTCAGGATGGAGAGCACGTTTACGACAAAAATGCACACATTGTGTTTTGTCAGTAGAAAATGTAAAGCCATTTACTTTTGTCCATTTTGTAATGCGATTGATAGCAAGTTGTAGTTGGCGTTCAATGAAGCGCATGTCGTTTCCCTTGCAAGAAATCTGCAGGTCGTCAACATACAAAGTGCCTTGTACAGTAGGTGGTAATTGTTTAAGAATATCATTTATCTTTAATGAGAAGAGTGTGACACTCAAGACACTGCCTTGAGGTACACCCTCCTCCTGAAAGTAAAAATTTGAATACACCGAACCAATGCGAACACGGAATCGTCTAACTTTTAGAAAATTTTGAATAAAAATAGGAAGGTTTCCTCGAAAGTCTAAATTAAAGAGATCTTGTAAAATACCATAACGCCAGGTTTTGTCATAAGCTTTTTCAATATCAAAAAATACTGATACCAGGTGGCTACGTCTAATAATAGAATTGCGAATATTGGTCTCCAGAAAAAGGATGTTGTCAATTGTCGAACGGCCTTTGCGAAACCCACTTTGCCATGGAGAAATTAACTTTTCTTTCTCAAGAATGAAAATAAGACGATTATTGACCATTTTCTCTAGCAGTTTGCACAGGCAGCTTGTCAAGGCGATTGGCCGATAGTTTTTTGGATCAGAAGCATCCTTACCAGGTTTGGGGAACGGAATAACGATAGCATCATGCCATGCAATAGGAAAAACATTCTCCGACCAGATTCTATTATAAAGTTTAAGCAGGTTTTTAAGGGAATATTTTGATAAATGTTTAATCATGGGGTAGGTAATGCCATCAGGCCCAGGAGCAGAGGTACGAGTACTCTTCAGACTATTGGTTAATTCGTTTTCCGTAAAAGGCCTATTGTAATCTTCGGATAAGTTAGAATTAAAGTTGATAGTAGAACGTTCAACTTTATGTTTGTGTGACAGAAATGGTTCAGAATAGGAATTTGAATTTGAGGTGCTAGATAAAGTACTAGCAATGGTATCTGCAATATTTTTGGTTGAGGTAATGGTTTGATTATTAATTTTTAGAAAAGTGATACAGCTATTTGATTGGATACCCATAGTTTTTTTTACACGTTGCCATAACTGCTTGCTGCTAATATTTGAAGTTATACTGGATACATATCTGATCCATGATTCTCTCTGAGACTTTCTCCGAATTTTACGTGCATTGGCCCTTGATTGCTTGAATGCTATGTAATTCGATGTGGTCGGATATCTGCGAAATATCCCCCATGCTTTTTGTTGAAGCTTTTTAGCTATTTTGCAATCCTCATTCCACCACGGTTTTGAGTGTTTAATAGGATGACCAGACGATTTAGGAATACATAGATTTGCTGAACTAATAATGATATTGGTAACTTCACTCACTGCTGTATTAACATCACCCTGAATTTTATCACTTGTGATTGCTGCATTTAAAGAAAAAGCAGCCCAGTCAGCTTTGTCATAAATAAAATGAGGATTACGAAGAAGAGTTTGATTAAAATCATAAAAAGATAAAAACAATGGGAAGTGGTCACTATTGTATAAGTTACTGCTAACAAAGAAATTAAAATATGGGTAAAGAATAGGTGAGCAGAGGGCAAGGTCTATTGCATGGAATGTTCTGGTAGGTTCATGGAAATAAGTATTGTCTCCGTTATTTAAGATGCACAAGCAGTTGTCTGTAATAAATTCTTCAATAATTTTTCCACGAATATTAAGGTCTGGACTTCCCCAAAGAGGGTTATGTCCATTAAAGTCACCGAGAATCAGAAATGGTGTAGGAAGTTGCGAGATTAAATTATTCAGGTCGT
The DNA here is from genome assembly GCA_963930645.1 of Salticus scenicus. Taxonomy (NCBI): domain Eukaryota; kingdom Metazoa; phylum Arthropoda; class Arachnida; order Araneae; family Salticidae; genus Salticus; species Salticus scenicus. The sequence continues at coordinate 241,221,689 of OZ005658.1, forward strand.
GTTTTTGTAAAGATAATTTTGGTGGTAGATAGAGTGTGCACACAGTAATCAACAGGTGTATGTTAATCTGAACAGCAACAGCTTGGATGTTAGTATTCAGAGAGATGTTTGCATGTGGGATATTGTTTGAAATAAGAAGTGCTACCCCTCCAGCCGCTTTGTTAGTTTGCAGTGAATCATTTCTAATGCAGTTGTAGCCACGAAAATTGAAATTATCGCTTTGTTTAAGATATGTTTCCTGGAGAGCGAAACAAATTGGTCGATGATCAGAAGTAATGTCTTTCATATCATCTCGTTTAGCAAGAAGACCTCTACAATTCCAGGAAATGAAATTAGTCATATAATAGAAAAAAATTATATAGATATTAGATTAGAACATCTACGTCACTTTCTTCTGAAGCAGTAGACATATACGCTTCTTCGTCAGAAGGGTGGAGACCAATACAATCATCATTATCTTTTTTCTTTGCAGGCAAATTAATAGTAGATTTGGAAATCTTTTTCTTTTTAACTATATTACTCTGTGAAGATGATTTTGAATGTTTTAAACTGTCAGAGCTATTATTTTTGAAAGATTTTGTTTCTATGGGTTTTTTCAAGGTTTGCAAGCTTTTTCTTGGGTAAGTGGGTTTTTGATTAGAAGTCAGAGTTATATGACTAGACTTAGTTTTGGCATTCTGAACATTTTTATTATTTGTTTCTACTGGAGAACTGCTTTTGATAGGGACATCTGTTTGAGTTGCTGTAGTTTGATAAATTTTCTTTGAAGAAGTAACAGCTGCATAAGATTTACCAACGGTAGGCGTCCTGGAATCTACTATTTTCCGTGCTTCAGGATATGATATATTGTGCTTTATTTTGACAGTCTGAATTTCCTTTTCAGTTTTCCATTTCTCACAAGATTTTGAGTAGGATGGGTGGTCTTTCTTACAATTAACACAGCATATAGTAGCTTGACAGTTTTGATTATCATGTCCCACAGCACTGCAGCGGGCACATGTTAGATTTCCACGACAGGCCGTTTTTGAATGACCGAATCTTTGGCAGTTGAAACATCGGAGTGGATTAGGAACATATGGTCTGAGAGGGCAGTCAAGATAACCAGCTTTTATTGATCGTGGGAGAGTAGGTGAATCTATAGTAAGGATTATATGTTTAGTGGGAATTTTATTACTATCTCTGAAAATGTAGATACGTCGAACAGCTGTAACTTTTTGATCTTTTAAGTTTTCTAGGATTTCAGATTCAGGGATATATTGCAAGTCTGGTTCTGAAATTACACCACGGCTACTATTTAGTGTTCTGTGGGTACTCACGGTTATAGGTATATTTGCAAATAAAGTGCTTTTCTTTAAATTAGTTCCTTGTTTGGCATTCATAACTTCAATAAGCAGTTCCCCAGATTTCAGTTTTTTGACAGATTTCGCTTCACCTATTATGGATTGTATTGCTTTCTGAATTAAAAAAGGTGATGTTTTATTGAAATCACCATCATTCCTTTTAATAACAAAGAACCTAGCATCAGTGCTCTCACTGCTAATGAAAATATTATTTTCGTTTAAGGAAGAAGAAAAGTCTTCCACTCTATCGCCCCAAGATTTAGAATTCGCTTGGCCCGAGCCAGACGCATTAATCTCATTTCCTTTAGTTGTAGCCATAATTAAATTAAATAAAAAGGTTCGAGGGTTTCCTTAGTCCCACAAGTCAGCCCATTTCTTGAACGGACGGAAAGCAAAGGGTTTTCAGAATCGCTCCCTGGGACACCCATAACCACTCACCAGCTACCAGACCGTCGACCCAGATTGGGAATCACATGTGGTAGTCATGTTAGTCCGGTGTTTCTCGTTCGAGTAGTCACCGTTGTCTCACCTTCACCAAGGGCACCAGTCTCCCAGTGTGCTCCCAAGGCTAGACTACCGTGAGACCCTCACCAAATCGCCAACCCAATAGCCAGCGCCACATCTACACCGGTCTCAGCTTGGTTAATTTTTTAGAAATTAAGAATATTTAGTATAACCAACAAGAACAAGGTCAAAAAATAAAGGTGAGTGAAAATAAACAGGGTAAGTAGAAACCAAAAAGGTGAGTATAACAAGGTAAGTAGTTTCATTTTTTTGTAAGCTTTTCAAATTTTTAATTTTTTTTTTTACAATTTTTTTTTTTTCAAGAACAATGAACAAGAACAAGTACCAAAACCTTATTGGCAGTAAAAACCAAAAATACTAAAAGGACGAGAAAAAAAAAAATAAATAAATAAATAAATAAATAAATAAAAATAAAATAAAATAAATAAATAAAATAAACAAAAAAAGAAAGAAATAAAAGAAAGGAAGGTAGAAGGTTTAAAAAAAAAAAAAAAAGAAGAGAATAAAAAGATCACTCGGGCCCGGGGTGCGTGACTCCCCCTGAATACCTGAAGAAGGTACCCCCCTGGGGGCTACCCAATGAAGGTTACAACTGCAAAGAAGACCATAGAATGTCTAAGAGACAGTTTTGCAAGGTATGGATTACCTGTAACCCTTGTCAGTGACAACGGTCTACAATTCATGTCTGATGAGTTCAAAATATTTATGAGAAGAAATGGTATAAAACACAAGACTAGCGTGCCATTCAAACCATCTAGTAAGGACCAAGCTGAGCGCTATGTATATACCTTAAAGCAATCCTTGACAGCTATGCAGAATTATGAGGGCAGTATCCATCAGAAATTAAGTACCTTCTTACTACAGTATAGGAAAGCGCCTAATGCTACTACAACCCACAGTCCTGCAATGCTATTTCTGAAACGGGACATTAGAACAAGAATTAATCTGCTCCTGCCAGACTTAAAATCTAGGGTTGAAGATCGAACACGGAAGGGAGTATTAGAATTCCAAGACAGGAAATTTGAAATTGGTGATCATGTTGCAGTGAGAGATTATAGATCAGCAAACTCCAAATGGAAATTTGGTCAAGTACCGTAATTTTCGGGAAATAAGCCGCGGCTTATACGTATTTAAAAGTTCAAAATCGGCAACTGCGGCCTATCTATTGAGAAAAAAAAATTTCTCGGATCTCAAAAATTTTTAATCATTTAATTTAAAAAGCACAGAATGCGTAAAAACTAAATATTTTGAATTTGATTATGTATTTTGTCGGTAGATGGCAGCACCAGACAAAAATCTTGCAGTAAAACTAGAGCTCTGTTTACTAAAAAATGATTGACCTGAAATAAATAACATTATCAAAACTCTCAACTTATGCCATCACCACTGATCGAAATATTCCGAATCAGTATTAATAACTTTTATAATTTGATGATATTCAAATTATTTCTGAAATGAGGACATTACTGTTATATTCAATATGTATCCTTACATAATTGCATATGCGTATGTAAATAATAAAAATAAAGAAAAGACCTGAATCCATCAAAGTCTGCATAAAAATCCAAACTTTCTCTTACTTCCACAATAATCCTATCCCACGGGAAAAAAAAAGAAAAAAACTTTCTGATCTCATTATCTATCTATCTTTCTTTCTTTTTTTTTTTAATCGTGTTGTCCAAAGTTCATTCAGTAAAACAAACAGGGAAAAAAAAAAAAGAGCCATCACTTGGGCTATGTGCTGATAAAGGTCAAAGAGCAAGTGAATGAGAAAGGAAAATGCAGCTGTAGCAGAAATAAACAAAACTCAAGTGGGTATATTTATTGCTTTGCTAAGAGCTAAAATTATTCTTTTTTTTTTTTTTTTTTTTTTTTTTTAAGAATTAGATAGAGAAAAACAGTGATTTACGGGATTAAAAAACAGAGGAACGTGCATTTCTCAGTATATCTCATAAAATAAAAACATTGAAAAAGCGTTTAAATGGAGGAACATCTATAAAATCAGTCTAATTAATGAAGATAATATTTCCAATTTCTCTTTTTACCTTTTATTAAATGAGGTGAGTTGGCATTAAGGCCGATTGACTGAAAAAAAAAAGAAAAGAAGAGATAATAATAGATGAATGAATAAATAAATCAATAATTTATTATTTTTATATTTATATATTATTATTTTTTTAAAACCAACATTCATATTGTATCATATATTTTACTTTGGTAAATGCGTCCAATTTCTGAAAGATCTAGGTATATTTCGGAAATTTTCGTAATTCGAAATCGGCGAGTTCCCGACAATTTAATGCTAATGTATTAGTAATAAAAGAAAAAAAATAAATGCTTAAAAAAAAAAATCGATTACGAAATCGAGGTATGTGTAAAGATTTGTTTAAGCTATAGATTTATCTCGGTACAGGCCGCGGCCTATCTGATAAAAGTTAATTTAATTTTAGTGGTTTTTCGTTGGTGCGGCCTATACGATAGTGCGGCCTATCTACCAAAAATTATGGTAGTAAATAAAGATGGAGCTCTTCATTACACCATCAATGTGCAGGGTGTCTTAGTTAGATGACACATTGACCAGATCCGTCCAATAGGTAATAAATTAGAATGTGATTACAGGCCAAATGTGAATCGGAGATTCCACATCCCTAAAGGAGATACACCGGAAAACCAACCGGTTCCTGCGAGTTCTATCCCTGAAGATTCTGCTGCCGGGAATGATGAACCTAGCAATCCGTCCGCAGAACAGGTTACTTCGACTGACCAACAGACCCCGGTTCTTTCATCACCATCAGTGCAGCCGAACATTTCGCCTAAGAAATCCGGTTCACCCAAACCGGTGAGTTCAAGTGTGGTTCCTAGATGATCATCTAGAATCCGAAGGCCTCCCAAGAGACTCGATCTATAAAGGGGAGGAGGTGTGGAGTCTTAACTCTATGATTGGAACTAAGCTGACTCAATGGTCATTAACTGTTAACCGGACTGTACATGGAACTTTCTAGAATCAAAACCATCTATCTGTAATTGAATGTAATGTGTGTAGTATTCTGTTCGTTGTAGTTATGTGTCGTGTGTTTCATTAAATAAGTGTTTGGATATTGTACTGTGTGATAGTATAATTTATACCTTCAACCACTCTGACATCACAGATCTCAGAATAATTACCATAGTAATGTATTTATTTCTTCTTTTTTTCTCATTTCTAAAGTGATGTTTTGAACATTTCCACACATCTGCATTAGCCTTCAGCTTTCTGTTTTATGACATGTGACAGATTGCCGTTTAGTAAACATTGAGAGGGTGTGCGCATTCAACGCTTTTTCTTCTTTTGTAACGCGTACGCAATGTGCATTCTCTTTTTGACAACCCTGTCTGTGGTGTGGCAAGTGGTATGGCACTTTTCCCCGCGCAGTTTTGCGGTAATGCGGGAGCTTATTCGATCGCGTTGCGCACTGCAATTGAATGGAGTGGTCGGTACAAATAATTTGCCATCAATGATTCTAATTATTCGATTTATTTTTTAATTAAAGTATACTATGTCACAAAAAAACCAAATCAATCCTTTAGAAGAATTATCCAACCAGGAACAGTTCTTGTGTATCCACTCCAGAAATAGAGGAGTTTGAAGTAAATCTCAAACTTATAAGAGTTAGCAGATCAGTAACACAAATATGCAGTCTCACGCAGAACCATAAAATCTGATAATCTTTTCCATGAAGTGTTTATTTCATGGAATGGACCTACAGTACATAAGACTGCAGAATTGTTAAAAGCATCGTTAAACGGACATTTTTACGGGAGAAACTATCATTTTACTAGATTTTTTTCAAAAAGTACACTTAAGGTCTACAAAACATCAAAAGTGATTGATAAAATCCACAAAGAGTGGAAGATTGCCTTTTCTCAATAATTGATTATTATTTTTTTTTTGGGGGGGGAAAAAATAATCAAAAACATTGTATTTGTTCGATCTGTACATTTTTAAATAAATATTCTAGACATAAGAATTAAATTAAAACTTATTTTAAATGCCTAGGCATGAATAAGTTTAGCCTAGTTTATTATTTATATGTACATGTAAATATACATAAATTCGGCTTGTATAGCATTTAATTTTATATACCTATGGTAATACAGAATTTATGTAAGCCTAACATATCGTAAAATTTTGGGGAAATTTTCATATGGATTGGGGAAAATCTTAGGACTGAAAACAATTTCAGCACCCCTGTACATAACTTGTATTTTCCTAAAACTTAAGCTTAACTTGCAACTTTAGCTTAGCTTGTATTTTCCATAAAATTTTTCCCCAAATGATTTTATCTTATTTTTAAAATGATACAAATGTAGAGCTAATATTTTGTCTATTTTTTCCCCCCAAATATTTTTATGAAATAATTTTTACCTGCACTTTTGATGAACTTTAAATTGTGAATATTGGAGCAGTATCTATACTTAGCCTCAAAAGGAAAAAAAAAATAAATTTCCATTTTTAACATTACTGCTCGACAAGTTTTCAAATGTTGCTTTTGGCATGCTGCCAAAGCAGTGACCCATTCCGTAGGGAGAGAAGGGTGAATAAAGAGGGGAGAGATACATGTTTCTCCTTAACGTAACTGACCGATGACCGATTGTCATTCTTCCTTTGGCTGCTGTTTGACTACTACGATTTATTCTTTGTTAGCGGATCTAATATTTTATTATTTTCTCTAAGAAAATAACATTTTCATTCGTTTTGTACTTCCTTTTGGATCGATAAAATGAATTCAAAAGAACGTAGAAGTTCTCAAGGCAAACATTTTAGTGCTGAAACAAAAGCGGTTTTAAGCAGCGTTGTGAAGTTCTGTGATAATGAAGCAGATAAAGGTTGTATAACTATTCCGTTGGCACACGCAACTAAAAGGGCTAGCAAAATTGCCAATGTTTCAAAGGGTTCTATACGAAGAATTCGCAATACTCCAAGTAATTTGCCTTCTCCCAAAAAGAAAAAGGTGAAAACTACTATTGAGAGTGTCAATTTGGATAATTTTGACTTGGATGTAATTCGAAGAACTATCCAGGACTTCTATACAATAGATAAAATAGTGCCTACTATCCCAAAGTTATTAACAAGATTACAAGAAAGGATACAGTTTTCAAAATCAAAAGAAACTTTACGTAAAATTCTACATGAAATGGGTTTCCGCTGGAAAAAAAGTCAGAATAAGAGGAAACTGATAACAGAACGAAGTGATATCATTCTGTCTCGTACAAAATATTTACATTATTAGATGATGACAGCCATGATGATGATGATGTTTCAGTTGATGATTCAGATGATGAAAGTGAATAATTTTCACTTCTCATTAAAGATGAACATATATTTTTCCCCTCATCTCTCTCTTTTTTTTTTTGAGAGAGAAGGTTGGTTGGTTGGTTAATGGTTTTTTGTGGCGCAAGGTCCAAATTAGGACATTCTGCGCCAACCGTTATTAATTAAGGCAACTAAGTAAAAATAGTAAAAAGCATCTGGATGGGGGCTCCCATCCAGATTGTCAAGAAAATGGTCACTTTAGAAAAGGATGAGACAAGAATGAAATATAAATAAATAAAAGTTAAATTTGACTGTAAAAGCCTGAGTCTTTTAAAAAGTTAATTAATTCAGTGTGTGGATTTTTTCCTAAAAGGATCATGAGATTAGGTAAGGAAGTTCCAAAGTAATGGCGATACAAATGACGGAGGCAAGGGCAGTTGGTCAGAATGTGGCGTATGGTAAGCTGGCTGAAATGACATTTGGGACAAGAAGGTTCATGTTCTGCAAGAAGTAAATGCTTGTGCGTCAATCTTGAATGCCCAATTCTAAGTCTGGTAATGATAACATCATATTTCCGTGGTGTAAAAGAAGGCCACATTGCAATATTTGATTTAATTTCTCGTAATTTATTATTATTTGCACATTCCCACTCTCGTTGCCATATATTTCTTAGAAAACTTCTTAGGGTATGTTTTACATCTTCATAAGGAACTGGACAATTAAAAGTAGTCAAAGCCTGTTTTGCTGCCTTATCTGCCTCTTCATTACCCTTAATACCAACATGGCTAGGAACCCAGCAAAATAAAATGTTATATCCCTTTCTTAAAAGGTCGTTATGCATTTTAAAAACAGAAGTAAAAGAAGGTGAGCAAGAGCTAGATTTCAAGGAATCCAAGACACTCTTTGAGTCAGTGTAGATAATGAATTTTTTATGACTATGAGATGAAATGAATTTCAGAGCAATTTCAACAGCACAAAATTCAGCAGAAAAAATGGAAAATGAGCTAGGGAGACGATAGCTATAAACAGTATTATTTGAGACAACACCACAGCCAACAAGATGATCTGCCTTTGAGCCATCTGTGTAAATATCAATATAGTCCCTATATGTATAGCGATGAGATGTGAAAAGTGTCTGAAATACAGATGCATCAGTACATGATTTGTCGAAACCTTTAAAAAGGTGTATGCAAGTGATACTCTCAGAGTTCCAAGGAGACCTATAGAAAAAAGAGCGAGGGCGAATATTGGTATCGCTGTGAGATGTGCCTGAAACAATGTTTTTAATTCTCAGTCCAAAATGAGGAATGCATGAGGGGCGATTCTGAAAGAGTTGATGATCTATGCTGCCTATATAAGGATGAAGCGGATGATGAGAGTGTGAAAGGATGCGGTAATACAACTCCAAAGAACGTTGTTGTCTGATATGAGATAAAGGAGGCTCCACACAGTCAGCATATAGGCTGACAACAGGAGAGGTGCGAAAGGCACCAGAACAAATTCGCAGAGCAGTATTGTGCACTGTGTCCAGTTTTTTCAGATAAGATGTGCAAGTAGAGCCATAAACCTGACAAGCATAATCTATTTTGGAACGGATCAGAGCTCGATAAATTTTAAGCAAAGACATACGATCAGCACCCCAAGAAGTGTTGGAAAGCACTTTTAAAATGTTTAATGATTTATCACATTTTGTCCGTAAATGTAAAATATGTGGAATAAAATTAAGTTTTTTGTCAAAAATTACACCCAAGAAACGAGCAGTGTCTACTACAGAAATAAGATTTCCGTTCATAAAAATCTCTGGGTCAGGATGGAGAGCACGTTTACGACAAAAATGCACACATTGTGTTTTGTCAGTAGAAAATGTAAAGCCATTTACTTTTGTCCATTTTGTAATGCGATTGATAGCAAGTTGTAGTTGGCGCTCAATGAAGCGCATGTCGTTTCCCTTGCAAGAAATCTGCAGGTCGTCAACATACAAAGTGCCTTGTACAGTAGGTGGTAATTGTTTAAGAATATCATTTATCTTTAATGAGAAGAGTGTGACACTCAAGACACTGCCTTGAGGTACACCCTCCTCCTGAAAGTAAAAATTTGAATACACCGAACCAATGCGAACTCGGAAACGTCTAACTTTTAGAAAATTTTGAATAAAAATAGGAAGGTTTCCTCGAAAGTCTAAATTAAAGAGATCTTGTAAAATACCATAACGCCAGGTTTTGTCATAAGCTTTTTCAATATCAAAAAATACTGATACCAGGTGGCTACGTCTAATAATAGAATTGCGAATATTGGTCTCCAGAAAAAGGATGTTGTCAATTGTCGAACGGCCTTTTCGAAACCCACTTTGCCATGGAGAAATTAACTTTTCTTTCTCAAGAATGAAAATAAGACGATTATTGACCATTTTCTCTAGTAGTTTGCACAGGCAGCTTGTCAAGGCGATTGGCCGATAGTTTTTTGGATCAGAAGCATCCTTACCAGGTTTGGGAAACGGAATAACGATAGCATCATGCCATGCAATAGGAAAAACATGCTCCGACCAGATTCTATTATAAAGTTTAAGCAGGTTTTTAAGGGAATATTTCGATAAATGTTTAATCATGGGGTAGGTAATGCCATCAGGCCCAGGAGCAGAGGTACGAGTACTCTTCAGACTATTGGTTAATTCGTTTTCCGTAAAAGGCCTATTGTAATCTTCGGATAAGTTAGAATTAAAGTTGATAGTAGAACGTTCAACTTTAAGTTTGTGTGACAGAAATGGTTCAGAATAGGAATTTGAATTTGAGGTGCTAGATAAAGTACTAGCAATGGTATCTGCAATATTTTTGGTTGAGGTAATGGTTTGATTATTAATTTTTAGAAAAGTGATACAACTATTTGATTGGATACCCATAGTTTTTTTTACACGTTGCCATAACTGCTTGCTGCTAATGTTTGAAGTTATACTGGATACATATCTGATCCATGATTCTCTCTGAGACTTTCTTCGAATTTTACGTGCATTGGCCCTTGATTGCTTGAATGCTATGTAATTCGATGTGGTCGGATATCTGCGAAATATCCCCCATGCTTTTTGTTGAAGCTTTTTAGCTATTTTGCAATCCTCATTCCACCACGGTTTTGAGTGTTTAATAGGATGACCAGACGATTTAGGAATATATAGATTTGCTGAACTAATAATGATATTGGTAACTTCACTCACTGCTGTATTAACATCACCCTGAATTTTATCACTTGTGATTGTTGCATTTAAAGAAAAAGCAGCCCAGTCAGCTTTGTCATAAATAAAATGAGGATTACGAAGAAGAGTTTGATTAAAATCATAAAAAGATAAAAACAATGGGAAGTGGTCACTATTGTATAAGTCACTGCTAACAAAGAAATTAAAATATGGGTAAAGAATAGGTGAGCAGAGGGCAAGGTCTATTGCATGGAATGTTCTGGTAGGTTCATGGAAATAAGTATTGTCTCCGTTATTTAAGATGCACAAGCAGTTGTCTGTAATAAATTCTTCAATAATTTTTCCACGAATATTAAGGTCTGGACTTCCCCAAAGAGGGTTATGTCCATTAAAGTCACCGAGAATCAGAAATGGTGTAGGAAGTTGTGAGATTAAATTATTCAGGTCGTGTTTTTGTAAAGATAATTTTGGTGGTAGATAGAGCGTGCACACAGTAATCAACAGGTGTATATTAATCTGAACAGCAACAGCTTGGATGTTAGTATTCAGAGAGATGTTTGCATGTGGGATATTGTTTGAAATAAGAAGTGCTACCCCTCCAGCCGCTTTGTTAGTTTGCAGTGAATCATTTCTAATGCAGTTGTAGCCACGAAAATTGAAATTATCGCTTTGTTTAAGATATGTTTCCTGGAGAGCAAAACAAATTGGTCGATGATCAGAAGTAATGTCTTTCATATCATCTCGTTTAGCAAGAAGACCTCTACAATTCCAGGAAATGAAATTAGTCATATATTAGAAAAAAGATTATATAGATATTAGATTAGAACATCTACGTCACTTTCTTCTGAAGCAGTAGACATATACGCTTCTTCGTCAGAAGGGTGGAGACCAATACAATCATCATTATCTTTTTTCTTTGCAGGCAAATTAATAGTAGATTTGGAAATCTTTTTCTTTTTAACTATATTACTCTGTGAAGATGATTTTGAATGTTTTAAACTGTCAGAGCTATTATTTTTGAAAGATTTTGTTTCTATGGGTTTTTTCAAGGTTTGCAAGCTTTTTCTTGGGTAAGTGGGTTTTTGATTAGAAGTCAGAGTTATCTGACTAGACTTAGTTTTGGCATTCTGAACATTTTTATTATTTGTTTCTACTGGAGAACTGCTTTTGATAGGGACATCTGTTTGAGTTGCTGTAGTTTGATAAATTTTCTTTGAAGAAGTAACAGCTGCATAAGATTTACCAACGGTAGGCGTCCTGGAATCAACTATTTTCCGTGCTTCAGGATATGATATATTGTGCTTTATTTTGACAGTCTGAATTTCCTTTTCAGTTTTCCATTTCTCACAAGATTTTGAGTAGGATGGGTGGTCTTTCTTACAATTAACACAGCATATAGTAGCTTGACAGTTTTGATTATCATGTCCCACAGCACTGCAGCGGGCACATGTTAGATTTCCACGACAGGCCGTTTTTGAATGACCGAATCTTTGGCAGTTGAAACATCGGAGTGGATTAGGAACATATGGTCTGAGAGGGCAGTCAAGATAACCAGCTTTTATTGATCGTGGGAGAGTAGGTGAATCTATAGTAAGGATTATATGTTTAGTGGGAATTTTATTACTATCTCTGAAAATGTAGATACGTCTAACAGCTGTAACTTTTTGATCTTTTAAGTTTTCTAGGATTTCAGATTCAGGGATATATTGCAAGTCTGGTTCTGAAATTACACCACGGCTACTATTTAGTGTTCTGTGGGTACTCACGGTTATAGGTATATTTGCAAATAAAGTGCTTTTCTTTAAATTAGTTCCTTGTTTGGCATTCATTACTTCAATAAGCAGTTCCCCAGATTTCAGTTTTTTGACAGATTTCGCTTCACCTATTATGGATTGTATTGCTTTCTGAATTAAAAAAGGTGATGTTTTATTGAAATCACCATCACTCCTTTTAATAACAAAGAACTTAGCATCAGTGCTCTCACTGCTAATGAAAATATTATTTTCGTTCAAGGAAGAAGAAAAGTCTTCCACTCTATCGCCCCAAGATTTAGAATTCGCTTGGCCCGAGCCAGACGCATTAATCTCATTTCCTTTAGTTGTAGCCATAATTAAATTAAATAAAAAGGTTCGAGGGTTTCCTTAGTCCCACAAGTCAGCCCATTTCTTGAACGGACGGAAAGCAAAGGGTTTTCAGAATCGCTCCCTGGGACACCCATAACCACTCACCAGCTACCAGACCGTCGACCCAGATTGGGAATCACATGTGGTAGTCGTGTTAGTCCGGTGTTTCTCGTTCGAGTAGTCACCGTTGTCTCACCTTCACCAAGGGCACCAGTCTCCCAGTGTGATCCCAAGGCTAGACTACCGTGAGACCCTCACCAAATCGCCAACCCAATAGCCAGCGCCACATCTACACCGGTCTCAGCTTGGTTAATTTTTTAGAAGTTAAGAATATTTAGTATAACCAACAAGAACAAGGTCAAAAAATAAAAGGTGAGTGAAAATAAACAAGGTAAGTAGAAAATAAAAAGGTGAGTAAAACAAGGTAAGTAGTTTCATTTTTTTTGTAAGTTTTTCAAAATTTTAAATTTTTTTTTCCATTTTTTTTTTTTTCCACAAGAACAAGAACAAGTACCAAAACCTTATTGGCAGTAAAAACCAAAAATACTAAAAGGACGAGAAAGAAAAAAAAAATAAATAAATAAATAAATAAATAAATGAATAAATAAAATAAATAAATAAATAAAATGAAATAAATAAATAAAATAAACCAAAAAAGAAAGAAATAAAAGAAAGGAAGGTAGAAGGTTAAAAAAAAAAAAAAAAAGAAGAGAATAAAAAGATCACTCGGGCCCGGGGTGCGTGACTCCCCCTGAATACCTGAAGAAGGTACCCCCCTGGGGGCTGAGAGAGAAGGTCTGTGATGATATGAAAAACAAGCATTTTATTGCATTTTTTTCTGAGACCTTCTCTTTAAAAATAAAATTACTTATTCGTTTTTGCCAGCCTTTTCATGAAACCCTAAATAAAATTTTAATATTGAATTTCATAAATTCATATAGTGACAAAAAATATAAAAGAAAACTGCACTAACTTTTCGCCTGATGAAGGGTCGTGCTTTGCCTTTTTCGACCCGAAACAATTGTTGCGACAATTTCTGCTTATGGTGTTTTCACACAATATTGTTGCTGCTAAATCAATTTCAGAAAATACAGGGGAAAAAACCCTGTCATTTACATGTATAAAAATCTAAATTCTTGATGGTGTTGATCCGATTATCTACACGAGGGATATAGGCCTTGGGTGAAAGTCTTTTAAGGGGTTCTAGCTCGTATTTACTTTACATTAGGAGAAAACCACTCAAAACTCCGAACAGCCAGACCGACGGCGCGCGGAATCGAACTCACGTCCTATCACTTCACCGTCTCCCAGTGTTCAGTGGTCTAAGCCGCTCCGCCACTGGTGGGCCTAAATTCTTGAATAATTTTAGGGAAATAGGTATAATAAAACGTCTTTTTCGTATATTTTTAATAATCAAATCTATATTGCTTTTCATAGGTTAAATACTGTTGATATCTAAATATCGTGCAACGAAAAAAAATTAGAATTAACATTTTCATAACTTTTACCAAACGAAGGACATATAACCCTCTTGACTTTGGTCATGAAAAAGCTATTTTCATAATTAGGAAAATTCAAATTTAGAATGAAATTTTCTGTAAACGCAGCGGCATCTTTTCGGAAAAAATTCTGTTGAAGGAAAAATTAAAGCTTTTTGCGTTATTTATTTTATGTGCCATTTAAGATGTTTAATAATGTAAATTTTAAATAAAAAAAATACAAATTTAAAACCTCAACATTATTAACAGACGAGCTACACTAACACTAGTCTGAAACTGTACTTTCCATTTAACAGGAAACTACAGCTTTTTATACTTTTACCGTATAAGAAGCAAAAACATCGCCCGGTCAGCATTCACCCCACTCAGAAACGAAAGTAGGAGGAAATTTCCCTGTCATTATCAACTCCCCTATTTTGAAGAATAGATTGACCTTACGGAGACCTGTTCCCACTTGGGCCACCTTTGAAAGCTGGTCGAACAGTAACTTGATATTTTTTTTTTAAATTGTTAAATTTGCATTTGTAATTCTCAAAAAAGAAATTTGCAAAATGTAAATTACTTAATTCGAACTTAAATTTGAAATTTCCCACTTATTATTATTATTATTTATTTTTAAAGAGTTTGAGAATATCACTCAATATTTTTTTCTAGTGCGAAGCTTCTCTATTTTGTTTCAAAGTGGCAGGCTACTTGAAAATTTGTCAGCAGAACGACGTTTGAAATACTGAACTAACTAAATTTGAAGTGTGGATTTATCTCAGAAATGTATCTGTTATGCTCATTTGCCAACTTAATTTATCCTCTTGTTTCCCTGTGCCAGACCACTGAAATTTTCAAATTTATATTAGAAAGGTTCTATGAACCATTTTGTATAAAACTCATATATACAAGCCTTCATTAATAAATCCACGAAGTCCATTAATAAATTGTAGCTACCATTTTGAAAAAAAAAAAAAAAAAATCAGTTTACCTTTCCTAGGAGCCAGAAGGACATGTTTTAATGTTTTGATCAATAACATCTAAAAAGTAATGATACCAGTACAAAAATCCCTTAACGGGTTAAAAGTTTGTGACACCGCTACTTTATGGCTATAAGAATTTGAAATATGAGTCTTAAAAATAACGACATCAAATTTTAAGTGATGCTTTGCAATTAGTTAAAATATACATAGATTTTCTTACTTGATCATTTACTTTTTACTTTTATTTATATTTATAATGCAAACGTAATATTTTTAGCTTCAAAGATCAGCTTATTTCAATAATTATTTCAAAGATCAGCCAGGGGTGATTGTTACTCAAAGATAAAAACCCTGAAACTTAGAGCCTCAAATTAGAAAAAACCCAAAATATCAAATAATACTCAAACTATTTAGGCCAGAAGCCCTCAATCCTTTTACATCTCATTCACATATCACCTGGATAACAAATAAGTAAAGTAGTCATAATAATTTGCTCAATGAAAGCAAAAAGTAACTTTATAGGATATATGAAAATACAGATGGGTTAGAGTAAAAACCCTGAACACAAACACCCCTGCAGATATATAAAATACACTCACTGATGCTTTTTCATTCACATTTCAAATTCAAAATAAAAGTTTTAAGAGGAATGATATAAAAATTCCAGTGGCGCCTCGGTGTTATTTTAAAAGATTTGTTTGTAGATTCCATTAAAATTACTTTTGTTTTGTCTAATAAAGTATATTTATATATTGAAACAGTGCTTTTAATTTTCAAATATACTGTCAAATAATTATACTTTCACTGAGTTTGCATTATAAATTAAGCTTATTTCAATAAACTGATTATTTTTTGAATCACGCCATCCAAAACTGCAAGTAAAATTTGTGTAAATGTTTTCTTTATGTCACACTACCTCTTTGTACAAATTTTCACTCAGTTGGATACTATGTTTTGGATAGCATGACGCAAAAGATAAATCAATTTATTGAAATAAATAATTTTAATTTATAATGCAAAATCAGTGAAAGCATAATTATTTGACAGTATATTTGAAAATTAAAAGCACTGTTTCAATATGTAAATACACTTTATTAGACAAAACAAACGTAATTTTAAAAGAATCTAAAAACAAATATTTTAAAATAACACTGAGGCGCCACTGGAATTTTTATATCATTCTTTTTAAAACTGTTATTTTGAATTTGAATTGTGAATGAAAAAGCATCAGTGAGTGTATTTTATAT
Organism: Salticus scenicus; assembly: GCA_963930645.1. NCBI lineage: Eukaryota > Metazoa > Arthropoda > Arachnida > Araneae > Salticidae > Salticus > Salticus scenicus. The sequence continues at coordinate 241,237,865 of OZ005658.1, forward strand.
ATCTGTTTGATCTTGAAGCTAAAAATATTAAGTTTGCATTATAAATATAAGTAAATGATCAAATAAGAAAATTATGTATATTTTAACTAATTGCAAAGCGTCACTTAAAATTTGATATCATTATTTTTAAGACTCATATTTCAAATTCTTCAGCCATAAAGTAGTGGCATCACAAACTTTTAACCCGTTAAGGGTTTTTTGTACTGATGTAATATTATGCCAAGACATTTATTGACAGCGAATTAAAAAAAATCTCACTGCAAACACATTTACATAAGCAGAAACAGCTAATATTAGAACCTAAACTGAAGATTATCATATTAACTTTATCAATTAGATAGTAAATTATTTTCAGTTTACAATGAACACTGCTGATAAACAGGGTTAGAAAAAACCTGGGTTTTATTGGGTTTTTTCAAAGTATTTTCGGGTTTTATCAGTGTTCTCAAAAATATTTTCTTTCTTGCTATTTTTAACATTAATCATTCGTAATAGGACAATTTAAAATTTCTAGTTTTTTTATGATTAAGTTAAAGAAATTTTTTTTTTAATTAAACAATTCTACTTTAAAATTCTATTCTACAGAATTTTATCTAAAATTCTGTTTATCTGCCCTTTACAACAAAAACTGGATTTTAATAATTATTTAGTGTTGCTTCGTTATTTTTTTTTTTTACAGAATAGATTTCCATACAATAATTTTAAATATTGTTCCTCATACATTATTTAACAGTGTTGCGCTGTTAAAGTTTTCAGAATTTTTTTAAAATTTGACTTTTATTTATTTATATTTTGCATTCCTCAAGTCCCCTGATTTTCTTTTTATTGACAAACTTCTCTTTTTTCTTGCTCCTATGCTTTTTATGTATAATTTCTTATTGTATTTTAATAGGATAAAATTTTAATTATTATTATTATTATTTTTTTCCATGTGGAATTTTTCAGTTTTTTTTTTTTTTTTTAATAAAGCAGTTTGAGCACTTCCCATATTTCAGAAAACTCTTAGTTCATGTTCTAATACTGTATTTAATATTTATTTTATATGTTTATTGTAAGTTCGTTAAAAGTGCTATTTTAAATAAGGATTTTAAAGAAACCTGAAAACCCACTTGGGCTTTTTTGGGGTCGGGCAAAATCAAGCCAGCCCTGCTGCGAAAACAGTAATTCATGCTGAAGAACAACTTACGAAATAAAATTTTTAAGAACAGATTCTCCTAATTAACACAGTTTAATCACAATCAGGTCCATGAACTATGTATATTACTTCTTTTTTTTTTTTTTTTTTTTTGAAATTACAGCAAGATGTAACACATTTACATCAAAAAGCATAGTACAGAATTATTCCTAAAATTACGGTTCCCAACGCTTATACATTACCCAGAATACATATAACTCAAATTATTGTGAAGCCGTTATAAACTTCACATATAACTGACATTTTTAATATTATCATATAACAAAAGAAGAATCATAGAACTACAATGACTTTACTGAATTAACAATTAAAATGATCAAGAACGCCCCTTCATGCATAGATCTCGTACGAGCGTAGTGATGCGCGATTGCGAGATGTTTTAGTCGATTGTTTCGATTGTTCAAATATCTCGATGCCTCTCGATTGTTGATTCGTTGACTCGATGGTTTCTTCTCGAGCGAGAGAGAACGACCGATTCTTTTTTTACGATTTTTCTTTCTCGAGAAATCGACGAGTCAGGCAGTCCGAGTCCAGATGACAATGATGGATAGAATGATTTTGAGGTTTTTCATGGGAGACCACATGAGGGGAGGGTGCATGAGAAGCGGAAAAGAGGAAAGGCGGCTAGCTGCGATGCATGTGTTTTCGTTTTGTTCTCTTTGGAATAGTTAACGAATGATCCTGAGCCATTGCAATTGCAGTTACTCATAGCTGTCATGTGTACTGCTTATTAAGACTTACGACTTTTTAGAACAGAAATTACCCACACTCACATTTCGAAACACGGAACTCTTAGAATTTTATAGAGAATAGAATATGTAATTTAGATATATGTTTCAAACATACATAAATATTTTTCATGGGTGGTGACAAGGAAATATTTTATTATTATTATTATTTCATTTAACTTAATCGTGTGAATAACACCAAATAGAGAAGTTTTCCATAAATTATTATTATATAATCATTTTGATTTTTTTTTTTAAGTATAATTAATTCTTAGCTATATAACTATAAGCTATTATACACATAAAATAAGTAAAATATCAGGTGAAAACTGAATTTTAGAGTTTTAAAAAACAATAAAAGGGATTTTATCGAATTGCTGCAATTTTCTAAACATTACATATTAACAACAAACATTTTCCCAATTAAAATACAGTCACTCGCGGCGATAAACAACTGCGGCGCATGTGATGTGACCCCGACAAAGGATGAAAAGGGATATATTTTACAAGTAAAAATATTTTTATTAGCAACTATGTCAACCATAATAATTAATTCATTCATTTTAATATTTTGTAATACCAACAGTAGCTATTCAAAATAAATATGTCGATTTAATCAGCTGCATAATTTTGCTCATTTTCATCATATTAATTTTCTCATTTCATTACATTAATATCCTAATTTTTCTTGAATGAAAAGTCTACAAGAAAATAAATTAGAAACAGCTGATAGTGAGTTATTAAAAAATTGCAGCATCAATAATATTTATTATTATTTATTTATTTTATTTATCTATTATTATATTATTTATTTATTGAGCAAGGCCTCAAGCTGTTAGCAGCGCCACGGAATAAAATCAATAAAGTGAAATCGAATGAATTTTCAATCTTGCTGCGCCTCAAAATAAAATCGAAAGACTGTTCCGACGTACCGAACCCGATCCAGTTCAAACTAATATGGAAAGGGCTGGCCTGTTATTATTGTTATTATTTTGACTCTGTTCAGCGTGGTCCGCTTAATTACAATTTTTAAACTCAACCAAGTACGCAAATAAGTCATTGGGTTAAAAAAAAAAAAAAAAAAAAAAAACGCCGAAAGCTGCTGTGGAAAAATAATGAATAAAAATTTAGAAAGCAAATTCTATAAGTTAAAAAGGGGGAAAAGCAACAATTACTTAGGATCGAAATAATTATTGATGGTTGTTCACCAGTTAGGAAATGTAGGCATGGGTGCAGCATGAAAGAAGCAGTGCAGTTACTGCTTTCATGCTGCACTCATACCTACTTTGTTTCCCATGGTAAAAGGGGACGTATTTATTTATTTTTTTTTTTCGACTAGAAATAATTATTGTATATTTTTCCAGTTTATTGAGTTTGCTTAAAAAAATTTCGTTTACCAAATACTATTAGGGGTTTTTTTTTATAATGCTGACTGATTAAGAAAAGAATTCAACACTTAAGAATTAAACTGAAAATTTTCAGAGTTTTTTATTTTTTTATTTTATTTTAATTCTTTCTAAAATATCAGATTTAAATAAAAATTTCTATTTTATCAGAATAGATTATAGGGAAAAAATAAATAAATAAAAATTATAAATTAGCAATAAAAGTAAAGACTGCAGTTAATAAATTACATAATAATTTAATGCAATTTATAACGAAAAAAAAAATAATAATAGTAATATTAATAATAATTGAGAGACCAGAGATAATATTTTCCTTTCTAATTTTATACAACGTTGCATCTATTGCAAAATTCGATAAAATATATTACACTAACCATTTCACACAACCTAGGACAGAGATAAAAAAAACATGCAGCTTTCTATTTTGAAAAATGCCGTTCATTATTGAAGCATTTGACCTTGACCTTGAATATGTCAATCTCCCTATCTCAAAAGCCTCTTGGCTCTGCAATATTTCAAACATCCCCCCACCCCAAAACGTTGTTCACACAAAATACACCTATTTCCGTTAATGGTACTATTTTACAATCGACGTTATCACTCGATTGTTCCGAGTCAAAAGTTTAGTAGCGAGTCAATGGTTGACTCGATTGTTTTTTCTCGCGACTGCGATTGTCTCGATTGTTGAAACATCTCGGAATCGCCCATCACCGAGCGGCCATCATAAATCATATCATCATCCAAATCCAACATTTGTGTTGCCAACCCAGCCCATTAGTTATATCATATCCGATTCGGCTGTCACTAACCTATGAGTTCCATTCAAATGCAACACTTAGGGCGGGTTCAGGCTCTCGACCGATCCAGGATCGATCCAATTGGTCGTGGAACAATGCGTCCAGTCTCTTGGACCGGTCTGGAACAAAGTCGTCCAGTGTAAAGTGTTCAACGGACTGGTCGTGGATCAAATCGACCAAGAATTTTTTCCGAGTCATTTAATCCATTTAATGATATATTGCTCTGATTCACAGACTAAGGAAACTCTTAGACCCGGCCAGGCGGTTCTAAAAGTGAAGTCTCAACTGTAACCGAGCCGCCGTATTGGTGCCATAGAATAGAGCAGGCGCATGTTTATAAACAAGCGACGCTATTCTGCAACTTTTGCGCATGTAGGCAAAATATCTGCCTCTCCATTGGTGCTTTATCCCCCTTTTGCCTACAATTCTAAAGTACGTGCTGAAACATCTGTCGCAGTGACGTTACGTGCGCCTGCTCTATAATAATAAAGGAAGAAGGAGCGTATATGTTTTGGTTTCAGTTTGTAAAATCCAGGAATGCCGGGTATAGGGTTGTAACTTTGCTTCAATCTGATTGGTTGGCGACTTGTTGGCGAGATTTTTAAATCGTCTCGTCTCTCTGTCAATCAGTCAACGAGGCAGCACCCACAACAAACAGCGATAAATGCGCTGAGGATGGGTGCCCTACTTCAAGGTTGAGAGGAGCAAAAGTAGCTTCCGCTGGCATTTCGCTAGAAGGTGTTTGTAAGCATTAGAGTATTGGCATGCTCCTTCTTCCTTTATTATTATTCTATGATTGGTGCAAGCAAAACCACAGACCACGGAGTAATATTAATAGGAGTTGAAGGTCCAATGGGAGAAAGCTACGAAACTGTGATCTAAATTTTTGGTAAATATTGAGGGCGCCACTTGTCATTCCTCCCTACTTCGGCGCGGATATACTGTTGTGTTCAATAGAATTTTGCTGAAGTACATTTAAAATTTTTTATTTTAAGCAATTTAATTTCTTTGTAAGTTCTTAAAACTGCATAATTCAGATGTTTCAAATAAATGCTTCGTTCCTAGTTGTAAAACAGGCTATGATAGTGATAAGAAAAACAAAAAAAAAAAGCCCTAGGAGAAAAATAAAGTCCGAGTTCGTGTTTTCTGCACCTAAAGTAAGTTTTTTTTTTTTCTTTACAAAATTTCATCCATTCTTCTCCTCCCAATTGTCTGTTTTAGCTAGCTTCTGTTCATAAGAATCGTCATTTTTTAAAAGCTTTCTTTCAAAGTAAAATTAGTATAAAATGGCTCTTAAAAAAACATGTTGTTTAGAATACTCTATTTAATAAAATTTGCTTTCAATCGAAATTTTTTCAGCTTGATATTATTTTTAAAAAAATAATTAAAACGAGACATTTCCCCATTGAATAACATTGCGGAAACTGGAGAGAAGGAAGGATTGCACGCTGGCGCCATCTGTAAACATTAGAAAACAACATCACAAAATTTCAGCGTTATCTTCTTATCCTGTTTTTTTACTCCGTGCCACAGACCACTGAGCTGAACACAGACTAAGGAATCACTAGACTAGCCAAGACGGTTCTAAAAGTGAAGCCTCAACTGTTACCGAGCAGCCATTTTAGGAAGAGCAAAAACAGGAATAAACTAGACCCGGAAGACGACTATCTGGTATGGGGAGAAAAAGAAGTACAGTAGGTAGCAAAATTATTCGAACGCTAGGAATAATTCCTCTGTGAAAAATAAACAGCTTTGTGTTTTAATACATAATGTTCTGTAATCGGCAGCAAAAGGATCCGAGCACTAGCGAAAATTCCTACGCAAAAAAGTACACTTAATACTGTTTTGTTAAATAAATCCTCGTGGGATCATGTTCTTAGACTAAGAACTATCTGCTTCAAAAGGGGGGCTGGCCCCTCTCACACAAAAATATATGTCAAATAAAACTGCTTCTAAAACTATTTTGAACTGCCGAGCTCGTAATTGGAAGATTGCGGGTTCAATACTCGAGCCAGCAAAAGACCGCCGTGTACACTAATGGTGACTGTTGCACGTAAAATCCTTCGTGGCCACAATGTCCTCCATGTTCCCATAAAAATTATACCTCTGGATGTCACCGAAGTGGGGGAGCCATCCCCTCCGTGGAGGATCAAAATTGTGATGGCATGTTTCTGGGCCATTCCTAGCGGTACGTCCCAGACCATCGTCAATTACCCATAACGCAATACTAGTGCGACATTAAACCCAACCTACCTACCTAAGTTTAAAAAAATCGTAGAAAGTAAATTATTAATCAATAATAATTTATTTTTAGTCCTTATTTATTAAGAATGAAAAAATGTATCCGTAATTGGATAATTGTAGCATTTTTAACGCTTCTCTATTATGATCTGGTCAGGCTAAACTAGACCCGGCAAGACGGTTCTAAAAGGGAAGTCTCAACTGTAACTGAGCAGCCATATTAGTACAAGCACCTCAGTTACTTCACCACGGAGTAAAAAGACAGGAGAAGAAGGTAACGCTGAAATTTTGTGATGTTGTTTTCTAATGTTTACAGATGGCGCCAGCGTGCAATCCTTCCTTCTCTCCAGCTTCCGCAATGTTATTCAATGGGGAAATGTCTCATTTTAATTATTTTTTTAAAAATAATATCAAGCTGAAAAAATTTCGATTGAAAGCAAATTTCATTAAGTAGAGTATTCTAACCAACATGTTTTTTTTAAGAGCCATTTTATACTAATTTTACTTTGAAAGAAAGCTTTTAAAAAATGACGATTCTTATGAACCGAAGCTAGCTAAAACAGATAATTGGGAGGAAGGAAAATGGATGAAATTTTGTAAAGAAAAAAAAATAAACTTACTTTAGGTGCAGAAAACACGAACTCGGACTTTATTTTTCTCCTAGGGCTTTTTTTTGTTTTTCTTATCACTATCATAGCCTGTTTTACAACTAGGAACGAAGTATTTATTTGAAACATCTGAATTATTCAGTTTTAAGAACTTACAAAGAAATTAAATTGCTTAAAATAAAAAATTTTAAATGTACTTCAGCAAAATTCTATTGAAAACAACAGTATATCCGTGCCGAAGTAGGGAGGAATGACAAGTGGCGCCCTCAATATTTACCAAAAATTTAGATCACAGTTTCGTAGCTTTCTCCCATTGGACCTTCAACTCCTATTAATATTACTCCGTGTACTTCACTTTTCCCCCATACCAGATAGTCGTCTTGCCAGGTCTAGGTAATTCCTTAGTCTGTGCTCTGATTGGCCGTTGGTTATTGCTCTGGTTCCGCCATCTATCAGTCCTTACAAACGCGAATATGCATACAAGCATTTTTTCTTTTTTTTTTTTGGTAAAGAACTGTATAATTGTTTTAGAATTATAAATATTGTTACGAAATTGTAAATAATTGTGTTTATTTTTGTATAAATTCTTTCAAAGAGGCTTAGTAAGTTGATAAAGTGCTAATTTTGTGCATTTCTAGTCGTTTTAGCGTTGAAATAGCCTTATTTTCCCTTAAAAACGCATTAAAAAGCCCCAGTAATGCAGGTAATGCATTTGGCGCCAAATTTGGCGACTTTCTCCCACCTTGGCGAGAAAATCCTTATATGGGATATACCAAATATGGAAGCTGTAAGTTGATTGGTTGACCACTTTCTAGAGTTTTCTCGAAAAATCTGGGCTCAATGGAACAGCATATAAGGAGCGCTTCCTCGCCAAGGCAGTCAGTTCAGTTCAGATCTCAGCCAGCTTCGCTAGTGCTTGCATTGCTCTTAAGCCTCTTTGAGAGAGACTTGCTTCAAGTGTTATTGGTATACAGTTTGTACTGTGGATTTGCTATTGACAGCTGTTGTTTAAGCTGTGTTTACTGTTTGAATTGAAGCTGATACTTGGTTTATAGACCTGTATTTTTCTGGAACTTTCTATGAATAAATTGCTGAATTTTTGTACGTGTGGCCTTTCATTCTCAGACAACTCACGAACCCCCAAGTACGCAACATTTCTGGTGTCAGAAGTGGGATTGTCTGTGAATGGTGATAACGAGGGCTATGGAGCAAGAGATGAAAAAACTTCTAGAAGCCTTAGCTACCCAGATAAATGAAATGAAAGCCGGACAGGAAAAGATGGAAACCGGATTGATAGAGAAAATGGAAACAGGACTGGAAAAGATGGAAACTGGACAAAAAGAGATGAAAGATAGCCTGAGTCAAGAGATGAAAGAAATGAAGGTAGCACAAGAGAAAATGGAAACATCGCAAAGAGAGTTGAAAGACGGTTTGACTGAAGAAATGAAGGTAGCACAAGAGAAAATGGAAACATCGCAAAGAGAGTTGAAAGACAGTTTGACCGAAGAAATTAAATCTAATCAAGACGAGATGAAGAGAGAACTTTCGACAGTAAAGGAAGTGATTGAAAGTAAATTATCGGATATGGAAAACAGAATGGATGGAATAGAAGAGAAAGTTATAAAGATAGAAGAAAATTTTGAAGAGAAAGTTTTGAAAGTGGAAAAGAATTTTGAAGAGAGATTTATGAAGATAGAAGAGAATTTTGAGGAGAAATTTAAAGAAAACTTTGATCGAGAGCTGAAAGGAAAGGTTTCAGAGATGGAAAGCAAGTTTAAGAGAATGGAGGAAGATCTTGAGAGAAAAATGAGAGAAGAGTGGAGCGGAGAGGTAATAGGGAATGAACTGCAGAGCAAGATTCGGAATCTCGAAGAAAAGTTAGAATCCAAGCCCCAGGAAACTGAAAAGAAAGAGAGAAGAAACCCGAATCACGAATTTATTAAGCTATCTACCTACGTCGGCAGTTCCTCCTGGCATGTATATAAGACGCAGTTTTCCATCGTAGCTGAAGCTAACGGCTGGGACTCTACCGCGAAGTCGGTCCACTTAGCAGCAGCATTACGGGGAGATGCAGCCGAGATCCTGAGAAATGTTTCTAAAGAAGAAAGGAACGACTTCGAGGCCTTGACTAGAGCACTGGAGCTACGGTTCGGAGAGAAGTGTTCTAAGGACTATAGTCGCCTCCAGCTAAAGTCCCGTTACCAGAAAACGGGCGAAAGTTTGCAAGAGCTGGCAGCGGACATTCAGAGATTGTCACACCTAGCATTCTCAGACTGTCAAGCTGACACTCGAAACGACTTAGCTCTTCAGTACTTTATCGATGCTGTTCGGGATCCAGAAATTCAAAAAGCGCTGAGACTCTCCAACATCAGAGACGTAGAATCAGCTTTAGGCTATGCACTTAGGATAGAGGCAGCCCAACAAGCCTCCCGTAAAGACCGCCATACCATAAGAGCAGTCTCATTAAATGATACGCCTGCTGATGAGAATGAAATGAAGTTTCGCAGAGATCTTAAAGAGATTGCGCAGCCTGGAAAATAATATAGAAAAAAAGGATCGGAAGATAAAGTGCTGGGGCTGTGGAGGGGATGGTCATGTGAAGAGGAACTGCCCCGTACGACCAACTATAGGAAATCACCCGGCTTCACCATCACTGCAGGGAAACTAAGAGGAGGCCATCTCGCGGGGCGGAGGTTGCCTAAAATTAAAGAGCCCCAATTTACAGTATTTCATGTTTCATCGATGAGTGGCGGTGATAATGGACTTCACGTCTATGGCCAAGTCAACAACGCCACCTGCCGGATGATTCTGGACACGGGAGCCAACGTGACCATCATTAGAACGGATTTGGCTCAAGAACTAAAAGAGAAGATCATCTGGACTCCGCCCTGCGTTAAACTCCAGACTGTGACCGGAGACGAAATCAAAATATATGGAAAAATGAACTTGGCCATCACTTTTGGGAATGCCAGTTACCACCATATGGCATATGTGGCTGACATAAGAGATCCTTTAATAATTGGAATTGATTTCCTGAGAAAATTTAACTTTCAATTGGACTTCAAAAATAATGAACTGCATTCGAGTTCGGAAGACATCGCTGTGTTCAACACTGAAAATCAAGACATTCAGACAATTTGCCAGATAATAGCCGAGTCTGAAATTTCCATCCCTCCACACACAGAGACAATAGTTTCAGGAACACCACCAACAAAGCAATACTTCCGCTATGGACTGATTGAATACCCGAATACAGACAATAGCCCAAGAGGAGTTCTGGTAGCTTCATCTCTAGTTGATCTCTCAAAGAGTACTATTCCTGTAAGAGTCGCAAACATCAGCGATAAGGTCCGAACAGTGAAGAAGGATGAGGTGTTAGCAGCCTGCACTCCTGTAACATGCATCAACCGCCCCACGCAATCAACTGAATCCAAGTCTTCTGAACAATTAATAACGGAATTACTCAAGAATGCAGAGTTAGGAAAGGAACAGAGATGTGCTGCGGAGAAGCTACTCCAAGAATTTAAAGACCTTTTTTCTCGAACACCTGAAGACGTCGGGAGAACGAACATCACCCAGCACAGAATTGATACAGGAAATCATCCTCCAATCAAACAACATCCAAGAAGACTTCCCTTTGCTAAACAGGAAGAGGTCACTGAGCTTCTAAGTGAAATGCAGCACAGTGATGTCATCGAGCCATCAACGAGTCCTTGGGCCTCTCCCATAGTACTGGTGCGGAAAAAGGATGGTTCAACAAGATTTTGTGTGGATTATCGTCGTTTGAATGACATCACGAAGAAAGACAGTTACCCTCTTCCCAGAATTGACGACACATTAGACACACTTGCTGGCAATAAATGGTTCTCGACGTTGGATCTGAAGAGCGGTTACTGGCAAGTAGAATTACATCCTGATGATCGTGAGAAGACTGCATTCACCACGGGACAAGGACTGTGGCAATTTAAAGTTATGCCGTTCGGATTATGTAATGCTCCTGCCACCTTTGAACGCTTGATGGAGACAGTGCTAAAAGGACTTTCCTATGAAGCCTGTCTGGTGTATTTGGATGATATTATCATTGTGGGGCGCACCTTTGAAGACCATCTACGAAACATCCGAAAGGTGCTGGAGAAACTCAGAATGGCTAACCTCAAATTGAATCCAGGCAAGTGTAACTTGTTCCGTCGTGAAGTGAGCTACCTCGGCCATATCATCTCTGCCGAAGGTGTGAGAACTGATCCTGAGAAGATCTCTGCAGTCGAGAACTGGAGTCGCCCTGAAAATGTACACCAACTACGAAGTTTCCTGGGGTTATGCACTTATTACAGGAAGTTTGTCAAGGGTTTCTCAAATATTGCCAGACCACTGCACAAGCTGACGGAAGCCAAACAGAAGTTCCTGTGGACAGATGAATGTGAAAAAGCGTTTAAGCGACTTCAAGAGGCTTTAACATCATCGCCTATCTTGACATATCCACAGCCCGACAGACAGTTCATACTTGATACAGATGCCAGCCATGAGAGTGTCGGTGCTGTTCTGTCGCAGGAAATTGATGGTCAAGAACATGTCATTGCCTATTGGAGTAAATGCCTGTCTAAACCGGAACGAAATTACTGTACCACCAGGAAAGAGCTACTCGCCATCGTAAAAGCCATAGAACATTTCCATCATTACCTCTATGGCAGAAGATTCCTGCTCCGGACTGACCATGCATCTTTAACGTGGTTGCTCCAGTTCAAGAACCCGGAAGGACAGATTGCCAGGTGGATACAACGCCTCCAGGAATATGACTTCGAGATACGTCATCGTAAAGGGATTCTACATGGTAATGCAGATGCCTTGTCACGGAAGCCCTGCTCAGAAAGCTGCAAGTATTGCTCTAGAGCCGAACAGAAATACCTGCCGATAAATCCGGTTGCTTGCCAAGTTACTGTCTCAACACCATCAGATCAAGATCCCGATCCATGGAGTGACGAAGAACTTAGAGAATCCCAGTTGGAAGATCCTGACATAAAGCCAATATTACAGCTGAAGGAGACGACCAGCAACAGACCTACCTGGCAGGACATTTCCAGATTTAGTCCCATTACGAAAAGTTATTGGGCACTTTGGGACTCTCTTCATATCAGAAACGGCGTATTATACAGAAAGTGGGAATCTGATGATGGGAAAAGCTTCAGATGGCAGATTTTATTACCAAGATCAAAAATTCCAGCTGTTTTAGAACAACTGCATAGTAGCTCTACCGGAGGCCATTTTGGGGTAATGAAGACTCTGCAGAAAGTTCGGGAACGCTTCTACTGGTGCAAGGCAAAGGAGGAGGTTAAGAAATGGTGTAAATCCTGTGATGCTTGTGCGGCACGTAAAGGCCCGCAGAAACGAAGTCGAGGAAGACTGCAACGGTATAACGTGGGAGCATCATTTGAACGGATTGCACTCGACATCTTGGGTCCTTTGCCACGGACCTCCAGTGGAAATAAATACATCCTCGTCGTGATGGACTATTTCACCAAGTGGCCTGAGGCATATCCCATTCCCAATCAAGAGGCATGCACAGTCGCAGAGGTCGTAGTGCAGCAATGGGTGTCAAGGTACGGCACGCCCCTACAACTTCATACCGACCAAGGTAGGAACTTTACCTCTGATGTTTTCAAAGAACTGTGTCAACTACTTGGCATAGACAAAACCCGGACAACACCTTTACATCCCCAGTCGGACGGCATGGTCGAGAGGTTCAATCGTACCATCCTGAATAACCTCTCTCTTCTAGTATCAAGGAACCAGCAAGATTGGGACTTGAAGTTGCCATTGTTCCTGCTGGCTTATCGAAGTGCTGTCCATGAAACCACCGGCTATACTCCAGCCCAGATGCTGTTTGGACGTGAACTTCGTCTCCCTTGTGATCTCCTGTTTGGTTGTCCACCCGATGCGCCTTCATCGCCCGAGGAGTACATCCAAGATCTCCAGGCACGATTCGAGGACGTTCACAACTTTGCTTGGGAGCGAATTCACATTGCATCGGAGAAAATGAAGACAAGGTACGATCTAAAGGCTACGCAACATGAGTTTCAGGAAGGAGAGAAGGTCTGGTTGTGGAATCCTGTTCGACGCAAAGGACTCTCTCCCAAGTTACAGTGCAGCTGGGACGGACCATACACAGTCTTAAAAAGGCTGAATGATGTAGTGGTACGGATCACTAAAACACCTTTATCAAAACCGAAGGTGGTGCACTATAATAGGCTAGCCAAGTACCACAAGTAACGGTAATATTAAAAATTAAAAATGTAAATACTGGTAAAATTTGCGCATGCGTAATGTAAATATTTGTACATATTTGTGAATTTTGTAAATATTTGTATATAAATATTTGAATATATTTGTGATCTTTTAAATATTTCTCACATGATTTGTATTTCTATTTTACCGTTATATGCAACTTAGTTTTTGTGTTTTAGATTGTGTAAATTTGTTTAGTTTCACCTCTTTACCAAGGGTTGCACTGCCCGGGACGTGCAGTCCTTGGGAGGGGGGCAGTGTTACGAAATTGTAAATAATTGTGTTTATTTTTGTATAAATTCTTTCAAAGAGGCTTAGTAAGTTGATAAAGTGCTAATTTTGTGCATTTCTAGTCGTTTTAGCGTTGAAATAGCCTTATTTTCCCTTAAAAACGCATTAAAAAGCCCCAGTAATGCAGGTAATGCATTTGGCGCCAAATTTGGCGACTTTCTCCCACCTTGGCGAGAAAATCCTTATATGGGATATACCAAATATGGAAGCTGTAAGTTGATTGGTTGACCACTTTCTAGAGTTTTCTCGAAAAATCTGGGCTCAATGGAACAGCATATAAGGAGCGCTTCCTCGCCAAGGCAGTCAGTTCAGTTCAGATCTCAGCCAGCTTCGCTAGTGCTTGCATTGCTCTTAAGCCTCTTTGAGAGAGACTTGCTTCAAGTGTTATTGGTATACAGTTTGTACTGTGGATTTGCTATTGACAGCTGTTGTTTAAGCTGTGTTTACTGTTTGAATTGAAGCTGATACTTGGTTTATAGACCTGTATTTTTCTGGAACTTTCTGTGAATAAATTGCTGAATTTTTGTACGTTTGGCCTTTCATTCTCAGACAACTCACGAACCCCCAAGTACGCAACAATATATTCATGCAATGGATTGAAATATAATACAATAATGCAAATTAAAATTCACGAATATTATTTAAATTTAATAAAATAAAATTTTAAAATGCTCCCTGCTAACAATTTTTAAATTTTCAGTTTAACAAAATATTTTAAATATGTTTTGTACTGCTTTGTTAATATATCTGCATTAAATTTTAGCATGCAAACATAAAAGTAATTAACAATATTTAAAAATCAATATTTAATTTGTATTTAATTTAGAAAGAAAAATCATAAATATATTAAACATTTAAAATATTATTGATTGAAATCATAATTAATTGAATTTACAAACCAATTAATGAAGTGATAATTTTAAAAACTGTACTTTTTTCTTTTTTTTTTTTTTTTGTAATCATTGATTTAAATCAAAATTTAAATTATATATTTTTTTGGCAATGTGTAATAGTTTCATATTTCTTACCTTAGATCATAATCATTTCTTACCTTAGATCAAACTTGAACCTACTTCTTATTTACATCAAATATTTGAATGCTAAATATTTCCTTTAAATTTCAACATTCCAACTTAAAAATATTTAACAAAAATTAGCTTGATAATAAATCCATAAAATATTACTTAACCCGTTAGTAGTCTCTATAAACAGCGCCACCTATTACAGATTTCGAACTTTTTATTTAACTGTCACCAATAATTTTAAGAAGTGATGTGATCGACGTTTCTTTGATTTTATTCGTATTTTAGGTATATCAAATGCCACTTCTAAAAATTTTTGGTGGCTATTGAATAGAAAAAACTGAAGGATGGGCGGTAAATCGACCAACTAGCGACTACTAACAGGTTAAAATTGTTTACAATACATCGTTAAAATACAAAAATGCATAATTGAGGAAAATAATTTAAAAAAAAAAAAAAAACTTTCTAAAATTAAAATTTTATTGTTATTTTTTTTTTAAAGAATTTTTTAAAAATAATTATATAATTAATATTATTGTATCTCAGTGCATATGTACCCAACTATGCAGAATAGAAAAAATAGATATGCATCTATCTTTTTTTTTATTCATAGTTAAATTACATTTTTAATTAATGAATTAAATTTTTCTTTAACTAATTTAATTCTAATATTTTAGAGCTAATTTCAAAATGAGCCTACAGATGGCAGCACTGATTTTGATCCAATAGAGGGGTTGGAGCAATACCTTCTAATCATTGATTAGAAGGTATTGGTTGGAGTCGTCAAGCCCACAGACTAAGGTCAAGCCTCTTCTTTCGACCGGTCGTGGATCAAATGTCTCAGGGCCCAGTTGGATCGGTCGAAGTGTTCCAGAGGCTGGACTCGCCCTTAGGGTGACGGGTGAGTCCAGCCCACAGATTATCATACAGGTAGGACAGTGAAGCTAAAACGCGAACCGGAAATATAGTAGCACCACTAGTGTCAACAGAGGGGAACTACATGTGTGAAGTCTACATGAAGAGCATCTTTGATCGAAAATTGTTTTTCTATTTCGCGAGTAGTTAGTAGCAGGTTAGTATGGGAAGTTTTCTTTTTCTTCACTTTCTATTGTTTTTGAATTCACAAAATTATCCTCAAAACATTCACAGCTATTCTTCTAAGAAATAAAAATTATTTTTTATAATGTTTAAAAATATGCTTTGTGAAACATATTCATATTCAAGTACAAATTAAAATTACAAACTGTAATTCTGATATAGCAGTATGAAATCATTAAATATTTAACGTTGCTTGGTTTAAATAATACAAAATGCCTTAAAATAAAAAAAATGTTTTTATTTTATGTATATTTTCTTAATATTTAGCACTTGCTTCTTAAAATAAATTGCTTTTGACAATCAAGTTTGTAAACAATAATAAAGTTGCCAACGAAAACGTATGTGCAGTTTTCTCTCCTTCACTTTTTCTACTACTTTTAAATTTACAAAATCATAACATTCACAGCTATTTTCTAAGAAATAAAACTAATTTTTATTATGTTTGAAATTAAATTTTTCCAAACACATTCGTGTTCAAGAGTACAAATTAATATAACAAACTGTAATGCTGAAATAGCAGTATGGTATGAAATCTTAAATATTTAACATTGCTTGGTGTAAATAATACAAAATGCTTTAAAATGAAAAAAAAATTTTCTGGTTTATGTATATTTTCGAAATTTATTTGCTTAATATTTAGTAGTTGCTTCTTAAAATAAATTGCTTTCGACAATCAAATTCGTAAACAATAACAAAGTCCAAATGTAAACATCAATAAATGGTTAGTCGGTTGGATGTTGGGTTTAACGTTGCACTAATACTACGATATGAACATAGATACAATAAAAATAAGACGAGCGATTGCGTAAGCTGGAGAGCTCGAGAAACTTACAGCCGTTGACAATAGGGTCGTTGCAGTCAAATTCCGGTTACCGAAGAATATACGGGAGTGTACTATCTGTGGTCCAGCCCATCGAGCAGATATAGAGTTCTAACAGATGACGTCACAAGCATGTTTGCTGAGGGACAGTTGACCCCACTGACCCATTTTATCATTGCGGAATAGTGTTACAAATTTATTGTAACACAGTGTTGTAAATGTATTTGTAAAAGCATAAAAAAATCGACTACTACGCTTCCAAAAGCATGGAAAAGTTAGGGTTGTCCTTCAGCAAAGTACGGTTTCTAAGAAGAAAGTCACGTGGTTGTTAGAACTCTATACTAATAGAGGGAGGATCCCTATTCTTTTCTACGGAAGAAAACGTGTCTAACATGTATCACGTGTTATTTCGTTGAGCTAACTTTTTTCGCTACTTATCGCTTTCTTGGCGATAGTTTTTTTCCCATAAAAAACATTTTTTAGGTTGTTAATACCAAAGAATATTTGAATCATTAGATATTCAAATATATTATAAGAGTTATGTATTTATTATTATTATTTCTTTTTCCAATGAAAACTCAGCCAAGCGATTTTTATTCAAATAAATTACAATTTTGAAAAAAGATTAAAAAAAAAATCTTTTGAGTAAAATATAGAAATTAAAACATTTCAAATATATAGCATGTCGTGGCCATCACAAAACTTTCTTTTATATTATCCTATACAAATACACACAATGTAGATTAGATATTAACTAAAATATTTTTTTATTAAAATTTCGTTTCATGATGAATGCAAATGATTTTCATTTCAAAGATATATATAATCTAAAGAAAGTTTTTTTTGTGTCTTATAGACCACATTCATATTTTAAAAACGGCATTTTTTTTTTCCTAAGTTTTTTTATTTATTTATTTATTTAAAAAAACGAAAAAAAAAAAACCTGATATATTTGCTTTTAATTATTGTACACTTATGGTTCAATCATTCGTTTTAAAGGTATTGCCGGGTTCTTTTCAGAAACACTGATATTAAAAATGTGCATCGCCCTCCTCCCCCCCTCATAATTGGTTATTACTATTTTAAACAATTCTTTTTAATCCACAAAAATTCTTTAAAAAACAATTCTCACTGTGCATATTTATGCGAAGTTTCGTACTTTGTTGAAACAAATAACTAAATACAATAAAATAAATACATACGGGATGACAGCGCTACCTATTGGGCGTGTCGTGTTTTGGAAGAAAGGCTGATTGACTACCCTAGGATCCTAGACATAAATAGGAGTGCCCTCCGTGGGAGAGTTCTTTCTAAGGGGTCCTAGTCCGTATTTACGCAAGTTTCGGAGAAAACCACGGAAAACTCCAAACGACTAAGCCAACGAGCGCGAGCTGGGATCGAATCCGGCACCTCACGCCTACCAGCTTTAAGCGCGGAACCGCTCGGTCGCTGGTGGGCGATTTTCAGTAACAGCTTATAAGCACTAATTTTCGATGTTAGAACTAACTATCAAGTTTGGTTAAATTTCGTCCACTTATTTATGAGACAGAGCATCCACAAAAGTTTAGGCACACACGAAGACACTTAAAATAGTGCAATCGTGTACAGGATATGTCAAAACGTATATATTCATTGGAAACCAGTGACTAAAACTTTCCATTAATCGAATACTTTCTTCTTAAATATAAAGAAGAGAATAATAAATAAAACAAATATCTTAAATAATGATGCATCTAGATTATAAATAAAATTATTATGAAGACATTAAAAAATAGAATCAGTCCTATTCTTTTTCATATTATTATACTGTAATTTCTTTTACAGTTATAAGATGAAAGTATTATATTCCTATAAATTTTTGCTCCGATTTTTGATGGGTTTATTTTTTTTTATGCCAATGGGAAAAAAATTTTTTTAATGCCATTATCGTCAATAATGAAAATTAAAAATATTATTTTAGTACATAATTCCTATGAGAATTGAAGACCAAGACTATATTTCGATGCAACTAGTGTCTCTTTGTAGCGGCAGACCTCTACGGAGCTTATGGAGCTAAATGAGTTTGGCGAGAATTCACGCTTGGTGCATACTGAGGCTTGACGCTATGCGCTTACGCACAACAAGGAAAGACCACAAACCACGCGGGCGCAATACCTCTATGATTCGGCTTTCGGCTAACACAATACCGTAGTAGTTCACGCGCACAGGAGAAAGGAGAAATCTCAAAGTTATTGTCACGTGACACTTCTCGATGATGTTGGCCACGCAAAGGAATATAGTAGTCTTACAAAGGAGTTGCCATTTCGCTCTCTACCTAAATTAAAGCTCGATGGTCCCAGCCCACAGATTATCATACAGATAGGACAGTGAAGCTAAAACGCGAACCGGAAATATAGTAGCACCATCGAGCTTTAATTTAGGTAGAGAGCGAAATGGCAACCCCTTTGTGTGGCCAACATCATCGAGATGTGTCACGTGACAATAACTTGAGATTTCTCCTTTCTCCTGTGCGCGTGAACTACTACGGTATTGTGTTAGCCGAAAGCCGAATCATAGAGGTATTGCGCCCGCGTGGTTTGTGATCTTTCCTCGTTGTGCATAAGCGCATAGCGTCAAGCCACAGTGTGCGCCAAGCATGAATTCTCGTCAAACTCACTTAGCTCCGTAGAGGTCTGCCGCTACAAAGTGACGCTAGTAACATCGAAATATAGTCTTGATTTTCAATTCTCATATGAATTATGTATTAAAATAATATTTTTAATTTTCATTATTGACGATATTGGCATAAAAAAAAAAAAATTCCCATTGTCATAAAAAAATAAACCCATCAAAAATCGGAGCAAAAATTTATAGGAATATAATACTTTCATCTTATAACTGTAAAAGAAATTACATTATAATAATATAAAAAAGAATAGGACTGATTCTATTTTTTAATGTCTTCATAATATTTTTATTAATAATCTAGATGCATCATTATTTAAGATATTTGTTTTATTTATTATTCTCTTCTTTATATTTAAGAAGAAAGTATTCGATTAATGGAAAGTTTTAGTCACTGGTTTCCAATGAATTTATACGTTTTGACATATCCTGTACACGATTGTACTATTTTAAGTGTCTTCGTGTGTGCCTAAACTTTTGTGGATTCTCTATCTCTTAAATAAGTGGACGAAATTTAACCAAACTTGATATTTAGTTCTAACATCGAAAATTAGTGCTTATAAGCTGTTATTGAAATTCGCTCACCAGCGACCGAGCTGTTCCGCGCTCAAAGCTGGTAGACGTGAGGTGCCGGATTCCATCCCAGCTCGCGCTCGTTGGTTTAGTCGTTTGGAGTTTTTCGTGGTTTTCTCCGAAACTTGCGTAAATACGGACTAGGACCCCTTAGAAAGAACTCCCCCACAGAGGGCACTCCTCTTTATGCCTAGGATCCTAGGGTAGTCAATCAGCCTTACTTCCAAAAGGCCTTACTTCCTTACACGCCCAATAGGTAGCGCTGTCATTCCGTATATATTTATTTTATTGTATTTAGTTATTTGTTTCAACAAAGTACGAAACTTCGCATAAATATGCACAGTGAGAATTGTTTTTTAAAGAATTTTTGTGAATTAAAACGAATTGTTTAAAATAGTAATAATCAATTTTGGAAAAAAAAAGGTAAATGTAAATGCATTACTTTTCACTTTGGAGGGGGGGGGGGTCTATGTAAATTTTTAATAATAGTGTTTCTGAAAAGAACCCATCAATACCTTTAAAACGAATGGTTGAACCATAAATATAGAATAATTAAAAACAAATTTATCAGGTTTTTTTTTCGTTTTTTAATAAATAAATAGAAAACTTATGGAGAAAAATTCAGTTTTTAAAATATGAATGTGGTCTATAGGACACATAATAAACTTTCTTTAGCCATTATATATATCTCTCTGAAATGAAAATCGTTTGCATTCATCATGAAAAGAAATTTTAATAAAAAATTATTTTAGTTAATATCTAATTTACATTGTGTGTATTTGTATAGGAATAATATAGAAGAAAGATTTGTGATGGCCACAACATACTATATATTTGAAATATTTTTATTTCTATATTTTATTCAAAAGATTTTTTTTTTTAAATCTTTTTTTAAATTTGTAATTTATTTGAATAAAAATCGCTTAGCAGAGTTTTCATTGGGAATAATAAATACATAACTCTTCTAAGATATTTGTCAAAAAATATCTAATGAGATAATTATTCTTTGGTATTTTCAACCTAAAAATTATTTTTAATGGGAAACAAAATATTGCCAAGGAGGCGATAAGTAGCGAAAAAAAAGTTAGCGCAGCGAAATTTCACGTGATACATGTTGGACACGTTTTCTTCCGTAGAAAAGAATAGGGATACTCCCTCTACTAGTATATCTGCTCGATAAGTAGCACCATTAGTGTCAACAGAGGGGGAACTACATGTGTTAAGTCTACATGAATAGCATCTTTGATCGAAAATTGTTTTTCTATTTCGCGAGTAGTTAGTAGCAGGTTAGTACGGGAAGTTTTCTTTTTCTTCACTTTCTATTGTTTTTGAATTCACAAAATTATTCTCAAATTATTCACAGCTATTCTTCTAAGAAATAAAAATTATTTTTTATAATGTTCAGAAATATGCTTTGTGAAACATATTCAAGTACAAATTAAAATTACAAACTGTAATTCTGAAATAGCAGAATGAAATCATTAAATATTTAACGTTGCTCGGTTTAAATAATACAAAATGCCTTAAAGTGAAAAAAAAAAAAAAAAAAATGCTTTTATTTCATGTATATTTTCAAAGTTTATTTTCTTAATATTTAGCACTTGTTTCTTAAAATAAATTCGCGACTCAATTGAACTATAGAGGGCGTTCTATTGTCGTCTGCTTCAAAAGTTGTGTCGGATAATGCTAACGTTCTACACATGCAACATTGGTAAGGAATAGCTCATTTAAGTATTCAATGCATTATTAATATGCAAATATTATGCCGAATTCGAGAAATTTAGTTGATGCGGAGGTGCTTTTGAAATGAGAAAGGATTATAATTTTTGGAGGAACCAAAGTAACCGAAAACAAAATTGATGTTAAGTGGTGATTTGCTTACAAGTGAGTGCAATGAAGAAATCTATATACTATGAAAGAAACTAATGATAAAAGATTTAGATTGCTAAATTTGATTTTATAATTTCGCAGTTTATATTTTCATGTGTGTTTATATCTTCCTGTAAAGCTGCAGTGCAAGATGCAAGCGTCAGTACGCGGTTTTTGATATTGTGTTACGGTAAAAAAGCAGCTTGTTTAATGTTTTGTTTTTCCTCCCGGAAAGTGATCAATTTTTGAAAGTGCTTTGATTTGATAATTATTGTTTGCTTTCGATGTGTCCACGTCAACGCAACGTTTTATTTTGCATTGTTTGTGTGATTAGTTAATTTCGTAAGTGATTTTATTATTTTAATTTCTTTCGTTATTTATTTTCCAGTTCTTTTGATCACGATCTTTTAAGTGAAAAGCAAATAGAGTGAGTGTGAATGCACCAGTAATGGACATCATGCAATGATTTTAATAAAAAATAACGGCTTCAATTATTTATCTAAACGTTAATTCTTAGACGATTTTAATGTTTCTATTTTTTTAATGCTTAAACTATTAGCAAATTTAACTGAATTCATAATGAAGAAAATGATGTTTTTCCATAAAAATTGCATTGTTTAATAGTAAGAGCTCAGAGCTGATTTAATTACTGTGTATATTTATTTTCTAATGAAAATTGCATTTCTTTTTTTTTGTTGTTGTTATTGTATTTAGCTGCTAGTTTTGAGTAATCTGTTAAGATTCTTCCTTATTTTTTTATACTACACATTTCACTTCAGTTGTATTAAAAGCAGTATATATATAATTAAAAGAAAAAAAAAAAAAAAAAAAGGCTGGAAGAATGTTTTTTATTTATTTTTATGAAAAGCAAGGATACTGGTCTCACTTTCAGATTTCTGCAATGTAAATGACAACAAAAGTCACCATTAAAAATACATTGGAAAGCTTTTAGAAACAGTGGAGATTGAAGGTAGAAAGAATTAGAGCATCAAGTGGAATCAACAGCAACTTCTTCCGATTGTATGTTGGACACGAACTTGTAACTATCAAAGTTAAGTGAACCTGCCTGCAGCATAGTATGATTTGATAATATATGCTATGCTGTATGGAAAGTTTTCTTATACAATTTGTTTTTAAATCAGAATCAAAATAGTCAAGCCACAAAAAAGATGTTCCAGTTAATATTAATTTTTCTTTTTTTAATTACAGTTTGTATTTTATGATTTTATTCTTTTAATTGGATATATACTTTTATGAACATTGATTT
Organism: Salticus scenicus; assembly: GCA_963930645.1. Lineage (NCBI taxonomy): Eukaryota > Metazoa > Arthropoda > Arachnida > Araneae > Salticidae > Salticus > Salticus scenicus. Next base: position 241,260,723 of record OZ005658.1, read on the forward strand.
TATCACTTACATACTTAGATTTATGTTTGGTTTATATTTGTAAGAATGTTTCATTTATATTTGTTTGTTTCATTAAATTTTATAATCTAACCACCATTATTAAATTGACTAATTTATTTTTAATATTTTCAAAGTCCAGCTAATTTTTAAACTATTAGCAACTTTTCTTTCCTTCTTTAGTTAAAAATATTAATAAATGTACTAAACTTTTCTTTGTATCATAAATATAAAAATAATTATATAGAACTATGAAATAACTAAATGAAAATGATAGTAAATTTAAGTTATAGGATTCTCATCAGACATAAAAAACTGGGTGAGGATTTTTCAGTGTTACTCAGAAACAAACTGAGGTTGGTTGTAGTGTTTTAAGGCCGATTGACTAAACAAGTGTTCTAGGTCTATAGGGAGGATGTCCTACATGGGGTCCTACTAGCTGGATATATCTGATAGTCTTTTCCCAATGGCATTGGTAATATTTTTTGGAGACGTTATTGTTTGGTCATTAACTTTTAAGAAAGAAATCGATTGATTGGTATAAATTCCCATACATTTTTTGACACGATGCCATAATTGTTTGCTGCTAATATCGGAAGTGATGCTGGAGACATATTTAATCCGAGACTCTTTCTGAGCTTTTCCACGAATTTTTCGTGCACTTGCCCTAGCTCGTTTGAATAAAATATAGTTACCTGTGTTAAAACCCGAATAAACTACTACGTCAGAAACGCCAAAGAAAAATATTGGAAATGCATACAGCTGTTTCGGTAGCTTTAAGCGTACCGTCTTCAGTGCAAAAAGGATTCTGAACAGCTGGGAATTTTCAGAATGTGAAAACAAAATTTAAAAATATGTATTAGTTAATAAGTTATTTGTAAAGAAAAATTTCCCGTAGAATAACATTGGCTCGGGCTTCCGGCTACGGTAAGTGAAGAGGGCCGTTAAGAAAGCCGTATGCAGAAGTAATTTCCAATTTCTTATAAATTCTACTGGTTTTTAAAATATAAAAATGCTATTTATTTCAAATAATGCCATATGGACTTACTCTCCCAGTACTACAAAGTATAACTTTGAATCTTTTATAAAAAATAATCAAAAATGTTTGATAAATTAAGTCAGAATCTTTGATTTCACGAAAATCTCAAATTCCATAGGAATTAGAAAGATTTTTACACGTAGTAGAGTCAGGTGGGGGTAATTATAACTACTTGTTACATTTTTTAATTATTTTTAGTTCCCCATCATACTATAGGTATGGGGAACTTAGGTAATCGTGTAAATTTTCGACCTCGGTTTTGACTTTTTTACACGTTTTCAGGTGTGAGAAATCCGAAAATGACAAAATTTGTATGGTGTCTGTCTGTAGGGTGTCTGTTAGTGTGTTAGTCCGTTAGTTTGTTAGTCTGTGTACACGATATCTCAAGAACAAATTGTCGCAGAGAGGTCAGATCAGTTTTAAAATATTACTTTCGACACTGGCAAGAACCCTATTCATTTGCAACATTCGAATTTAAAAACTTTGTAAGTTATTAGAAATTTACGATTTTCTTAACATGGGAGAATAGGACAAAAATTCACTTAAACGTGCATTAAATGGAAACTTTTTACTGTAAAAATGTCAGACCAGTTTTGAAATATCAGTTTTGATACCGGAATGAACATCAGTAACTATAAATATGCTACTAATTAATAAAATTAACGCTCTCTCCTATGCTTTCAATGCAAAACGTGCACCTACCTGATTAGCGACCTTTGACTGAGAGATACGACAACGACAAGGTGTTCATACTTTTTCATTGGTGGAAAACTCCGTTTGACCGCCTGAGGCGATGTCGGGCACCGCTGCCATAGATTTCACGCAGGGAGAAATTGTGACTTTCAAAAATGCATATAATCCATATTAATCAAATGTAATTTAAGATTTTTGAAACAAATTTTCATGTTCTTAAATGTTTGTTCTATTAATATAAATAAAAATTTTCATTGATTTTCATCAATTCTTTTCTAAATAAGTGCTTTTCTAAAAACCGTTTCGTTTTCGATCAATCATCAGAAGTAATATTATTATTTTATCTCATTATTTTTTAATATATATAAGAAAAAACTGAACAGTTTTTATTTCTATGAGTTATATCTATGTATATCTTTCATCATTTCGCTAAAAAGTATCATATTTCTAATTTTAATTTTTTTCTTCATTATTTTTCAATGTTAGATTTGAAGATAACTTCAATAATTACACCTCCAACCTGTTTCGAAAAAACTCGCACTTTTAACGTGCGGCGTTCTTTTTTTTCCCTTTTTTTAGAACAATTTTGAAAATAAATCATGTAAGTTAATATTATTAACTAATATACACTTACTATTTTATTTTATTTTTGTTTGTTTTACCTGATCTTATTAAGAATTATTTTGATTAATATAACAAACATTTAGATATAAATACAATTGATAGAGTAAAGCATATTTTTGGAAATTTCAATGTTAAAAATACATAACTAATAAATAAAAAGCCTTTTGATTATTTAGTTATTATTATTGTTACCGTTAAAACGCAAAATCCGTTAATCTGCAGATTACCTAGCTAATCTGCAGATTAACTAAAATAACCCTTTAAAGTGCGGAATAAAGAGATTTCCACATTTTAACTAGGTAATCTGCAGATTAACGGTTTCAGTATCGTTAAAGTTCAAATGTTTGTTTCGATCCTTAGTTTTTTTTACATTCACTATGACGTCAAACAGCCATGTGATACAGATACGCGAATGACCTTCAAACATAACTAAAACTTTTACCCCCTTCCCTTCCGCTATGTTATGATGATGATAATAAACCGATAAACGGCAAACGCAAAATGTGGAGGATGGAAGCCATGATTAGGTTTATTATTATGACTAACACAACATTTAAAGTAACAAGTAAGTTATAATTGTTTTAATTTTGATTTTATTTCTATCTTTTTTAATTCTGTCAATATAAGTTTGATAAGTGTCTGCATTTTATTAATGAAATGTAATCTTTATTAAAAGCTGTCTCTCGTGAAACTCCATTTTGAATTATGAATATTAGATTTACATTACAGTAATTATTTCCTTCCGAACTAAAACTATTAAACCATAACTTTTTAAAACTAATTTATTTAAAAATTTATTTAAATTACTATTACTTACTGGGGAAAAAAAAAAAAAAAAAAAAAAGATATATTAATTATTAACTTTGAAAAATATTATGGCAAAATTAAATACTTAATATGAAATTTCTGTACATTTTTTAGCATTTCATTACATTTTTTTCAAGTTTCCTGTACATATTTTATATATCATGATTAAATTTTTATTTATTTATTTATTTATTCATTTATTTTAAATTTTGTTCGCTTTTTCAGATAATTTCGTTGGAGTTTATCACATAAAAAGTGTTAATAAAGGTTTTTTTTTTTTTTTTTTTTTTTTTTTTTTGTAAAATTAATATATTTGCTAAACTTGTGCAGATATATGTATGCTGCAAAATATAGTTTAATAAAGCATTGAAAACTGTCATTTTAATTTTCATGCATTCTAAAAAATGTTAAAGCAGTTTTAATTATTTGAAGTACTTCTTAAATAATGCTTCTGATTTGTCTAATTTAATATTTCTAGTAATAATTTATATAATTTAATATTTCTAGTATTTAAATAGTAATAGCAATATAAGTTGTTAATAAAACGTTTTTTTTTTTTTAATTTTAAATTGTTAAATATTTTTATTTTGAAAAGAAATCGTTACTGTATTACAATTCTAACATTCATTTATAAAATAGAATTTATTGAAAGCTATTAAAGCTGTTGTATTTCATATTAAAAATGCATAACATCTTCAAACTTATATTGACAGAATAAAAAAGATGAAATAAATAAAAAATAAAACAAATATAACTTTAAAATATATAAAAATTAAAACACATACAGATTAAAATAAGTAAAGAAAGAAATAAAAAAGAAAAGAAAACTATTTTTTTTTCCGAATGAAAAAACAAATACAACACAGCGTGCTGTAAAATTACAACACCAGATATCTTATTTTCACTTTAACTTGTGCCTAGTAGGTAATGTGCAGATTATCTAGGTAATTCGCAGATTACCTAGGTAATTTGAGAAATAAAACAATTTTCTTCACTTTAACGGATCACCCTAGTTAATGTGCAGATTACCTAGCTAATCTGCAGATTAACTGATTTCTGCACTTTAGCGGTAACATTATTATTATTATTTCTTCAGGAGTATAAAAATATCGGCTAGTACATTTATTTAATGCATAAAGCTTAAACTCAATGGGTTCCTTGTATTTTTCTTATATTCATTCAAAAATGCGAAGTACAAGGAGAAAAGAAATAAGGTTAAAAATATTAAAATGCTTAATTTTCTTTTATCTATTAATTAAATATATATATATATATTATTTGTTTATCTATTTTATTTTTTTTCTGAAGAAATCAAAACATTAATAGAAGTATTGTGCGTTCATCAGGAGTTGAGACTTGGCACCGCCTTAGTCACGTGGTATCGGACGATTCTATTTCGTACTTTTTGGCAAGAGAGAAATGAATTCTCGAGAAAGGTTACCAGTTTAAGATCTTTAGCTTTTTTTCTACTTAATTCAGCTAAAATTCTTGTTTTTTTTTTTTTTTTTTTTTTAAAGAATGTGTGCTGAAATTCATGTATTCAAAATTTAAAGATTCAAGAAAGATTTGAAAATAAAGAATTTTGTATAATATTTCAAGACTTAATAAGTATCCTTCGCTTTAATTTAAATTTTTTCGCTGGCTTTTATTTAGGACGAATTAACGTGTCATTCCAATATAATCTACTCATTAAAAAATAAATAATTTAAAAGTTGCAATACAGATATTAATAATGTAAACACACATAATAAAATTTAATGAAAGAAACTGTAACATATTATTCTTTAAATACAGGTTACTATTATATTAAAAAAAATGGATAAAGTTTTTTATTTGTGTGATATATGTGTAATAAAAGTCTTATAAGTATGTAATATTTAAGTCTCATAACTATGATTTTTCTTTAAAAAAAAAAAAAAAAAAAAAAAAAAAACTAGAAGAAACTTACTTTTATTTCTTGCACACCTATCATTTTATTTCAATTATAGTTGGTTAAAATTTATAGATTACAGGTGGGTAGCAATACATAGATAAAATTATATAATTTTATTCAAAAAGTTTAATCAAAGTTAAAATCAGAGTCATCACTTTCGCTACTAGAATTACAATCAGTATCAGAATCTGAATTTATACTGAAATAAATAGTTTCTATAACTTCTTCGATAAGTCCATCTGTTTCCCAATATTTCTTTTCAATATTTTCCACATGTTTACAGTATATTTTCCATTTCTCGCTTCCAACACTCTGTATAGCTTCTGAAGCAAGTTTTTGGAGGCATGTTAAGCTCAGATCAGCTGTCACATTTCTTTCTCTTACATATCGCTTAATATCGGCCCAGACCAATTCGATGGGATTTAGGTTACAGTGATATGGTGGGAGTCTCAATACATCATGGCCATAGCTTTTTAAAAGTTCGTCAATACAGTATTTTTTTTCGCGAGGTGCATTTGTACTAATTAATTCAAATAATTCAACTTTACGCATTTTTTTTTTTTATCATGGTTGATTTTATTGTCCTCTAACCATGAACACATTTTATTCTTTGTGGAATTTTTTGGGGGCACAGGGTTCTGTACTTTTGTGTGGTAAGCTGCATTATCCATACATATAACTGAATTTGGCGGAATGTTTGGTAAAACTTTCTCAGTAATCCAATTTTTAAAGTTTTCAAAGTTCATCTGGCCATGGTAATCGCCAGAAGCGGATCCAGCTTTAAATATAAGGTCAGCGTTCGGAACAAATCCGAATTCTGACCCAGCATGAACCACTATCAAACGAAAGCCTGCGCGTTCTTTGACGAAAGCTCCAAGTTTTTCATCAGTCCAGCATTTTTCAAAGGAAAGATTACTATCCAACCACGTTTCATCTAAATAAACAATGGACCTATTGTTTTCTCGAAATTTTTTCATTTCTCTGAGAAAACGAAACCGCCATGTCACAATATGAGGGCGTTCAATTAAAATCTGTCGCTGATTTCGGCAACGCTTATAACGAAAGCCCGCAAGATGTAGAAATTTCCATAGAGTTCCTCTTTTCCATGGAAAATTTATTCGTTCCTTCACAACAGGTAATAGCCGTGTAAGTGATTGAATTTTCTTATTTTCATAAAATTCATTTACTATGTTTCGAAGAGCGCAAAGATAGAAGTTATCCAAAGTAGCATTTCGATTATCAGGACGTTTACGGTGTTTTCCAAGGGCACATAACTGACCAGGAGTGCTAACAGCTTCTTTTTTTATTCTCTTTATCGTGCTAAGCGAAACACCAGTAGCTGCTGCAGCACGCTTTTGGGCTTGCGTAATAGGAATTAAAAATCTCCAGCTTTAGCCTCATTTTCGAAAAATTCTGTCACACTATTGACTAAATTTCTCTCTTTCGAGTGAATAGTCTTGCCTTTTAAAGACATTGGTATGAAAACACCAGTTTAAAAGAATATAGAGATAGTTAATCGTAAATAGATAAATTTCGTATTTAAAAAATAGATAGATAATCGTAAATAGCACACAACGAGGCGAAAAACTCAAGTGGAGGGTTTTGGCGCGCGAAATCTAGCGACGGCCTTGGGGTTACTCCATTTACTGGAATAGGGATGTTCTTTCCGTCTCCCCCGCGGTGAAATGAACTCTACCCCCGAAGAGGTTAGGCCAAGTCTCTTCTCGTCATGAACGCACTTTATATTCCTCTATGGTGGTCAAACGGTTCTGCGATCAAAGTTGGTAAATGGGAAGTGCCGGGTTCGATCAAAGAACGTGCTCATCGATGTAGCCGTTTGGAGTTTTCCGTGGTTTTCTCCAAAACTCGCGTAAATACGGGCTAGATCCTCTTAGAAAGACACCCCCGGAGGGCATTTCTCCTATAGCCTAGGACCCTAGTGTAGTCAATCAGTCTTAAGCCATACAACCAATCAACCATTCTTTAAGAGAGTAATATATGCAAGTTAAAAAAATATATATATTTGTCAGACAATTTTACTAATCAGTAATTTGCTTAGTATTCATTGATGAATGATGCGATGATAGAACGCTCGTTTTCGACAGGGGCGTTACTGGTTCGATTCTCGTTTAGTTATTTAAAAAAAATTGTGAATTTATATGAAAAATCACTAGTATCTAAATTGTTAGAAATTTATGTTGTAAAATTATAATTGCTTATTTCTTTATTTTACTTATTTGTTTATTAATTAATTAATTTATTTATTAGGAGTCATATTTTTTTCATGTTCATTCAAAAGGTACAAAACACGAAAAAAAAAAAAAAAAAAAAAAATAGGAACACACATAAGGTTTAAAATATTAAAATGCTTATTATTATTTTTTTTAATTGAAAAAAACATAAAATTTATTTATTTACTTATTTTCTATAAAGAAATCGAGACTTATTAATAGAAGTAAATTCCTTTCAATATGCAAGTTTAAAAAAAGTTAAATGTCATACGATTTTTACTAACCAGTTAATCGCTTAGCAAAGCAGTGACTGGTGGTATAATAATAAAACGCTCGTTTGCAACACGGGCCTAACGGGTTCCAATTTCTTTTTAGTCCTTTTGAAAAATTTGTAAATTTACATTAAAAATAACAAGTATCTAAATTGTTAGAATTTTATGTTCTAAAATTATAAGTGCTTATTACTTTATTTTATTTCTTTTTTATTTATTTATTTGTTTATTAATTAATTACTTAATTTATTTATTTATTAGGTGTCATATATATATATATATATATATATATATATACATACAGGTTAATTAGAAAAAAAACTACCCCGATGTATGAGACCACAGCTACCATACCGTTCCGAGAAACTGAATAAAAATTTGGTGGAAGATATTTTGAGGTATGCGCTCAAGAATAATACAAAAAACAACAGTTAAACTCTAACAGTTACGGTTACAGTGACAAAATTTCAAATGGCAACACCTACTTTTTTTTATTGAAATTGAATCTCTATAGCAAAAAACCATAAATAGCGTTGGAACGGTACCTCTAGCATTAAAATCAGCAACGCTAGGCATACTAAAAATAAAGAAAAGAGAAAACAGCTGTGATGTGCCTACCAGAGCACAACTTACATTTTCTTAATGACGTCACATTTCACACTGAGTCTTCGACTCTCACTATAGTCTACTGATTCTGCTTCGAAACGAGAAGAATACACCACGGTATCCTTAATTTCATGTAGGTCTACTGAATAAGGGTTTTAATTTCGTTGTTAGTTGTAAGACACCGTCATGAGTTATTAGGATCAATTCCCATGAAGATCCAGCTAAATATAAAATTTTACGAAAATAAATGCAACCGAAGATGAAATATAGCTTTATCTTAAATGGAGGTAAAATGCGTACTAGAGCCATCTGCTGTGCGATTTACTCCGAAATATAATCAGCACCAATTCATTTGAAGATTTAACTAAATATAAAGTTTTGTGGAATTCCGCCCATTATTTAATGAGATACGGCACCCACAAAATTTAGATAACACAAGCACGATATACAGACAGACATGTATTTTTAAAAATAGTCAAATCATTTTCAAGATATTGCAAACGTGTAAATGCATCAAAAACCAGATTTAAAAAAAATTCACTAATTCAATACTTTCTTCTTCTGAATAGAATAAAGTTATAAAAATAATTATTTTTATCATTATCACAATTTCAAATAGAAAGCAACCTATACTATTGCCAGTTTATTTTATATTTGAGAAAATCTTAAAAGATATATTTCTCATAAGTTTTTAGCTTTTTCAATGTGATATTTAACTTTAAATAAGAAAGTTATTCCAGGCCACTGTGTAACTTTACGGAAGGAAAAAAGAAAAGGAAAAGAATATTTAACGCTAAAATGCTCCTTTATTTTATTTCATTATTTAAAAAAAAAAAAAAAAAAAAAAAGTTGATACAATAAACAAAAAGCATATTTCTCAGATTTTTTGAAGGATAAATCATGATTTGTGGTAATTATTTTACTAAATAATTATCATTTTTTCGTACGTTTATCACTCACGGCAATAGAATTTAAGCGAATGTTTTAGGTGTCCAGTTAAAGGGACCTCATACAGTTACTTCACTTTTTCTCCATTGAAAACGGGTTCTCGCCCACTCCATTCTTATCCTCACTCCGAGGGATAATCTCAGAGATACGACAGGTACTTAATACGCATGCTCAGTGGACAAACGCTTGTCCAGATTCCCTCTTGCTACAGTAACCCGTTTTACAATGCTTGGCGCTGATCGCGCATTTGATGATTTACCGGTGTAAGTTTTTAAAGATATTCTCTAAAGTAAAGCAAAAAATTTTTTCTTTGCAATCAAACTAAGATACATTATGCATTACGTTGCATTCGTTTTATTATTATTATTATAATTATTATTTAAATTTAGATTACATTTCTATATTCATAGAAATAATTTATACCATCTTGGGAGGCATACTATTGTAACAATCGCAGCTATCATAGATCATAAGTCGGATAGATCCTTATTGAGTCATGTTCTTAGTCTGTCTAAGAACATGATTCGACAAGGATTTATTTAGCAAAGCAGTATTATGTGTACTTTTTTAAGACGGGGATTATTGCTAGCGCTCGGATACTTTTGCTGCGGAGTGTACGATCCGACTTGTGATCTACGATAGCTGAGATTTTTTCAATAGTATGCCTCCCCTTTTTTATCATACTGCATATCAAAAATTCTGAATTTTAATACTCTTTAGTTTTTAATAATATACTATGCAACTGTAGTCCAAAAAAATATATTTATACAAACTGATAATAAAAAAAAATAATTTATTTTATCAAATTTGTCCTTGTAGTTACTGGTAAGAAAGTTCATCGATATTAAGATTAATTAGTAAAAATTTGACGATTTAACAGTTAATTTGATTTGATATATTCATTTGAGAGATGACCGTTTAGCTTTATGATTAATTTTATATATTGTAATAACTTACAAATATATACATTCTCAGCACATTAAATGTTTAAAATTGTTTTAGTTGGTTTATAAAAGGTTTTTTAGGGGGTAAAATGTTTTTGAGACTGTAACATTAACTTTACTCTCAAAGCTGATAGACGGGAGATATCAGGTTCGATACCAGGTAGCGCTCACCGGGCTAACTTTTCGAAATTACCTGCAGTTTTGTCCGAAACAAGCGTAAATATGGGCTAGAACACCTTAAAAAGACCACCCCTTACTTAAGTTATTCAACCCATACCTCGGCCTTTCTATTGTAGGCTACTGGCACATTAACACCAGCATATTTTTCTTAAAATAATTCAATTTAGGAAAATTGAATTAGTTTAATACTTAAAAACATACCAATATTTTATAGTTAAATGCATAATCATTAATAATATTAATATTTGTAAAAATATTTATTAACTTTAAAAGTTTTATACATCCTTATTGTTCATGTCAAAAGTTTATTTTTCTTCAAATGTAATACAAATATATATATATATATATATGTATTCTTCGTATTTTGTACCTTTAAATAAAGTATGATTAGAAAAAAAAAAAAAGATAAAAAAATAACGTACAGTCGGTAACAAAAGTGTCCGAACACTAGCAAAAATGCCTATGTATAAAAAGTACATTTCATACGGTTTTGTTAAATAAATCCTTATCGAATCATGGTCTTACACTGACTAAGAAGAGGATTCGAGAAGGATTTATTTAACAAAACCGTATGAAGTGTGCCTTTTTCACATAGGAATTTTTGCTAGTGTTCGGACACTTTTGTTACCGACTGTATATGATAAAAAGAAATATGACACTTAATAAATGAATTAATTAACAAATAAATAAAATAAAGAAATAAGCACTTATAATTTTACAACATAAAATTCTAACATATGTTAATCTCATAAAGAATGGTTGTATGGCTTAAGACTGATTGACTACTCTAGGGGCCTAGGCCTACAGGAGAAATGCCCTCCGTGGGGAGGGTTCTAAGTGGATCTAGTTCGTATTTACGCGAGTTTTAGAGACAACTAGGGAAAACACCGAACGGCTAGATCGATGAGCGCGTTTTTTGATCGAACCCGGCACTTCCTATCAACCAACTTTGACCGCAGAATCGCTTGGGCACCATAGAGGGATTTACTTCTATTAATGCCTTGATTTCTCCTTTCTCCATAAAAAAAGAATAGATAAAATAAAATAGGTAAACAAATAAAATAATTTTATGTTTTTAAATGAATAAATAAGAGAACATTAAGCATTTTCATACTTTTAACCTTATTATTTCCCCCCTCGTATTTCGTATTTTTGAATAAATATAAGAAAAATATAAGGCACCTATTGAGTTTAAGCTTTATGCATTAAATAAATGTACTAGCCTTTATTTATATATTCCTGAAGAAAAAAAAAAAAAAAAACGAAATAATTAAAAGGCCTTTTTATTTATTAGTTATGTATTTTTAACACTAAAATTTCCAAAAAATGCTTTACTCTATCAATTGTATTTATATCTAAATGTTTGTTATATTAAACAAAATAATTTTTAATAAGATCAGGTAAAACAAAAATAAATACATAAATAAATAAAATAATAATAAGTGTATATTAGTTAATAATGTTAACTTAGATAATTTATTTTCAAAATTGTTCTAAAAAGAAGGGGAAAAAACCGAACACCACACGTTAAAAGGTTGGCTGTGTAATTATTGAAGTTATCGCCAAATACGAAACTGTTTTAAGAAAAGTACTTATTTAGAAAAGAATTGACGAAAATCAATGAAAATTTTTATTTCTATTAATAGAAAAAACATTTAGGAACATGAAAATTTGCTTCAAAATTTTTAAATTACATTTAATTAATATGAATTATAAGCATTTTTGAAAGTCACTATTTCTTCCTGCCTTATGTCTATGGTAACGATGCGCGAAATCGCCTCGGGCGGTCAAAGGGATCTTTCCGCCAATCAAAAAGTATGAACATCTTCTCGTATCTCTTAATCAAGAAGGGTGGTATACCTGATTAGCGACCCTTGACAACCAATCAACCATTCTTTATGAGATTAACATACGTTAGAATATTATGTTGTAAAATTATAAGTGCTTAATTCTTTATTTTATTTATTTATATATTTATTAAGTGTCATATTTCTTTTTATCATGTACGTTATTTTTTGTTTATTTATTTTTTTTCTTTTGTTTTTATCATACTTTATTCAAAAGTACAAAATACGAAAATATATATATATATATATATATATTTGTATAACATTTGAAAAAAATAAACTTTTGACATGAACAATAAGGATGTATAAAACTTTTAAAGTTAATAAATATTTTTACAAATATTAATATTATTAATGATTATGCATTTAACTATAAAATATTGGTATGTTTTTAAGTATTAAACTAATTCAATTTTCCTAAGATGAATTATTTTAAGAAAAATATGTTGGTGTTCATGTGCCAGTAGCCTACAAAAGAAAGGCCGAGATATGGGTTGAATAACTTCAGTAAGGGTGGTCTTTTTAAGGTGTTCTAGCTCATATTTACGCTTGTTTCGGAGAAAACTACAGATAATTTCGAAAAGTTAGCCCGATGAGCGCTACCTGGTATCGAACCTGATATCTCCCGTCTACCAGCTTTGAGAGCAAAGTTAATGTTACAGTCTCAAAAACATTTTACCCCCTGAAAAACCTTTTATAAACCAACTAAAACAATTTTTAAACATTTAATGTGCTGAGAATGTATATATTTGTAAGTTATTGCAATAAATGAAATTAATCATAAAGCTAAACGGTCATCTCTCAAATGAATATATCAAATCAAATTAACTGTTAAATCATCAAATTTTTACTAATTAATCTTAATACCGATGAACTTTCTTACCAGTTACTACAAGGACAAATTTGATAAAATGAATTATTTTTTAAATAAATAAAAATAATTTTATTATTATTATTATTTTTTATTATTATCAGTTTGTGTAAATATATAACTACAGTTGCATATTATATTAATAAAAAGTAAAGAGTATTAAAATTCAGAATTTATTTTTGATATGCAGTACGATAGATAAGATGGGGTAAATTATTTCTATGAATATAGAAATGTAATCTAAATTTAAATAATAATTATAATAAAAATAAAACGAATGTAACGTAATGCATAATGTAACTTAGTTTAATTGCAAAGAGAAAATTTTTTGCTTTACTTTAGAGAATATCTTTAAAAACTTACACCGATAAATCACCAAAATGCGCGATCAGCGCCAAGCATTGTAAAACGGGTTACCGTAGCAAGAGGGAATCTGGACAAGCGTTTATCCACTGAGCATGCGTACTAAGTACCTGTCGTATCTCTGAGATTACCCAGGGTCACGGACTTAGATAACAAGGACTGTTTTCCCCAACGGAGGCCGTCCTTCAAAAATGGACCCGAAATGGTCGCTATTATTCGTTCGCCGCTAGGGGGTCGTATGTGTTTTCTGACTGTCCACTAACGCCGTAGAATAGCATTGTGAGCAGACGAAATTTTACTTTTATTTTCAGTTTTATTTTTAATTTATTTTTAATATTAGATTTTTTTATTATGTCACACTGTTACGCACCGGGTTGCACCTCTGGATATCGAAATGTTCGGAAAAAAAAAAACAAAAAAAAAAAAAACAAGGAAATAGGTGAAAAGAACCCAAGTTTATTTCGTCCACCTAATGTAAGCTATTCATTTTAATGTTTTATTGAATGATAAAATTGTTGTCTTATAAATATTCTATTGCTATACAAAAAAAAAAAAAAAAAAAGTCTGATTTAATTAAAATGGTTCTTAGTAAAATTCTGTTTGATAGATTTTTTTTTTTAATTAATTAAAATGTAATTTTTCAGGTCACTTTGCATTAAGATTTTAAAATTTGAGTGCTAACAGTATTCCTTTTTTTATATTATTCGGCTAAGACATGCGAGCTTGCAATCTTCCGAATTTAAATCATGTTAATTATAAATCACGTTTTTTTTTTTTTTTTTTTTTTTTTTTTTAATTGGAGCTTAAAAACAAATATTTTAAAAATCTTGAATTGTAAACCGATTTTGGCAAGAGTTAAAAATTGGTTGACATGAGTTCACAGTCATACTTTTTTCAATGCATTTCAAAATTACTGAGTTTTAAGATATTTTAAAAATAATTTAAAATGTGATTTTTTTTTTTTTTTTTTTTTTTTTTTTCCAGGCCACTTTGCATTGACATTTTAAATTAATTTTACAAACTGCCAATGTTTTAACTTCTAATTCATGTTAGATGATAAATCACGTTATATTATTATCATTATTATTACCATATTATAGAAATGTATTGTTTTTAACAAAAAAGAAATTTTTAATTGGTTTTGTCAAAAATTAAAAATAATGATTATGATTTCACAGTAAAAAACTCCTAAATTCAGTTAAAAATTGGAGATTTTAAAGAACAATTATATTTAATTAAATTCATCACCAGTGCCATAAAACTCTATGTAACTTGTTTTTCATTCCTTTTTCATGTTAATTTTCTTATATAATAAAAGGTATTTTACATGATTCCCTGTCTTTTCTTTTGATAACAGAGTAAAAGAAAATCATCGTATGCATTTACTTAAAATATATATATATATATATATATATATATTCCATCCTTTTTTTAAAAAATTTCAACTGATACAGATAACATATATATCTCAAAATTTATGTATAATCACTGGTTATTTCGCTATGCAAAATGGAAAAGAACTATAATAATGTTTAAATGGTTATATATATATACAATTGAACTTTGTTAACGAGAATCTCAAGGAGGATAAAAAATTTGTTCATGGTATCAGTAGTTCATTCTATCAGTAACTAATCTTCATATTACTAAAGTAATCTTCATTTTTACGGGGATCGTGGAAACAGTTCATGTTAAAAGTAATTCATGGATTGGATTGGATTTCGGAATAAGGCTGATTGACTGCTGTAGGTCCAAGGCCTGAGGGGAGTGCCTTTCATGGGGTCTTTCTAAGGGGTTCTAGCCTGTATTTACGCAAGTATCGGAGAAAAACACGGCAAACTCTGAACGGCGAGGCCGACGAGCATGACCTGGGATTGAACCCGGTTCCTCACGTCTACCAGCTTTGAGCGCAGAACCGCTCGGCCGCTGGTGGGCAAAAAGTAATTCATGTTAACAGTGTTCACATTAACGAGGTTCGACTGTATTATATTACTTCTTATTCCACTGAGATTCAGATAAATATTTCAAGAATTTAATTAGCTTCAATTTCCACAGAATTTGTAAACTGAAGTTCCTCATTTTTTTTTTCTTCACATTTTTATCAACATGCTATTTTTATTGCCATCTTTTTTTATTTCTTAGAAATAATTCTAATAAATATTACATGCATTATTTCTTAAACAAGCTATGCTAATATTGATAAATTTTAATAACATCTTATTTTTAACACGCTTGAGTCACATTGCCCATTTATCTATAAAAATTAAGGATTAAAGCATATATCATTCTCCTTGGGTCATATTGTATAATACATAGTGGCAAACCTTATATTTCAAAAATTAAGAAATGAAAGAAGAAAGAAATCTCCTAAACAATTTATAAATTGAATCAATTTTTTTTAAAGTAATTTTTATTACCTTTCAGAAATGTCAGGTTCGATTAAAGGTCATGCTCATCGACCAATACGTTAGGAGTTTTTCGTGGTTTTCTCAGAAACTCGCGTAAATGCGGGCTAGAACCCTTAGAAAGACCCCCACGGAGGGCATTCCACCTATTGGCCTAAGAACATAGCGTAGGCAATCGGTCTTAAACCCAAACATTACTTTTTTATTATGTTGTTATAACAGGTTTTTTTTCCTTCTTTTTTTCCCATTTCTTGTTGCACAAGTAGAAAAAAAAATGCATTCTATAAAGAGAAAAATGTTCTCTAAGCTTCAATATAATAGTTTTTAATTAAAAATATTACTATAGGAACTTGTTAAAAAAAACTGAGAGAATACTTTAGAAGAAGAGAGTATTATTTTACATGCGAGAAACAGTGGTATCATACTGTTTGTTGCAAAGATGGATGTTCATAGAATTACATTATACAGTATATTTTTATAATTCCATTTGCACATTCAGAAGTTTCTCGACCATTAAATCTGTTCTAGTTCTTCAAAAATTGACGGTGAACGTGAAGTGTCGGGTTCGATCCCAAATCGCGCTTATCGGTCTAGCTGTTCGGAGCTTTGCGCGTTTTCTTTTTCTTTTTCCTGAAACTTGCGTAATTGTGGACAAAGGCCCTTTAGAAGGACTGCCACGGTGGGCAGACCCAGGCCTTGGACCCTAATGCAGCCAGCTGGCTTTAATCTCCAACACCAACATTGATTTTAAGCTATAAAGTCAGATGAATGACCTAAAAACAGTTTTCGAATCCTTTAGAAGAAAATATTCAGAATTAAAAAAAATTTCCCATACAGTATTGTGGGTTTTGGTTCCAAAAATAAATAAATAAAAAAATTAATTAAAAAAAATGCACCTTTAGCTTTTTGAAAGGGAATGCTCAAATTATTATGATTGACTCTGCTTTTCATTACATTGATTTTTATATCGCGCATATTTATATATATATATATATATAAGTTAATTTTATTTTTTGAATAAATTATTTGCTTTAAATGAGTAGCAAATAATACAGATTGAAAATCTCTTTAAAGTGCAAATTTTAAAATGAAAAATATTGATAAAAATTAAAAAGTGCTGTATTTCGGTTTATGGATTTATTGGATTTGGGAATAAGGTCGATTGACTACTGTAGGTCCTACGTCTGAAGGGGAGTGCCCTCCGTGGGGGGTCTTTCTAAGAGATTTCTAGTCCGTATGCACACAATTTTCGGAGAAAAACACGGAAAACTCTGAATGACTAAGTAGACAAGCGCGACCTGGAATCGAACCCAGGCACTTCCCATCACTCAGCTTGGAGCGCAGAACCGCTTGACTACCATTGGAGTCTCGGAAGAGGGAAAAGGGCGGCCTTTGTAAAAATATCGTAATGAATTTTTAAAATTTTTCTTTTTTACATACTTTGTATTTTTTTTTTCTTTTTTTTTGGAAATGCTGGCATAAATTGTGATTTTTTAAATACGTTCATTGTTTTAAATTATGAAAATTCATATTTTCATATTTATTTTTTAAATATCATATGTTTTCATTATTATTTCATTACTATTTCGTCTTTTTTTTTTTTCGGGGGGGGGGGCGAATTGTTTATATTTATAGATATATTTACATACTAGCAGGCGACGCCCGCTTCGCTGGTCCCTATTTTTAAATGAATCACTACAATTACTGAATTTTCAGAATTGCATTAATTTTTATCACGTGAAAAAAAAAAAAAAAAAAAAAAAGAGAGAGAGAAACAAAATCTAATTAGGAAAAATGTCGCACCGGGTTCTCACTGTCTTCGGAAAAAATTCCCAAAATGTTTTAACTCTTATTTCTATTATTTTCCCCCTTCGCCCCCCCTCCCGTCTATCCTAATAATTTTACAAATTCGAAAATATCCGCAATCGATTTGTAACTATCAAAAACCTCTATGCACCAGTTTTGAACGATCTATCTCTATTTTTTTTGCCCCTCCCAATAATTTAAAAAATTCAAAAATATCCGCAATCGATTTGTAGGTATCGAAAACCTCTATGTACCAATTTTGAATGATCTAACTCTATTTTATTTTATTTTTGCCCCTCCGCCCCCCTTCCCGGCCCTTTTAATAACTTTACACTTTCGAAAATATCCCCATTTGACTTGCAGGCCTCTAAAACCTATCTGTACCAATTTTGAACGGCCTAACTGTATTTCTATTTGTTTTTGCCCATAGCCCCCCTTCCCGCCTCTCCTAATAATTTTACAAATTCGAAAATATCCCCAATCGATTTGTAAGTATCGAAAACCTCTATATACCAATTTTTTCGATCTAACTCTATTTTTATTTTTTTGCCCCCCTCTCCCCCCCTTCTCGCCCCTCCTAATAACTTTACACTTTCGAAAAGATCCCCATTCGACTTACAGGCCTTTAAAACCTGTCTGTACCAATTTTGAACGGCCTAACTGTATTTCTATTTGTTTTTACCCCATAGCCCCCCCTTACCCCCCACCTCCCCTCCTAATAATTTTACAAATTCGAAAATATCCCCAATCGATTTGTAAGTATCGAAAACCTCTATATACCAATTTTTTCGATCTAACTCTATTTTTATTTTTTTGCCCCTCCCCCTTCTTGCCCCTCCTAATAACTTTACACTTTCGAAAATATCCCCATTCGACTTGCAGGCCTCTAAAACCTATCTGTACCAATTTTGAACGGCCTAACTGTATTTCTATTTGTTTTTGCTCCATAGTCCCCCCCCGCTGCTGCCCCACCTGGGGGCTGAATTTCTAAAATTCCAGAAATTGGTTTTTAGATATTTGCATTAGCTATATCTTATAGCAAAAATTCCACGTATATCTACTTTTTGTGTTTGAGATATATAGGATTATGCAAAATCACGTTTTACGCGTGTGAAATCACGTTCCCCCCCCCCTTCCCCGCGGGGAACGAATTTTAAAAATTCCAGAAACCGAGCTATAGACGTTTGTATTGTATTAGCTATATTTTAAAGCAAAAATTTCACGTATATCTGTTTTTTTTGTTTGAGATATATAGGATTACGTGAAATCACGTTTAACGCATGTGAAATCACGTTTCGCCCCCTCCCCCCCTTGGGGACCGAATTTCAAAAATTCCAGAAATCGATTTTTAGACATTTGTATTAGCTATATTTTAAAGCAAAAATTTTAATGATATATGTTTTTTTGTTCGAGATATTTAACATGTATTTCATTTAATTCTCGCGTTAAAGCGCTCTTTCAAGTCTGAAATGGAAAGGCAGTCGATGCGAGCGCCATTTTCTAAAAGCGACCAAAATGGGGCCTTTCTGATAACACAGCGTCGGCGGTCCATAGTGTACGACCATGTCCAGGGTTCTATACAACGAGATATATAAATTAGAGTGCTGATTCAATGGATGAAGGATTAACTTTCCGTGGTTCAAGATGAATCACGTGACATGCTTGAATAGGTTGCTGTGTTTGGCCCTTTATCGCTATTTTGGCATTTAAAATATCAGTTCGACAAATTATCATTATTATTAGGTAACATGACAGTCCTATGAGCGAAATAAATTGCTTTTAAAATAATTTTACACATATTTCACATTTTAATAAATAATAAAATACCTTTCTTTTCATCGTTTCTCAACAAACTTTAAAAGTGTTTATAAAAGAAAATTTAAACTTTTAAAGAGCTAAATTTAACAACAAATAATAATTTTTCAACTATTTTTAAGCATTTTATCGGTTAAAGTTCAACTACACGAAATAAAAAAGAAGTAAAATCAAAATCAAAATGGTTTAGAACAAAAGAATATTAAACTACGTAAAGTAAACAAAAACATTGAAACCGTTGCCATAGAAATGTACTGAAAATGAGCTGTTACCAAGGGTACCACCGAATACGCATGTGCAAGCAGTGGCGGATCCAGAACATCACTTTTGGGGGGGGCTAAGATTTTTCAAAGTGTTATTCTTGACCAATAAAAGATTTACAATTGCAATATTCAATAGTGAATGTCACTGTTTTGGGGGGGGCTTCAGCCCCCTAGCCCCCCCCTTAAATCCGCCACTGTGTGCAAGGAAAGCATATCACATGACTCATCTTGGACCTTCTCAAGGGTTACCATTTATCACTCTCACGGATTAGGAGACCAGGATAGAACACTAGATAGGGCAGCGAGCGCGAAAATAGAAGCTTTCCTTTCCGCATTAATTCAGCTGACCAGAGTAAGCGATCCGATCGCCGCCTGGTGTAGTACCTTTGAAACTTATCGGAAGAAAGGGAAAGCCCGCCCCTTAGGCTTCAGTCATCCAACGAACGAACAGCCAGAAATGTAAAAACGCGCTGATTGGTGGATTTTCGAGATTGGTCGCCCTCTATATGAAAGATGAAAATTACTACCTTCCCGTAACGTTAGTAATATATCCTATAGAATCTCCTAATCCGTGATCACTCTACTTTATATATCTCGTTGGTTCTATACCTGATTAGAAATCCTGATCAGTTTTGCCTGCCCTCCTGTGAGCATTTTGTCAACTAAAATCTGAGGATTTTTTTTTTTTTTTGCTCGGAACTTGCGGCTTGATATGATACTCCTTAACCCCTAACCTTATTCTTTCTTACTCTACCTCTACCTGCATCTGCAAGGTTTCGGGCGTGTTCACGTATCTCCTCGATCTCCACAACTCCCCGAGTAGTTGACGTCACAAATCCCCTAACTGATCTACTCGAGGAGATGATTCTTGAACGCCTTTTCGGTCTGTTTTGGGTAGAAACATGGCGGCTAAAGTAAATTCTTTTATAAACAACTTTTTATATCGCTTTTAAATATTAATGAATAATGGAGATATATTTCAAGTTTAAAATTAGAGTAAAAGAGACTGTACTTGATGAAAAGAGTGTGAAGAGAAGAAATTTTAAGGAAACTGAAGGATATATTGAAAACATCATTCCTAGACTCTCAAATTTTCAGCTCCAAAATTACTTCAGTAGAATTCAGTTTCACAACTGAACATATTTAAAAGTTATTTCTGAAAAGATTTTTTACAGTATATGAACTGAGTTTTGAAAATATTTAATTTTTCGAAAATAGTGCTGTTATTTTTTATTTATCGTGATTATTGTTTTGCTGTGAAAAGTTTTTTTTTTTTTTTTTTTTTCTGAGTAAGATTTACATGAGCATATCAATAAATATTGAATGCTTCATACTCTTATTTTATACTTGTGCTGTGTTCTATACTCGAAGAATATCTGCTAATGTTGTGATGGAAATGTCAAGTGAATTGTTCTTCTGTGTTTGGTTTTATTTATATTGCCATGCAGTAGAGCAGTTCTCTTAGATACAACCTTTCTCTTCATAAAGATAAACTGGAGTTCATAGGTATGTATTAACTTTTATGTAAGATTTTAAATACTATTACAAAGAAAGGAGCAGGGTCATGCTACCCCTCTGTTATTTTTTATAACATGTTTGTATTAAATTAGGTAATATGTTAAGAAAAATTTGTGATTGTTTAAATAAAACA
Organism: Salticus scenicus; assembly: GCA_963930645.1. Lineage (NCBI taxonomy): Eukaryota > Metazoa > Arthropoda > Arachnida > Araneae > Salticidae > Salticus > Salticus scenicus. The sequence goes on from OZ005658.1 coordinate 241,282,018, forward strand.
TTTTTCTTATATTGTTTCATATTTAACTACATTTAACTTACGAAGTAAAGTATTTAAATAGTTAATTTCTTACTATAACATTCATTCAAATGTACATAAACCGTTTACAATTATAATCATGTTGCTAATATAGTAGAGAATTTGAATTGACTAATATAGTTTAAACACTTTCAAAGTTGTAGTAGTATTTATCACTTTAGTTTATCAATATCTATATGTGCACTTCTATTTCTGTAAATATATTGAAATGCCTTAAAATTGGTGTATGTTATTTAGGTTTTTCCCTGAGGCAGAATTTAGCGATACTGTGTCACTGTCACAGAAAAGAAAAGAAATTTTCGCTTGCAGAGGGATTTACTGATAATAATTACAGATATTCTGATATTTCAAAAGAAAACAAAGATTTGTGTTACATTTAAGAATTCTACAGTGTATTAATAATATTAATATCTATGCAATTGAATGTCATCTTGCAGAAAAGGTTTGCATGAATGATACTTGTCACAGAAAGCATAAAAATATTCTGCCACAGGGAGGTTTATATAGCATGCTTCTTATTTTAAATTACATTCATATTTGTGTAAAAGCACTTATAATAAAAATATTTGGATATTTCACGGTCTGTGAAAGGTATTTCTTTAAGCATATTTTATCTGTTTGCTTAGAGTTGCTCTGTTTTTTCCATAGTGGAAAGAACATCGTTAAAACTGTCCCAGACAAAATACTATTTCATCTACTTTTGTCCACTATTAATTATTTGCGAGTTGTAAATTTAAAATTACCCTTGTTTCCATATACATAAAACAATTCTTTATTAATGTGTATTTATAACCATTTTAAATACTGGAAAATCAGCAAAATTTACAATAAACAATAAATCTGAATTATTCTGTTGGTGAATTCAAAAGCGATATTTTATAGTTTTTATTTTAATCCTCTACGGCTTTCAATTGCATTATCATTTCTTCTCTCATAGTCATTACTATCTTTTAAGAATTTGTTATTAAGCACTATAGAATTGAATGGGTCACATTTCTTTCATGCAGTTTTTCTTACCTTTCAAACATACATACTATGTAAGGTAAGTATTGTAATCTTAACATAACGAAAATTTAACTTTAATATATAGGTGTGTTTAGTGCTGCACCAAGTAGCACTTTGGCCGAGTACCGAACACCAAGTAGTTGTAAGAAAGAATTGATGCATGTATGAGGAAATTTGCACAACTTGGGGGAAAAAAAAAGCCTTTTGAACCCAAAATATTTTAGTTAAATGGCAAACAGCATGCTTTCCTGTAGAACTTTCGTAGTGTATATACATAATTAGGTTCATTACTATATTTTGATACTTTTAGTGGAGTGGATTATTAAAAGCATAACTCATAACTTTATTCTTAAAATCTTTCTTAGATGCAAAATTATCCTCAGATAATTCTTAGAGATACAAAACTTCCTATGCATTAAGAATTAAGACATATGAAATGAGAACATTAAATATTTTATAATTTCAAACATGATACGATTCATTAATCTTCAGACTGTAGAAATGTAAAATGATAGGTGGTTTTAGGCCTTAATTGGCAAAACTACAGATTTTATTATTGAAATGTATTTTAAATGATCTTTTAGTGTATTTATCTTTTATATATACTGCAAAAACACCTTTACTCGGTTAAATAAATGCCCCCCCCCTTTGTCCCTCTTTTTACATTAATTTTATTTGTTCTTAAAATACCAAATAAATTCCTATCGGTAGACTGTATCCAAATAGATGATAGTTTTTTACATTATTTTACAGTGTATATTTTTCTTTAGATTCAAAATCAGTCTTTTTCTTACTGATTTGAAGGTATCTTACTTTTACTTACACAAATGTATAAATTAAATTTTTATGTTAATATTAAATAAAGGTTATTTTTTTTTAATGTTTTATTTTTGTCTGATTTACGGATACAATTTTATATACTAAGTTTTTATAAAATATTGCATATTATATACGTACAAGATAGTTATAATTAAATTCTTATAGCTAAAATGGACAAGCTCATATCATGAATTGTCTCTAAACCAAATTTAGTGGTAGCCCGTTTTAACTGCAGAAAGCTGTTATAGCGAAAATTTTAATTATAATGACTCTGTATTTATATTTTCATAATCATTTTGTTTAGTTATAAAATAAATATCTATCAATGACACATTTCTTTCAATAATGCATAAAAATAGTGAAATCCCTCAACTACTCGGCATTGACTGAATACTTAGCCTAAATTTGGCCGAGTATTTACTGACTATACTTGGTACAGCTCTAGGTGTATCTCTAAGTTTTGAAGTTCCCTGAGTTCAAATTTTTTTTTTTTTTTTATGATGATGTATGTATGTGAGTGAACATGATAGCGTCTAATGGCTGTATATTGACCATTAACTTTAACTCTGGGTTCAATGCAAAAACTTGAAAACTGTCTAATGTCAGGGTGTAGCTTTCCAACAAAATTTGGCATGTTGCTTCTGCCATCTAGCACGAAGGATTGCTTATTTTCAGCTAAAAAAATATGAAAAAAACAATGCCATTAGATGGCAGAAGCATTGCGTGAAAATTTGCTGAAAGGTTGCACTCGGCGGGGGATTTATAGATTATTTTAAATGGCATTTTTATTAACATATCCTTTAAGTTTACTAACAAAACAATTCAAGTTGGTGGTAAGGGGTCCCCAGACCCTCAGATGTTTAAAATGGTTCCTGCCAAGACTCGAGGGGTTCCTATGCAAAAACAAAGAAATTTTAAGAAATGAATTTAGTAACAATGCTAGGGAATGAAACAGAGTTACTGCATGCCTTTATATGGAAGAACAGATTAAAATAAGTCTTATCATACTAAATTAAATTCTGTTTTGTGCAGAATTTTATATCTATTCAGAGGTTAATCCAGAACAAATTTAGTGCCGCATTGAGGCACTTTCACAAAGTCAATTTTTAGCAATGAGGTACCTTCACAAATTCAACTTTCAGCAAAGAGGTACCTTCACAAATTCAACTTTCAGCAAAGAGGTACCTTCACAAAGTCAATTCTCAGCAATATAACTGCACACTGAAACATTTTATAATCTTCACTGCATCAAACACAGAAAAATACCCTCAGTTTGAATATTTACTGGAGACAATGATAGATATCTAAGTAAACACCTACTTATCTTACATATAATAAACAAATTAACTCTGCCATATATATATTTATTTTTACAACTGTTTCATTTTATTTTTTAAATGTATTTTAAAATTAAAAAATAAAACTGCTTTACGTATTTCAGTTAATTGTTCTGAAGTATCATTAATTTTCACAAACTTACTTGATGTTTTCACAAATTATTTTATAAATTCACAAATGGGGTACCATTTTTAAAAAGCTGGATTAATCCCTGCTATTACTTAAGAATCAAAAATCGGCTTAGTTTTTTTTTTTTAGAATGTCAATTTAATTGGGACGGCTCTTAGTTATGCTTGGGGAAAATTTGTTTGATAGATTTTTTAAAAAAATAATTATAACATAATTTTTCAGGATACTTTGTATTGCAGAAATAGAACACTGGTGCAGAACTTATACCACTACTAATGAAACAAAGTTTTCTACTTCTTAAATCAATGATTGTATATCTAGAGAAATTTCATACACAAATACTGGCATAAATTCCGCACCAGCATTCCATCCCTTGTATTGCTGTTTCAAAATTTGCAAACTGGCAATCTTCTAATTTGAATCATGTTAGATTATAAATTGGGTGTTTATTCTACATTGAAGTATAAAAATAATTACTTTGAAAATTGCAAAATTTAAACTGATTTTTACAATAAACAGCTTATTAAGATTTTGAAAAGCAGTAAAAGTGCATAAAATAAAATTAAGGATGTTATAATTAAAAAAAAAAAAAGATAATTTCCTAATAAATGGCTAAAATTTTACTATTTAATGCTACTTTAATGTTAATATGCATTTTAAATGCCTTTTTAATATTATTTCAATACTTAAGTTTTAAGTTGCCCTCATTGAACATTTAATGATATAAATGTGAATATTCAATTGAGAATGGGGAAGTTTTCCTTTTTCCTTTTATTCAAACTATTCCCCCACCCCATACTGTTTGTTTTCTGATCCGAATCACAAACAAACCACGACAATTCTATTCTTGTAGTAGAATTATCCTTGTTTGTTTGCGACTCGAACTGAAGAATAAACAGTTTGCAATAATGATGTGAAATGCATATTATCTTTTGAATTTGTTATAACATTAAATTTATCTAATTAAAAGAGTAGTTTAAAATCATGGAGTTTAAAGGTATTTAAATTTTTATTTTAAACAATCTTTATACAAATACTTCTTATACTATTAAATTACTACCTTAATTATGATGGCTTTCAAGATTTTTTCTAAGATGTGAAAAACTCATAAAATCGATTTTAACGTTGTCTCTTACAATGGCATCTTCTGAAAAAAACTCTTAAAGAAATAAATGTATTTACTTGATGCATTTACTTTAACCTAATTTTCTGAGTAACTTTTGTATCTCTTTCATATTTTAGTTTTCCTGCAAGAATTAACTTACAAATCTCCTTTGTAAGTTAATGATATAACTGTTTTTGTAACAGAGTAATTAAACACAATCGTAAACTTTAATAATTGCATTTTGAATCTAAAAGCAATTAAAGTTATACGTTCAAGCTACAGCTGCAAGGCTGTATAATAAGTCTTTATTATTATTTCTCTCATTATAAAAATTCACAAAACATTATTTCTCGTTGAGGGAAAAAATTTCATTTATATATGATTCACAACTAATCATGGAATGTAAATTGTATGATTAACCCTATGTTAAATATAAGTGATTGGTTTTTGATTAAATTAATATATATTAAAAATTATATTGTACATGCAAAAAAGGCTCAAATAATATATATCCTATGTACATCCTACAAAGTATTATAAAATAGTTATAGGGGGAAAAAAAATACAAATTTATTTAAGTGGAATAAATGATTGCTTAAAATAAATAGTCTTTAAAAATGTAGAATGAAAATGGGTTTGAATAATTAATTAAATTTAAGTTATTTTGCATGAAATTGGAAGTTATTTTAAATTGTAAATATGAAAAAAAAAAGCAAGTAAAAGAGAATTAAAATATTAAGAAAATAACCAATATCGTTAACTTTTTTTTTTTAGTTTTGATATATATTTTGTATTTTCTATCTTGTTCAATCGAGCGTCGCTAATATTTCTAAAAAAAAAAAAAAATGCAATTGTACAATTAATAAAAATTCATATTCTTCTTAGATATTACTAAAATATTTCAGCAAAACACATCACCGTAATGATATTCAGCATTTGTTTACGTCTGTTGCTATGCTGTTGCCACGCTTTCTATCATCTCCCCGAAGAAAATTATCGGGGAAATTGGGGAGTTGCTGATCTCCTCGGTCAGAAGTCGTGAACAGCTTATTTTTCTGATCGAGGAGATCGGGGAGAAGTTGTGAACAGCTTGGGGAGTTAACGAGGAGATCGATCAGATCGAGGAGATATCGTGAACACGGCCTTCTAGTTCTAGATTAGATATTTCGAAATTATCTAAACTTCTAAACGACCCTTTTGCAGTTTGCACTGCATGCAATACATTTTGTCTTTTTTACAATGAATTTGTTATTTTATTAAATACTTTATGTTATTTTTTGAAGCCTAATTTCTCTAATTTGAAATATGAGTATATTTTTATCAAAAAGATACCCTTGGGCTTTAACATACAGGATTTCAGGTACTTTTGTATTAACAGCATGTTATTAAATGAATCTAATAATGAAATGAAGTATAACGTGTACAAGTCTATCATAATGTTCATAGTAAGTTTAATAAACATAAAACTATATAATTAAGAATATATAAATTTTATATTCAGTATAAGTTTATCTTAAGAACGATTTATTGCTGGCATGCAGTTAATACGAAAATACCGGATTGGATAATATTTCAAGGATAATTTCCAACTGCCTGTTTGATATTGTAGTATTTTAATTTATATGTTGATAAATTATTTTGAAACTGTAAAAGCATGAAGCTATGCATTAATGAATTCATTACATTTTCTCAAAATTTTAAAATACAATTATTCTACTATAACTTTAGGTTAAAATTTGTGTACTGAATAAAAAACTCCACATGGCCTGGATCTTGTTTTATATTTCAAAACAATTTTATGTTGTATGTTTTCTTGTGTCTCTTTTGTTCATATTTATATATAGAGAAATTAATTATTTAGCAACTGCCTTGAAGTTTATTTTTTTCCATGTAAAAATATTTAAAATGTTATCTTAGGACAAGTATATAGTCATAAGTATTTTAATAAATATGAATTAGTTTCTAATAAGTCAAATTGATTACTCACAAATTTTAAACTTAATTTTAACTCGGTTTAATCATTAAATAATCATCCCCCCCCCCCATAAACCAGAAATATTGATTATATTTTAAATAGACAGTACAATGTTTTAAAAAAATTAATCAGCAAAATTCCTAAAATTATTTTATGCAAAGCCCACCTAACCTCAGAGGGGCTGCGGGATAAATTCTCAATTGCCCCCTCCCTCTATTTCTCTATGAATTTTTTCTCTTCACTTAAATCTAAAAATACCTAATTTTTAAACACTTAATGTACAGTTATCGGGATTGGTTTAGTTTGGTATACCACCCTGATGCCAAATGTGGCACAAAACCTGTTTCTAAGGGCGATAAATGTTTGGACATAGCTATAATTTTAAAATTTGGGTTGACAGCTAATTGCTTGTCAATTGTTAAGTTATTTTTATAGTTTTCACAATTTAGTGTTCTATGCAAAACAGAATGAGCACAATAGCCTGCTAAAAATGTTAAAACAGGCAATTCATTCTCTACTTGAACAATATTAATACTACTACTTGAACAATAATAAACAGCTGCTGTTAACATTTGATTTGAAGTGAGATCAAAATTTGGATAATACAGTGCCTGCTCCCCATTTTTTTGGTTAACCCAGTTATTCCTCACACTCTTAATTAAATGTACAGTATCAACACAGTAAACAATGGGCAATTTGAATGGTATGGGTGCGGATAAACATAATCACATGATGGATTATTGAAGTACTTTATACATTTTCTGTTAATACTATTATTATCAGTGACAATAACAAGAACTCTAAATCCAAATTGCTCTATAGTTATAACAATTTTTTTAAGAATTGTGAATAATACCTCAGAAGTTATTGTTTTAACTGGTAAAATATATATTACATCCTTAAATTTTGAAACTAAGCTTTGCCACATGAGCACTATTTGCTGAATCTGAAGTATCATGTGCAGAACCAACGATATTCCCCCCTTTAAAATCAAAACACTCTTTTATATGAATTTCATCTATCATTAGAAACACATGAAGCTCATGTTTTTCTAATGATTTTACTCTATGCTTAGCATAAAGTAGAAATTGAGTATCGCGTAGTTCATCAATCGGATTAATATTAAACTTGCTGCTAATTCTTTTTAGAGTTGAAGGATGAGGCAAAATAATTTCACCAGACATCCTTATAAATTTATAAGCAACAGGTGATATCAAATTTAACATAAATGAAAAAATTAATGCCTCGGGGTAATACCTATAATTTTCTGGTTTGGAAATTAGTAATTTCAATCGTTTTTTGAGTAAGTTACTTAATAGTAACTTACTTTTTTCAATTACCTTTTCATTTAATTTATTTAACAGAGATATTATGATATCAACTAAAAGCTGAGTTTTGGTAAAATCATTAACATTTGTTTCAATATAGTCTAAGATAGAGAATTACACCCCTATAATTACACCCCTACCTACTCCATTAATAGCAGCACATGCTTTATTTACATCAAACTTAATTTATATAGCCACAAAGTAAAGAAGCTATTTTGTGTTCTGTTGGAAACATTTTACAATGAGTAGCATATGGCTCTCAAACGTTAGATTGAAATACAGTATTTTTATTAATGTCATTCTCTCATTCATTATAAAGTTAACTAAAAGAAATTTGCTTTTTTATGTTATTATAGTAATAAAAATGTTTTAATAAATGTATAGTGTTTGAAAATACAATTAAACTTAATCATGTTTTTATAAAGTAATTTCTAGAAGAAATTTGTCATTCCCTCACAATCATTTCCTCATTTTTCTAATTAGTAAAAATAATACTATTTCAAAAAATTATCAGTTACAGTGTGGTTTATATTATTTTTTTATTAACTGTAACATATATGTACATGCACACACACACACACACACACACACACACACACACACACACAAAAAAGAATGGAGCAATTTTATTTGGCAAACTTTTTTTTTTTTTTTTTAAAGCCCACTTTTCAGAGAATGACCCATATATATGTACTATAGTTTAAGATATTTAATTTTTTACTAAAGTACTTTACCTTTATAATACTTACTGATTTCTTTTTAAATTGTGCCTAATACGGTCAATGAATGGATAATCAATTGTAACTTGGCTCTTTAAATACTTTTTTCTTTATATTACATTATAGGATCCGTTATCCAGAAAGCTTGGGACCTGAAGTATTCTGGATAAGGGGTTTTTCTGTAATTCGGAACACTTTACTGTCAGTATGAAAAATGCATGAAAAAATTTAAAAAATAGCAGTTATGATGATATAGTATAGAAATATATTAGTTATAAATTTAATTTAATGAATTAGTACGTACACAAAATGAAACATTTTTAATTACAATTTAATAAATGAAAAACAAATAAATCATGTATAAAATTTAAATTCAGGGAGCAGAATTATGAGAACATTTCTGTAATAGTTTTTTGTTTATAATGAGTTTCTTGTACAAGTTGCTCTTGTATTTTGTACACTGACATAATTTGCTGTTCATGGAAGTAACTTCTATGTTGCATCCCAGAAATGAGTTGCTCAGTGTAAAATATGAGTTTCTCATTCGAAATTTTCTCAACTATTTCAATTTGATCATGATCAACATATCATTTGTCACCATTTCACAAATCTCACTGTCAGTCATCTGATGATTGACAGGAGTGTTTTCATCAGCATTCAAACAATCCTCTACTGCCTCTTGAGAGAATTGCAGAATCTGGCAACATTCGTAATCCGTTGTTGTTTATTGACACTGCATTGATCGCAATGGCAGATTCACTGATGGAAAAAGTTTCTGATTTTTCCTACGCTCAGTTTTTTTTTTAAAAAAGGAAATTTTGTATTTGTTACTTGTCCATAATTGATAAAATATGGATCAATTGAAACAAAAGTCTCAAAGCTAAAAACAAAAAAGAAAGAATAATAATGGGCAATTTTCTGCTCACCATATTTCTTCAGAATAACACAATTACCTTAAATAACATTTAATTATAACTATTTTTTTTTTAATATAATGCTTGTAGCAGAATAAAATTTATATACAGATACAAGTTTTATTCAGAAGTAGGTACCGTAATTTTGCGCGCATAGTCCGCATGTGAAGTTTTATGTAAAAATTATTTCCAATATCATCAGATTGTCCGCACTACCGTATAGTCCGCAGGAGAAAAATATAACCCCAAGAAAACAGCAAGTAAAACACTATTATGTAGTTTTATATGAAAATATTAAAGCATTCCCACTATTAAAATAAATAGTATAAAGAAAAGAAGTACTTGTTAATAAACCATATTTTAAAAATTATACATTAAAAGAAACCTTTAAAGTTGATGTTTATATTTTCTATCGGAATTCCCGGTTGAGTCATTGAGTGAGTTTTACTTTCCTACTAGAATGTCACTATGGCTGATTGTATGTGATTCAGCACTAGGAGATATATTTTTTGGAAGACTATCTCAAAGTTTGTCATTGGTATTGCTCAACAGTAAAACTCCGACGATATTTTGCTAACATAATTTAAAAAATAACAGTACAGGAATATTCAGCAACGTGCTATTCTAATAGTGATCTTTTGCTTTATGCTCCATGGTTCACTACCGATACGATATACAATGCGATGTTTTCTTTGCGTCTTGTTCTTTTGTTTATGTTTATATTTGATCGTCAGAATCAGCAGTTCGTAGTATTTGCATGTTTAATTCTGATTTTGAGGATTTGAACTGTGAATAACTAGCAGATAATCCGCACCACCGTATAGTCTGTGGGTGAAAAAATTTGCCTTTTTTACACACATAGTCCGCGGACTGTAGCGCGAAATTACGGTAGTAAAAATATAATTTTCACTGATGCTATTGTACATCTTTTCACTCCTAAATTTTGCCATAGTTAAAAAGTTTTGGTTAGCATTTTGCTTTCCGGTTTTCGGAGCGTTCCATATACCGGGACGTTGGATAATGGATCCTGTACTGTATATTAGTAAATTTACCTTTGACTAGAACATAAAAATATTAATTAACACCTATTTTTTTCATTGTCCAGGATGTCTAAACATTACCCCAAGGATTAGAAAGGCCTATACTCATCTCAGTTTATCAATCTTGGAATTTTCTGTTAATAAATTAGAAGGTAATGATTTTCTGCTTTAATACCATTTAAAATCTGAAAGTAAACAAATATACACAACAAACAAATTTGAAAATATTGAAAGTAAAAGTTGGTACCACATTTTTCGGGAGATACGCCGCACCGCTATATAGGCCGCACCAACGAAAAATCGGCAAAATTAAATAAACTTTCATCAGATAAGCTGCAGCCTATACCATAAATAATCTACTAAAATAGTTCTTTGCACATACATCGATATTGTAAATATTGATGTATGATATTAAATGCTCAAAGAAAATGCGTCAATATCATATAAATATCAATGTATTTTCTTTCAGCATGTAATTTTTCTTTTCTTTTCTTAATATTAATGCATTAGTAATGAAATGTTAAAATCTTATACAGTACAAAGTCGGAAAAAACAGACATTTTCGATCACTTTAATTTTCCCAATATATATATATATATTTTAAATTATTATTTTCAACTATTTTTAATTATGTGAATTAAATTAAAATATTAGATAAAACTTGTCGAAAAATAAGCTTTATCTAACATTCCAACTGCATTTTTAGATGACCCCCCCCCTCCCCCTATTTTTAATGTTTTAATTCATCATTATAAATGATTATCAGGATTATTTGATGACATGCTTTCTAAGATTTTGAAAAGCTTGTTGTTTTTACTTATTCTAAAAAATTTATATGTATAACCTAGAAAATGTCACAAAACAAATGTTAAAATAAGTTTAAAGATTAATTAGATAAGAAAAGTTTTAATAGAAATCACTTAATATAGTTTTAATAGAAAATTGTTTGGTTTTACACATTTCTTTTTAAATTAAATCATTAAAATTTTTTGCTATCTGGATGCGTATTAAAAAAAAAAAAAAAAAAATTAACAAAATAAAATATCAGCTGATGAATTAATGTTACAGATGCTATCAAAATAGATCACTGAACTTGTTTACTTGATTTTGTGCAATAATATCAAGAGTTCTGGTTGAAAACTAAAAGAACATAAAAAAAAAAAATAATAATAAAATAAACAAATATAATAGCATAAGTTGTTCTTTCTGATTTTATTTTTCTTTTGATAAAGATCGCTTCTAAAAGTATTTTTGCAAGGGAAAAAAATTCCATATTTTTTTTCTGTAACAAATAGGCTGCACCATTAGATAGGCCACAGTTACATTATTTAAACTTTAATGCTCGCTATACACGGACGAGACATGAGACAAAGTTTGAAGCGACGTGCGACACGCTCTAAATACAACTTCATCTCCTGAAAACTGTTTAGAGCATGCGTGTGTCGCATGTCACTTCAAACTTTGTCTGGTGTCTCTTCAGTGCGTAGTGGGACTTAAACACGCATAAGCTGTTTAATACTCATCGTCTTATCTCCCGAAAATTACGGTAGTTAATTTTTCAGAGAAATTTTTCTAGTGAAATAAGAAACTTGCTAATATGTGGATTTCTGCTTGCAAAATTTTTATACAATGGAAAAAGACATTTAAAAACTTATAAAAGTTAACAGCTTTTAAACACCAAGTGCGTCTAAGAATTCCCCAAAGTTTTGTGTCTAAAAATTACCCTGGTTACCCCTAACTGATACAAAATCTTTTTTCTCAGGCATAACTCGGCTGATTTCATCATTATTATAAAAGTCAATCACAGCCTTATATGTTTTTTCCATCCAGATTTTTTCCTTGCTTAGAGTTGAAAGAATGCCTTTCTCCTTAACTAACTTATTAAACTGCTGTAACCATATAATCATCAGTTCCCGACTAACAACTTTTTGTCCCCAGGGCACTTTTAAATTTTTAACTGTAAAAAAGATCACCCAACCTACTCAAAAGCTTGTGAAAAATTTAAATTTGAGAAAGAAATACAAACTGTCTGAACAAATTAAAGCATCTCATACTTTAAAGCCAGAAAAATTGTCAATTCTAGAACTCCAGCTATTGGAAAGTCTTTTGCTGCTGCTGTAACATCATCAAAAAACCAAAAATCATACCAATCTATCGTCACACAGACAGATACTCTAACAATTGTTTTATCAGATGATACTAACAAAGACATCTCTCCTAAAGTACCAACAAAACCTAATATGTCCTCTCCCGCAGCACAGTCCCCCCAGGGGGGTACCTTCTTTAGGTAATCAGGGGGAGTCACGCACCCCGGGCCCGAGTGATCTTTTTTTCTCTCCCTTTATTTTATTTATTTATTTATTTATTTATTTTTATATTTATATATATATTTTTTTACATTCTACCCTCCTCTTTTATTTCTTTCATTTTTTTTTTCCGCTAATAAGTTTTTGGCATTTTTTTCTTGCTTTTTTGTCGAAGTAGTATTTTTGGTTTTTTACTGCCAATCAGGTTTTGGTACTTGTTCTTGTTTATTGTTCTTGTAAAAAAAAAAAAAAAAAAAAAAAATTAAAAATTTGAAAAACTTACAAAAAAAAAAATGAAACTGCTTACCTTGTTTTACTCACCTTTTTCGTTTCTACTTACCTTATTTGTGTTTCACTCACCTTTATTTTTTTTGGTCTTGTTGGTTATACTAAAAATACTTAGCTTCTAATACATTAACCAAGCTGAAAACGGTGTAGATATGGCGCTGGTTATTGGGTTGGCGATTTGGTGAGGGTCTCACGGTAGTCTAGCCTTGGGAGCACACTGGGAGACTGGTGCCCTTGGTGAAGGTGAGACAACGGTGACTACTCGAACGAGAAACACCGGACTAACATGACTACCACATGTGATTCCTGATCTGGGTCGACGGTCTGGTAGCTGGTGAGTGGTTATGGGTGTCCCAGGGAGCGATTCTGAAAACCCTTTGCTTTCCGTCCGTTCAAGAAATGGGCTGACTTGTGGGACTAAGGAAACCCTCGACTCTTTTTATTTATCTCAATATGGCGACAACTAAAGGAAATACGAATAATGCGTCTGGCTCGGGCCAAGCTATCAAAAATTCAAATGAGTAATCTTGGGCGGAAAGAATGGAAGAGTTTTCTTCCACTCTTAACGAAAACAATGTATTCCTGAATTGCGAGGCAAGATTTTTTGTGGTAAAGAGAAATGAAGGAGATTTCTTTAAGACCTCTCCATTTCTGATTCAGAAATCATTGCAATCGATAATGGGTGATCCAAAGTCTGTTAAAAAAACTTAGATCTGGTGAACTACTAATTGAGGTCGAAAATAACAAGCAAGCTAATAACTTAAAGCAAGCTAATAAAAATGTACACACTTTGCCAATATACAAGTCACTGTAAGTATACATAGAACATGAAATGACTGTTGTGGTGTAATTTCTGAACCAGATCTACAATATATTCCAGAAAGTGAAATACTCCATAATTTGAAAGACCAAAAAGTTATTGCAGTTAAACGAATTTCAATCTTCCGTGATAATAAGCCTGTTCCCACCAAACACATTATTTTGACAATAGACTCACCTAAACTTCCCCAATCAATAAAAGCTGGTTACCTTGAATGCCCTATACGGCCATACATCCCTAACCCTCTAAGATGTTTTAATTGCCAACGTTTTGGCCACTCAAAGACCTCTTGCCGTGGTAAGCTAACATGTGCCGTTGCAGTGCAATTGGCCATGACAGTGAAAATTGTGAAGCCCCTGTCTGTTGTGTTAATTGCCAAAAGGATCACCCATCTTACTCAAAATCATGTGAAAAATGGAAAACTGAGAAGGAGATTCAAACTATTAAAACAAAACAAAACATATCATATCCTGAAGCAAGGAAAATTGTGGAATCAAGAACACCCATTGTTGGAAAATCATATGCTGCTGCCATAGTTACCAAAAAAACATATCAGTCTATAGCAATCCAAACTGACACTGTTCCCAATACCAACTCTCCAGTTGTAACTGCATTAAACAATTCCCCAACCTTACAATCCAATCAAAATCAGGCTTCTAACTCTTCACAGCCATCTTCATCCAAATCAAGAAACTTAAAGAAAACACCACAAAATGCTAAAACCTTATTGTCTGAAAAAAGTCTTAACTCTACCTCTCTAAAGCATTCTAATTCACCCTCTCGTCTCAATATCATCAAGAAAAAGAAACTAACAAAATTGCCCACTCCCACTACAAATAAAAAGAATAAAGGAAATCTTCCAAAACAAGATGATATGATCAGCCTCCATCCTTCTGATGGGGAGGACGGTATGTTCACTGCATCAGAGGACAATGACGTGGATGTTATAATCTAAAAAAAAAAAGTATGACCAATTTCATTTCATGGAATTGCCGAGGTTTTATTAATAAACGAGATGAAATCAGAGATATTATCTCTGATCATCGACCTATCTGCTTTGCTTTTCAAAAAACATACTTAAGACAACATGACAATGTTAAAATCCGTCGCTACCGGTGTTTCAGAAAAGATTTTACACATTCTGACAGAGCTACAGGTGGTGTAGCTCTTTTAATTTCAAATAATGTTCCACATTCTAATATTTTAAATACAGACATCCAGGCTATTGCTGTTCAGATCCATACACACATACTTATCACCATCTGCGCCGTTTACTTACCGCCAAATATAACTGTTCGACAATGTGACCTCAATAGGCCTATTTTGCAAATACCGACTCCTTTTTTAATTCTTGGTGATTTTAATGGACACAACCAGCTTTGGGGTAGTCCTGATATTAATCCTCGAGGACTAATTATTGAAGACCTAATCACTGATAATAATTTATGTATTTTAAATAACGGTGATAATACATATTTTCATGAACCTTACAGAACATTACATGCTATAGACTTGGCCATCTGCTCTCCAAATCTGTATCCTTATTTTAATTTCTTTGTGAGTAACGACCTTCATAATAGCGACCATTTTCCTCTATTTTTATCTTTTTATAGTTTTAATGATCATCATCCTATAAATCCTTATTATATTTATGACAAGGCCAACTGGGCTACTTTCACTATAAATGCAACTATCACATATGAAATGATCGAGGGTGATATCAACAGAGCAATCACTGATGTTACAAACTGTATTATGAATGCAGGTGATATTGCTATTCCAAAATCCTCTGGACGTCACAGTAAACATTCAAAGCCATGGTGGAATGATGAATGCAATAATGCAAAAAGACAGCAACAAAAAGCTTGGGGAATTTTTAGGAGGTATCCAACTACTGTTAATTATATCGCATTCAAAAAAGGAAGGGCAGCCGCATGAAGAATCTGCAGAATCTCCCAAAAAAATTCCTGGATTAAATATGCAGGGATGGAACACGGGCACAGAATTCATACCGGAATCCGTTAAAGAAATTTCTCTACCTATAATATCGTCAATTTAAGAAGTAGAAAATGTTCTTACTTTGATTGTGGTATGAATTCTGCGCCCGTGTTCCATCCCTGAATATGTGTCCAGCATTACCTCTAATGTAAACAGCTTTGGCATTGTGTCAAAAGATCAATGGGAATATATTCTAATCAAAGTATTTCGATTTTAAATGATAATGGCCAAACTATAACTTCTACTAAAAATATTGCAGACACCATTGGTAAAACCTTATCTCACATCTCCAGTTCTAATTCATATTCCGAACCTTTTTTGTCTCATAAACATAATTCTGAACGATCATCAATCAACTTTCACTCCCGCTCTTCACCAGACTACAATAGACCTTTTACAGAAAATGAATTAAAAAATAGTTTGAAATATTGCCATAACTCCTCTCCCGGACCTGATGGTGTTACCTACATTATGATTAAACATTTATCAAAACAGTCTCTCAATAATCTCCTTCGTCTTTACAATAAGATCTGGACTGAAAATTTTTTCCCTGTTGCTTGGCACGATGCTATTGTTATTCCTTTTCCTAAACCAGGTAAAGATGCTACTGATCCCAAAAATTATAGACCCATTGCCCTCACAAGCTGTCTATGTAAGCTGCTAGAAAAGATGGTAAATACTAGGCTTGTTTTCATTTTAGAAAAAAATAACTTTATTTCTCCATGGCAAAGTGGTTTTCGACGGGGCCGCTCAACGGTTGACAATATCTTATTACTAGAGACTAATATTCGAAAAGCTAATGTGAGACGTAACCATTTGGTGTCAGTTTTTATCGACATGGAGAAAGCTTATGACAAGACTTGGCGCTATGGTATCTTAAGATATCTTTTTAATTTGGACCTTAGAGGAAATATCCCTATTTTTATAGAAAACTTTCTTAGAGTCAGACGCTTTCAAATTCGCATTGGGTCAGTTTATTCAGATTATTATTTTCAGGAGGAAGGTGTGCCTCAAGGCAGTGTTTTGAGCGTTACACTTTTTTCTTTAAAAATGAATGATATTTTAAAACAGTTGCCTCCAAGTGTACATGGAAGCTTATATGTTGACGACCTGCAAATTTCTTGCCAGGGAAATGACATGCGCTTCATAGAACGCCAATTAGAACTTGCTATAAACAATATCATTAAATGGACAAATAAAAATGGTTTTAAATTCTCAACTGACAAAACACAATGTGTGCATTTTTGTCGTAAACGAGGTCTTCATCCAGATCCTCAGATTTTGATGAATAAGAGGCCAATTTCAGTTGTTGACACTGCTCGATTTCTGGGTGTTATGTTTGACAGAAAATTGACTTTTATTCCACATATTTCATATTTAAGAACTAAATGTGATAAAGCACTAAATATTTTAAAAGTCCTTTCTAATACTTCTTGGGGAGCAGACCGTCCATCGCTACTCAAAATATATCGGGCTACTATTCGCTCCAAACTAGATTATGCTTGCCAGGTTTATGGATCAGCAGCTCATTCTTACCTTAAAAAACTGGACACAACACACCACAGTGCACTTAGAATTTGCTCAGGAGCATTCCGGACTAGTCCTGTGTTTAGTTTATATGCTGACTGTGTGGAGCCTTCTCTCACTGATATAAGACAAAGACTTTCACTTAAATTGTACTATCGCATCCTTTCACATCCTAATCATCCACTTCACTCACATTTAAATAACAACGATCATAATCGTCCCAGGTCCATTCCACACTTTAGCTTGAGAATAAAAAATATACTTGCTGATATGTCTGATCTCGACGTTCAAGTTCGTCCTCGAACACTTTTCAATATGACCCCTTGGAACTTCAAGGTTATTTCATGTCTTCATCCCTTCATTGGTTTTGACAAATCCAATACGGATGCTGCTGTTTTTAGGACCCTCTTTGCTTCTCATTATTGTGCTTATAAGGACTACATTAAAATTTTTACAGATGGTTCCAAGTGTAGTGATAAAGTTGGCTGCGGTGTTATTACTGATAACACCACCCTTAGGTATAGTCTCCCAGGTTCTTTTTCCATCTTCTCTGCTGAGTTTTTAGCCATTGAACTTGCACTTAATTTAATTTCTTCACTTCCTAACCGAAAATTTATCATCTATACTGACTCCAAGAGTGTACTTGAATCACTTTCATCTAGTTCTTGTACAACCTCTTTCATTTCAGTGTTAAAAACCTATAACGACCTTTTAAAAAAGGGATTTGATATCAAATTTTGTTGGGTTCCAGAGCATGTTGGCATCAAGGGTAACGAGGCTGCTGATAGAGCAGCCAAGAAAGCTTTAAATCCTCTTAATTGTCCTGTTCCATATGAGGATCTTAAACATTCTCTAAAATATTATCTAAGACGCAATTGGCAGAGAGAGTGGGATTTCCAAACCAGCAATAAATTATTAGAAATTAAACCATATATTTCACTTTGGCCAACACTTGCTCCACGCAAACTTGATGTAACTCTTACTAGACTTAGAATTGGACACTCTAGGATTACACACAAGCATCTTCTCCTTGGGGAACAGGAACCATTATGTACTAAATGTCATTTCAGCACACTTACCATTCGCCATATTTTGACTGATTGTCCCTGCCTACGTCATTTATACAGGTTTTATTTTCATTCATCTTCACCAAATCTGACGAACCTTTTGGGCGAAAATCCTCATTCTGGACTAATTAGTTTTTTAATCGAAGCAGGTTTTTACCATGAAATTTGATTGCGTTTTCTGATTTTATTTTTTTACACTCACTGTTCGTCATTATTTACAAGTGTTTTTATTTTATATACTCTGTTAATCATTTTTTTACTTCTGATTTTATTATATACACTGCTCATTAATTTTACATCATTTCATCTCATACACGGTTTTCTTTGATTTTTGATTATTTGACTGCATTATTTTTTAACCATTTACCTATTCTTGTTTTAACTTTAGGTTTGTTTTTTAATGACCACCCATCCAGAAGATACACTTTATTTTTATACATTAGTTTGGCGCAGTATGTCCCTTTGTGGACCTTGCGCCATTAAAAGGCCACCAACCAACCAACCTGAATCTGTTCATTCATCAGGTCCTCCGTCCGAAAATCACAATGTTTTCTGAGAGACTTGAATACCCTCTGCGGGTTGGTAATATTGGTGTCTCTGCATGCCAGTGAAGTAGCGTTATTTTCTTTAAATGACCATTCCACTTTTAGTCTGCCAGATGCTGCCCTTGCTCTGGTCCAGACATTTGAAACTCTGTTACTTTGTGGGAACCGATCAGCCGAGAGGTACTTTGCAAGTTGGTTTGTAGTCAATGGGGGTTTGTGCGCGGTCGGTTACTGTTTGGCATGGCTGCTCCCACGCAAACATCTTGACATTTCGGTCTTTCGAGTTGAGCAACTTGAATGCCCCAGTAAAAAATAATATATTAGAAGTTTTAAAAATATTCTGTAATATTCTTTTTATCAACTTTAACAAGAAATAAAAATAAATAAAATAAAAATTTAACTTAAAAAACAAAACAGATTTATTGAAATATCTGCATACTAAAAAATTTGTACCAGTTACAATAAAAGAAAAACAAATTTTTAAAACATTTCTGTGATTTTTTTTTTTTTTGTTGTTGTTTGTTTGATTTAGTACTTTAGGTTTTTTTAAATTAAAAGTTCGGGCATAATTGAATTAGAATATAGAATTCAGCTCTAATTTAGATAAACATTTAAAGAATTGTTACTATTATAATTTTCTTTCCCACCTCTTTCAGAATTTGTGAATGCTGGTTTTGAAAATTAATAAGAAATAAAATACTTTTTTGGTTCTTTTTTTTATGTTATATTTATACTAAATGTTGTTGATGATGATGATTAACGCAGCCAAAATTGTCCGGATTTTCGGCTTGGTGCTGTACGATATAACTTGATGAACGTTTTATGTTTATGAATGTTATATCAGCTTTCATAATAAACAAATTAAAAATAATACACTAAATTAGTAAACTAAAATTTAAATATTACAGTGAAGCACACTATAATAAAACCATTTACTTCCTTATCTACATTAAAAAATTTATTCCTTTAAACAGCATTTTTGGACTTTGAGATATTTTACTTTAAAAAGCTGAGTACAGTTAGCACTTGGATATGTTTACATGCAAATTAATGTTTTTAAATATGTATATAAGACCTCCAGAGGCTTTAAAAAGTATTTGTAAAGCTGATGGAGAAAAACAAAAAATGGAAAACTTGACAGCAAAACTGATTTGTTCGGATGGAGGGGGATGGGTTTATAAATGGAATTTATATTATAAGCGGCATTTTAACATTTTTTTTTTTTTTTTTTTGCATCGTAAACGACGCATCATTAGAAATGCCACAGAACTAAAAATGTAACTTTTAAACACATAAATGCCGCGACGCTTCTTTCGAACATTACAGTAAATCATTTCATATACATATATACACCAAGCAACAAAAAAAAAGCCGCACTTGGATATTTTCCTTTTCACCTTCTACAACTGACAATTTTATCATTTAAAAAGCAAATATTCGAACTGATTTTATTAAATTGTCCTCCACATACACTTTAGCTTTGAGTCCAGTGCTAAAAACAAAATTCAATTGTCAGGAAAATTGTAATTTTAGAGATTGTTTCAAAAATGGTAAGAATAAGGCAGTTAACGATGCCACAAAAAGTATTAATTTTTGAATGAAAATAAAAAAAATATTTTAGTACGTGAGATGAAAAAATAATTAAATGTTAACGAAATATTGTTAAAATGGTTTTTAGCAAAATATAAAAAATTTTGGCCGTTTAAACTGGAAATTTGGTTTTAAGCGACCGTGTTGCTCATTCAAACGAGATGACCGTAAGTTAAAAAGCCATTGCTTATAAAATCGGTTTGTATTACATTACATTTTAGAACACAAAAAGAGATTCAGAAAAAGTGTTTATCAGCATAATTTCTTTAACTACAGTGCAGCAACTATTAAACAAAACAGATTTAAATGACAGAAAATTAAAAAAAAATTCCATTTTTAGTGAAGAGAATTAGGAAAGCAAGACCTCAAATGGTTTAAAAAAAAAAAAAAAAAAAAATGATTAGTTAATTATTGGGATGAACGGGTTCTCCTTGATGAGTCAAGTTTAACTTATTTCGAGCTAAAGAAAACAAGCAGATCTGACAACGAAAATATGATCGACTTAATGAAAATCGCACTTTTAAATCAGTGACACATTCTGTGTACATTATGGTATGGTGGTGCATAACTTTTCAAACAGTCGGGCAAATTTTTATGCTCAGCTCTGATCTGTTAAAATGGGGATTTTACTGAACGTACCCAACCGCTCTCTTCATGGTTAGGGCAGTTAAACCATGGATGATTTGTTGAATGCTGCGAAGAATGTTTTCGGCAATTCGAGGCTTATAGGATGATTGCTTTGAAAGCAGTATTAAATATCTGCCCAAACTGCACAGCTGTACAGTACTGGCCAGAATGGATGACTCACTTGCTTTTTCCCATTCATAGCATCAGCTAGCGTTAGATTGTCTCTTTGGCTGCCTGCCAAGCACCTAGTGTTCTTTTTGGGCATTTTGTTAGTTCATTGTTTGCGTTCGCTGTGTGTGGACTTATAAATTTTTGCAGAAGTGTTAAAATAATAAAACTGGCTGGTAAAATAATTTCACGCAAAGTGCAAGCACAAATACAAATTCTGAGTGAAGAATAGTACTTTGTTTTCCGATAGTACACGGAAAATTGCTGTCAGATTGAAATTGGCACAAAAGACAGATTCCAAATCTATAAGTAATTTCAAAACCACCAGAAATTATGGCTATTCTAAGCCAAAAGGTCGTCACAAGAGCATAAGCAAGCACATGGATAGTTCATAATTTTGTTAGCGAAGAGGGCACCCAGAAAATCAGCAAAAGCAAACCAAGCCAAGCCGGTTTACCAAAAGATATTAATCTCTCTAGCCAAAGGACAATCCGCAGGAGGCTATTCAATGCAAATTTAAAGTCCTATAAGCCTGCCAAGAAGTCTAAATTTTCTCCCAAGAATATTGCTCACCAACTGACATTTTGGAAAAAGGTTGGATTGCGGAGCAGTGGAAACATGTGATGTTTTCAGACGAGACTCGAGTACTGCAGTTTTATGCATTTTGTAGAAACATACGACAGCTTCCCAATAAAAGGATCTGTCAACGTTACATTATTCCTACTTCGAAGAATGCTGCAAAAATCATGGTTTGGGGTGCCATTTGTGCCAAAGGTAGATGTGGATTCGGGTTCATGCCTGAAGGCACATCAATTAATGGAACTGTTTATGCTGACGTACTGAAAGATAGGGTACTATTGTTACTGGATATTAACCAGTGCAACCACTTCCAATGTGGTGAAGCACCATGCCACTGGACTAAAGCTGTTAAGATATGGATGGCAAATATGGAGTTTCAGGTCCTTGGCCATGGCCCAGAAATTTTGCAGATCTAAACATGTAATTTCAAATCGCAAAGTTGCTGAGCGTAACTTCACTTCACTTTTGACTTAAACTGTCAAACATGTGGGTACTACAGAAATTACACCAGACTATTACGAAAAAATTATGTATTTCCATGCCTAATTGTATCCAAGCTGCATTGAAGAAGAAAGATTTCCACACCAAATATTGAACTCATTCTCCATTATGTATGTATACTGTGCTCATATAACTAAAATTAATCATTTTCATAAAATAAATACTTATTTAAATGTAATTATTCTAGTGCATTTATAAACATCACAGTTTTTGTGGTGAGTCATCCGTTCTGGCCAGTACTGTAGATGTAAAATTTGCTGAAGGATAATGCAAACCATTTTCTCATGATCAAATTCTTTGAAGTGTAGAAAAATTGTTGACTAGTCAAGTGATTTTTTGTCAACAATAGATTTTTACATGTCTCACAGGAAATATTCTGTGACTTCAAAAATGTTTTGGCTACATACCCTCTAACAAATACAGCAGGATTTCTAGCAAAGAAATCATCAATTGTAGACATGTTTATGTTTGAGATAACATCATCTACATCCATGAGGCTTTCATCAATAATAAGCTCAAAATTACTGATGTTGTCATTCGCCTGGATGATATTGGCTGAATGAGTAGTGAATCTAGGTCAGCCTCGCAGTACGACTCAGAGCAAAAACTGATCACATTTTCTGACAGAAGTAATCTGGATCTGTAGAGGAAATCTAGAGCTGTTGGGTGATCATTATAGCCTCCTTTCCTTCTAACTTGTGAAAGTGAATTCAATAAGTTTTAAATAATTAATATATATATATAGGAAGAGAATGTTAATACACGTGTGGAACAGTTTATCAAGTCACTAAAGCCTTTATAGGTTTATAATTCTGTAAAAAAAAGTAGCATTTTTAGAATTGTGATCTACTTAGGCCTAGTTGAATAAAATTTTAATACCATCTGAAATTCACATCAGTTATCTTTGAATCTGAACTTTAAAATGATGACTAAATCTCTTAGATGAAACACATTCAATACTGAGAAAATAATTTACATTTTAAAACACCTGAGTGACAACACTATTATTACTTTTTAATATTTAGTAATAAATGTTTATTTAATGTTGGGTGTTAATAGTAGTATTAAATTTGTTTTACTAGATTTTGGTAATTATGTTACTGAAGCAATTTTCAAATAAATTGAGCCCATAGACTATAATATATAAAAAATTAACTTTTTATTTCGTTAAAAGAATATTATAAATCTATACAAATCTTGTGATAATAACCTTTAACATGCTAATGAATTATGTATTAATTGATTGTACAGTTTAACCGCTACACACTTCAAATAATTTTGGTGTGCAAAATCTTTTATAGTCTTAGGTGTACCAAACAGCCCACATACCAAAAATTTGCTTCACTGAGATAATTCAGGACAAATTTGTACTTAAAAAAGTATTTTTCAAAAAATTCCCTTTTAGTTTATATTGGGTGCATATAACCAAACCCACACACCAAAAAAACACTTTCCTGAGATAATTTGTAATAGATATATGCTTAGATACATGTTTTGTGGGGAGGTGGTCTGAATTTTTAGTAATTGGTTTTTAAGCGTTTGTCTTTGCTGTTTTTAAAAGCAAAAATATGGATATCTTTTTTTCTTTGTCTGCAATACAAAAGATTATGTGAAATCATGCTTTACCCCCTGCTGTCACCCTTCGGGTGGTGATTTTTGTAAAATAGCTTCTTAGTGTATACATCATAGAAGGAATCTTTTCATCAAGTTTCATGGTTCTAGGTGCAAGAATTTTAGCTTGGTGAAGTTGAATCAGTCACTCACTCAGATCAAACAAGTATATATATATATATATATATATATATATATATATATATATATATATATATATCATGCATGTATAGATGTCTACAATGTTACTTTTTCATTAAAATGAAATATATAACAAATCTAATTTTGAAAAAATCAATATTACCCAATAAAAAGTAATTCTCCAAGGCATCTTGATTAATTCTGTTCATCAAAACAAATGAAATCTTGTTCAGAAGGTCAGGGACTAGTTGCTGCATAGCTGCCAAAGAAATCTGCCATCCTTTCAGACATGGGAAATTAATATTTTTTTTCAGCAGTTTCGAATTTCAGAGATTTAAGGAAAATTTGAAAATCCTCCCATTTCTCCAAATGATCTGAACTCTGAGTCACAGCTGACCGAAGGGAAAAATTCTTATCTTTTAACTGCCGACTGTTCACACTGTCAAATAAATCATTTATTATAGAGCGAAATTCTGCAGTAAAACTAGCACATGACGGGAGACCATACAATGAAGTCATGTACCACAATTCAGATCCAACTGAATGACTCAAAACTTGGGTTGCCCACCTAACACTCATCTTGTTTAAGCCATTGAATTCGACATGCCTTCATGTCAATTTCTTCACAATACAAAGAGGTTGTTTTATATCACGATTGAACTATGTGATCTCAGTCAGCAGTTATTGATTCCTTGAATGTAACTTGATATTTTGCAAAATTATTCCGGAGGCACTTCAAAAGATGTGGAGGATCGTACATGAAAATACTTTTTTCCCACTAATATAAAAGAATGGGTTATCCACTGTTACTCCCAGCTCGCAGGAAAATTACTTCTGGTTGCTAGAACCCCTGTCACATACAATAGACAGAGGATTTAGCCCACAATTACATAGTAATACAACAGCTTCCACCACGATAGATTTTAGCTCTTTGGATAAAAATATGCCAAAAACTTTCTTCCATTTTTTGCAAATGCCCCAAACCATAAAGACAAGAGCATGGGTGGCTAATTTCAGGGTTGATTCTCTGCTGCAATTTTCAAATTCAATGATCTGATCGAACTTGGAATTGTATGCAAGCCCAGGCTTTATTTTCATTTTGTTAAACATGATGGTACATAATTTATCACGTTCCTTCATGGTGACATTTTTTGTAAGGCTTCTAATATTGACGAGATGAAACCTGGTTTCATATTAATCCCCAATGTGCTCCTGAATGGTTCATTTTGTAGGCAAATTGAAGAATTTTTTCATGGCATTATATGATCTTGTTCCAGACAAATATATCTGTAATGTCATGCTTTTTTCTTCACCAGTCCACATTCAGCCTTTAGCTGACCTCCCAACATTTATCAGCTGTGAATTCAGGAAATTGAACAGGAGTGGAGGCATGATTTGTCGTAGTTGTTTTGAACAAGCATTTAACTGCATGGTTGGTGTTTTATAAAATCGTTCATACTTTCTTTTGAGAAAGTAATTTTTACTGCTCAACTCCTTGTAATGTTTAGTTGCAAGAGTGATTTTTCGAGTAGCAAGATGTACAGTTGAAGTCTCAGTTCTACATCGCTTCAAATCACTACCTGAAAGAAGATGTACAAATTTAGTATGAGAAATTATTTAAAATAATTTTTTTTCTTTTACATGTAGATAAATTCTTAAATTTTAAAATACAGTATTAGCTGAACTGATATTTTTTAAATAAAATGTACTTCTATCAAAAATCGTACTGGGACTTATAAGTCCCTCAGGTCCTAAAAGGGTTAATATTCCGGATAGCCAGAGATTTTTTTATTAGGTATATGGATTGACCCTGAGCAGGCAAATTGAATTAAAATATTTATTCATATAAAATACATAAAAATTAAAAATTCTTTGTTTCTTTCCCCTTCAAAATTTATTTTGATCTTCGATTCAGATTAATTCCAAGAAAACACCTAAAAGGAAACAATTTTACTTTAGAAAGTTAAAAAATCATTTCTTTAAACTAAATAAATAAAATAGATAACAAATATGCATATTTTCTATGTAAACAAATAAATAAATATTACAAATTGGAAATAATCATGTATAGTCGGGGAAAAAAAAAACGCAGCACTTGATGGTATTTCGTTATTAATTGACACAGAAAAATGTAATAGACACCATTCAACAGGAAATGAAATGCACTTTCTGAAAATGTCATCGAATTTTGAATTAGGGGTCATCTTCATATTACAGTGAGCGCCAACTTTGATTTTTTCAATAGTAACACCCAATTTTGACTTGATATTTGAATTTCTGAGAGTCTGGCAGTGTGGAAAAGTATACTGTTTGTATACTTTATCTTTAGTATTCATAGAGTTATGATCAAAAATGTGTTAGGGGGCTATCTCTAAATATAGAAAAATAGAATTAAGATCCTACAGGAACTAGACAAAATTATACTGTTTCACACCGGAAATATTTCAAGAAAAAAAAAAAAATTATAAAAAGAAATAAAAATATTAACACCTTTGCAGTATCTTAATTATCATGAATTTAGTTTTAAAACCTATAATGATCTTTTAAAAAGAGGCTTTGACATATTATTCTGTTGGGTTCCGGGTCACGTTGGCATCAAGGGCAATGAATTAGCAGATAAAGCAGCAAGACAGGCATTGGTAGATATTAACTGTCCAGTTCCATATGAGGATATTAAGCATTCCTTTAGGGGTTTCTTAAAAAATATGTGGCAAAGAGAGTGGAATTATCAGACCAATAATAAATTACAGGGCATCAAACCACACATTTCAGTCTGGCCTACACTTACTCCTAGGAGTTACGATGTGATAATTACTCGTCTCAGGATTGGGCATTCGAGGCTCACACACAAACATTTACTTCTTGGAGAACAGGAACCTACCTGCCCCAAATGCCACTTCAGCTTACTCACCGTTAGCCATATCCTCACCGATTGCTCTTGCCTTCGTCATCTGTACAGGCACTATTTTAATTCATCGTCACCAAATTTGACTAACCTGTTGGGTATCAATCCTCATTGTCATCTCACTAACTTTTTAAAAGAGGCAGGTTTTTACTGCGATATATGATTTTATTATTTACTTTATCATTCTTCATCTCTGATTTTATCATTTACACTGTCATTTTCTACCTGTGATTTTATTATATACATTGTTTATAACTTTTACATCTTGTTTTATCTTATACACTGTTTGCTCTATTTTCTATCATATATATCTAATATTATATACATTTTTTACTATTCTTATTGTCTTTTTTTAGACTCTGGATGGGATCCCCCATCCAGACAAGTTTGGCGCAGTATGTCCAATACTGGATCTTGCGCCACTAAAAACCAACCAACCAACCAACCATGAATTTAGTTTTTTGGATATGTATATACTTTAGTACTTTTTTAGATAATTTTAGGCATATTTAAATACATTACACTTACGATTGGTCAGACAATACTTTTTGTAAAAGTGCAATATTTTTCAATTAAAAAGTATCTATCATGGATATACTGATCACCAATAAAGCTTAAATTTTCTTTCGTACGTGTAACATAATATACAAACTGAAATAATATAGCTATATATATATATATATATATATATATATATATATAAATAATAAATAATTTAATTCCTTTACAATACTCAGCAAATGAGAGAAAGATGAAAATACCAACAATGAAATTAAAAGTTAGATGTATTACGTATAAAGTTATTGTCACAATTACCATTTAATTAAAATTCACTGATTAGTAAAAACATGTTAAAGTACTTACACAAAAGAGAAATGACGTATATATCACTTAAGCCTAAACTATGAGATAGTTTTCATAATCCATTAATCCAGTAAATTCATGCAACACAAGATAAAAATTGAAAGAAATTAACCAAAAATACTATTGAAATAAAAAGGAATGCATGAAGGAAAAATAGAGTTAAAAATGCTGAAACCCAGTACAGATCTCATCAGGAAACTAGCAGTACTGTCAGCATGGAATACAAGATTTCTGAATATTGTATAGCTATTTCAGCAATATACAACACTAGTTTCAATCTTGCAAAAAAATAGAAAGATAAAAGGAAATTGGCTGATAAAATAACTTAACCATAATGAAAATTGGTATTCGTGAAAGGTGATGGCCACATGTAAATCAAATCCAAATCGAATAAGTAGATAAAAGTCCGGGCGGTTGCCAAAACGAACAAACTGAAAAGAAATGATTAAAAGTAGAGAATCGATTAATCGAAATAGTTTCTGAAATGAAATAAATGTAAGCATGAAGTGATAATTATTGTTCTTAAAATTTAAAAGCTGAAATCACAAATAAAGAATATTCTAGAGGGAAATTTGTAGGGAAGTATAATGTAGATCAATACGATTTTCACTGTAGGGCATACGTTCGACACAACATATGAGCGCGCCACGTGGAAAAAATAAGTTACTATTAAGTGATTTAAGAAAAAGTGTACGATTAGAGGTTCAATTTACATGAGTGTAATTTATAGTCTTAAGCTAACAGAAGAAAAGGCCAACAAGTGATGATAAAGTCATTATGATTAGGAAATTTTAATTTTAATTTTTAATTTTAAAATTTTAATAATTATTATTGTTATTAATATAATTATTATTATTAAGTATTGTTATTAATATAATTATTATTATTTACGTATAGTATGAACACACCAAATTTGAATGAGATGTCATTTTTTTTTTTTTTTTTTGGATAATTAAGCAAATAAATTATGAATTGTTGAAACTTAATCAATATCATATATATATACAACAACGGATAAACTAAATCTTTTCGGATAAATTATTGTAAGGTTTCATAAAGTAAATATTAAACAATTTTAATAGCACTTACCAGTTTTGGGTCAGTTGAACTCTTTGGAACTGTACAATTTGTTTTATAATTTCTATGAAAATATAATTTCTTAATTAACGCTTTCGCGACTGCTGACGTAGATTCACATCATTTGAAAATCTGTAACAGTACCAGTGGGCGTTCCTTTCGTAATTTGTGTGTTACTTATTTCTTAAGCATGTACCCAGTGTTCATATTTTTGCAATAAAATATACTATGGATAGAAATATATTAATTAGAAAGAATATAGTTATAATGTATATCCATCAGTTATATAATTGTGGGACAGAAAATTTGTTTTGAAATATTTTATTTTGAGGACAAATTTCACCAAAAATTGATAGCACTAATTCATGTCAAGGTGTAACTACATAATCAGTTTTATGAAATTCTGTGCAGTAGTTCCTAAGATACAGTTGCCACAAAATTTTGTCATACACATAGACAGCCGTTTTCTAAAACTGGTCAAATTGTGTTCGACATCTCTCAAAATGTGTAACTCTGTCAAAAACCCTAGGGCAAAAGTTTTTATCAATCTAATACTTTCTTCTGTTGAATATCGAGAAAAGCAACAAAGAAGAAAAAGATCAAAATGAAGATAATAATTACTGCATAAAACTAGTATGTTATGGTAACCACAAAAATTTCGTCTATATAAATTTACACAAATTCTTATTCTTACAGTACAAATTATAATTATTATTTATAAAATTTATTTTCTATGATGAATGTAGACAATTTTTATCACACAGAATTATTACACTAAATGCCGAAAAAAAGTCAATTTTGTACAAATATCAGAAGAAATGCGATTTTTTGATAAATGAAAATATCGATAACTTTGATTTAAATTAACTTAGATCTATAGTGCAACCATTCGTATTAAAGGCATTGATGAGTTTTTTCGCAAATTACCAATATTAAAAATTTATACCCTTCGGGGTTGAAGGGGGAAGCGTTGCTCATACATGCACTCATATTTTTTCTTACTTTACTACTACTATTTTCAATAATTCATATTAACTTTACAACCAAGTATTAAAAACTAGTATGTTGGTGTCACCTCAAGACTTTCTTTTATATTTTCCTGTAGAAATTCTTTCAGTAAAAATATTTTATGAAGATTATTATTCAATAAAATTATCTACCATAATGAACGCAGATGATTTTCATCTTAGAAAAAACTAACTCTAAACATTAGAAAAAGAAGAGAGTTTTATTTGCTATAAATAAAATTTTAAAAATGTGTTTTCATAACTGCTATCTCATACATCAAGTTTCATAGAAGTTGACATATATAATCCTTCTGTTCTCGGGGAAAATTGCAGTATAGCAGCACCTTCTATAGGCTGATTTGCATCCAAACTGAATCAGCATAATTTTACCTAATGGCCTTCTTACATATCAAGATTTGTTTGAATTTACGCAATAGAACGTGAGATATAGATATCCCTGAAATTGCGGAAATCGACATATAGCAGAACCATCTCTTGAGGTATTAATTCCAAAAGTTGTTAGACACTAACTTATGTCAAAGTGCATCTCCATATAAATTTATATTCAATTCTGTGTAATAATTACTGAGACATAGCCTTCTGTTAAATTGTGGATATCGCTGTATAGCAGCTCCACCTGTTGAACAATTGACATCAAAAGTTGATTACCTAATGTTAAGGTGCATTTGCATATAAATTTTTATGCAATTTTGTGCATTAGTTCAGGAGACATAGTCTTCTTTGAAATTGTAGAAATTGTGGTACAGCAGCCCAAGATAGACAGTAACTTAGGTTATGGTGTATCTGCGTATAAATTTATATGCAGTTTCATACAGTAGTTCCTGAGATATGGCCTTCCATAAAACTGTGGAAATCGCAGTACAGCAGCACCATTTATTGAGCAATAGACAATTTGCACGTTTTCTGATTTTATTCTTATATAATAGAAAATAAAAAGGTAAGAAAATAAATACATACATTTTCTTTATTTGAAATCTAATTATGGATTTATAAAAATTTTAACATCACACTATTTACTCTATCAAGAAAACACAGTATAATATATTGTGACATCACTCTTTATGACAACAAACTGGAGTAATCATTGTTTACAGTCGATTTCATGCTTGCTTTTCTCCTTGAATCAGTGAAATAGGTTTTGTATGATATAATAATGTCGGATATTAAAAAAATCACAGTATAAATATTGTATTTTACCACTCTGCCCTAATACAACAGATAATTTTTCTCAAAAGCTGTTCTTTAGCGTTCCACAGGATCCTATTAAACGAAAACATTGGACAACAGCCATGAAAAGAAAAAAATTGAAGATAATGATATTAAATGATTATAAGATGAAAAAGAAATGCTCAGAAATCACATAAGCGATTGATAATTATGTAAGTTAAAACGAATTGCTGCTTGCTAACTAGGCTAACAAAATTTAAACATTGAAGCATCATAAAGTGTAACGTCAGGCAGCATTTTGAAGTCATGATTTTTGGTTAATTTTAAGGTTATTTTTAAAATTGATGAGTACTTTTTTTGTATTTTTTATAAACTTTTTAAAATTTATGGGCCTAAAACTACCAGAAAAATAAGATTTTGTTCAAATCCCCCATGTGTGCAAATTCCTCATTGACAACAAAAGTTGATATGCACTAATTTAGGTCAATTTGTCTCTGTACATAAACTTATATGCAATTCTAGGCCATATTTCCTGAGATACAGTCACCACAAAATTTTTGTCTCTCTCTCTCACACACAGAGAGAGACTGACATTTTCTAAAGAAGGTCAAATCATGTTCTAGAACTCTCAAAACTTTTAAATCCATCGAAAACCAGAAGTTGAAAATTTTAATAATCCAATACTTTCTTCTATTAAATATAGAAAAAAGTAATAACTCTGAATAAGTAAATTTTTACGAAATTTTATTCTATACTGCCATGTTAAAAATTTACAAAAAAATGGGATCACAGCGCTACCTGTTGAGCGATTGATGCGCAAACTAAATCAGCACCAGTTTAGGTCAGAATCAAACTAAATACTAAATTCATTTAAATTTCATTTATTGGTTCATGAGATACAGCATCCACAAAATTTGTGACACACATATAAAGAGACATTTTGTAAAAACAGTTAAACCATGCTCAGTACATCACAAAACGTGTGAATCCATCGCTGCGGTCACAAAGTTTGGTGCTTGAATTGTTTATACATATCCGAGCTGTTGAAGCTAGCTCTAAGATTTTCACTAGTAAAAATATTATAATTTATAAATTGAGTAGAAAAAGTTCATTTTAAACTTTTAAGAAAACCAAAAATATTTTACTTCTTTGATGCCAAACCTTGGCTTCCAGCCTTCGTTCTCTGTTATGAATGATACCACTACCTTTCCATCCATATTATCCATTCATCCAATCAATTTTAATTTGGTGCTTGTCTTGATTTCTGTTATGCTCATATTTATGATGAAAAATGTGATAGTCTTGGTGTAATGCAGATATTTTTCATAAAAAATGAGAGAGCAGTTCTGTTCTTCATATTTTCTAAGATCAGAGCAAGCTAAACTCTATTATTTCTAGCGAATTGTTCAAGCTAGCTCTAAGATTTTCACTAGTAAAAATATTATAATTTATAAATTCAGTAGAAAAAGTTCATTTTAAACTTTTAAGAAAACCAAAAATATTTTACTTCTTTGATGCCAAACCTTGGCCTCCAGCCTTCATTCTCTGTTATGAATGAAGCCACTACTCTTCAATCCATATTATCCATTCATCCAATCAATTTTAATTTGGTGCTTGTCTTGATTTCTGTTATGCTCATATTTTTGATGAAAAATGTGATTGTCTTGGTGTTATGCAGATATTTTTCATAAAAAATGAGAGAGCAGTTCTGTTCTTCATATTCTCTAAGATTAGAGCAAGCTAAACTCTATTATTTCTAGCGAGCTGTTCAAGCTAGCTCTAATATTTTCACTAGTAAAAATATTATAATTTATAAATTGAGTAGAAAAAGTTCATTTTAAACTTTTAAGAATACTAAAAACATTTTACTTCTTTGATGCCAAACCTTGGCTTCCAGCCTCGATTCTCTGTTATGAATGAAGCCACTACTCTTCAATCCATATTATCCATTCATCCAATCAATTTTAATTTGGTGCTTGTCTTGATTTCTGTTATGCTGATATTTTTGATGAAAAATGTGATAGTCTTGGTGTTATGCAGATATTTTTCATAAAAAATGAGAGAGCAGTTCTGTTCTTCATATTCTCTAAGATTAGAGCAAGCTAAACTCTATTATTTCTTGCGAGTTGTTCAAGCTAGCTCTAAGATTTTCACTAGTAAAAATATTATAATTTATAAATTGAGTAGAAAAAGTTCATTTTAAACTTTTAAGAATACTAAAAATATTTTACTTCTTTGATGCCAAACCTTGGCTTCCAGCCTTCGTTCTCTGTTATGAATGAAGCCACTACTCTTCCATCCATATTATCCATTCATCCAATCAATTTTTTATTTGGTGTTTGTCTTGATATCTGTTATGCTCATATTTTTTGATGAAAAATGTGATAGTCTTGGTGTTATGCAGATATTTTTCATAAAAAATGAGAGAGCAGTTCTGTTCTTCATATTCTCTAAGATTAGAGCAAGCTAAACTCTATTATTTCTAGCGAGCTGTTCAAGCTAGCTCTAATATTTTCACTAGTAAAAATATTATAATTTATAAATTGAGTAGAAAAAGTTCATTTTAAACTTTTAAGAAAACTAAAAATATTTTACTTCTTTGATGCCAAACCTTGGCCTCCAGCCTTCATTCTCTGTTATGAATGAAGCCACCATTCATCCAATCAATTTTAATTTGGTGCTTGTCTTGATTTCTGTTATGCTCATATTTTTGATGAAAAATGTGATAGTCTTGGTGTTATGCAGATATTTTTCATAAAAAAATGAGAGAGCACTTCTGTTCTTCATATTTTCTAAGATCAGAGCAAGCTAAACTCTATTATTTCTAGCGAATTGTTCAAGCTAGCTCTAAGATTTTCACTAGTAAAAATATTATAATTTATAAATTCAGTAGAAAAAGTTCATTTTAAACTTTTAAGAAAACCAAAAATATTTTACTTCTTTGATGCCAAACCTTGGCCTCCAGCCTTCATTCTCTGTTATGAATGAAGCCACTACTCTTCAATCCATATTATCCATTCATCCAATCAATTTTAATTTGGTGCTTGTCTTGATTTCTGTTATGCTCATATTTTTGATGAAAAATGTGATAGTCTTGGTGTTATGCAGATATTTTTCATAAAAAATGAGAGAGCAGTTCTGTTCTTCATATTCTCTAAGATTAGAGCAAGCTAAACTCTATTATTTCTTGCAAGTTGTTCAAGCTAGCTCTAAGATTTTCACTAGTAAAAATATTATAATTTATAAATTGAGTAGAAAAAGTTCATTTTAAACTTTTAAGAATACTAAAAATATTTTACTTCTTTGATGCCAAACCTTGGCTTCCAGCCTTCGTTCTCTGTTATGAATGAAGCCACTACTCTTCCATCCATATTATCCATTCATCCAATCAATTTTTTATTTGGTGTTTGTCTTGATATCTGTTATGCTCATATTTTTTGATGAAAAATGTGATAGTCTTGGTGTTATGCAGATATTTTTCATAAAAAATGAGAGAGCAGTTCTGTTCTTATTTCTCTAAGATTCGAGCAAGCTAAACTCTATTATTTCTAGCGAGCTGTTCAAGCTAGCTCTAATATTTTCACTAGTAAAAATATTATAATTTATAAATTGAGTAGAAAAAGTTCATTTTAAACTTTTAAGAAAACTAAAAATATTTTACTTCTTTGATGCCAAACCTTTGGCCTCCAGCCTTCATTCTCTGTTATGAATGAAACCACTACTCTTCTATCCATATTATCCATTCAATTTTTTATTTGGTGTTTGTCTTGATATCTTTAAATGTGGTGTTTCGATCGGCAATTTCACCCTTTACCTGAACCTATATCAACTCAATTGGATTGTATTGACAATGGTAGGGGGAGAAAGCCTAATTACTTCGTGTCTGAGTAACTCAGAAACAGTATTATTTGGGTTGTGGTTGATGTTTTTACTTTGGAACCATGCGATGATATCTGATTTTCGTGATTTTGTTGAAGGGATCTTTTCAAAATGATTAGAATGATAGCTTGCATTATCCATGATAATGACACTTGGTTCTTCCAATCCTTTTAACAAACTCACAGACCATTCTCTGAAGACTTCACTGTTCATTTCTTGGTGGTAATCATGAGTTTCATTCCAAAATTCTCTGCTCCGTCAATAAAGCCATTTTTAGCAGAGCCCGCATAGCGAATAATAATTTGTTATCCTTTCCCTGTAGGAACTTTAAAACCCCCCTTGTTTCTTGGAATCTTGTCATAGTTTCTTGAATGGTTTTGATACATGTTTCATCCAAATACACAATTTGCCGAAAGTGCGGTTCTTTTCGAATATTATGCATTTTCCTTAAGAAGGTAATGCATGCAGCTACAATATCGGATCTTTCCACTAAGAATCTGCGGCTGTTGTTACACTTTTTATATGTAAAACCGAGACTAAGATTGTCCACAGTGATTTTATACTTCCTGAAAATCTATTTTATCCTGTAAAATCTCTCTCAATTTATGAAGAGTCGGAAATTCTTTTTGATCGTAAAACTTTTGCACTGTGCTGCATAAAATATTTTTATTGAAATCATCCAATTCTGTTTTTTTTTTTTTACATGGTTAATCTTCTTTTGAGGTGATGTGAATAGCGTCTTACTTAAGCTGACGTAATCTGCATTCTTATTTCGATGAGCTTCGGCGCAAATTCTACCAATTGTCGTAAGTGATACACTGCATGCATCCGCAGTGACCTTTTGTGTTGTCTAAACACATCCTTGATTGTTGCTTCGGGCTGCAAAGCAACGAGATGCTTAAAAAAGTTATAAACATTATAAATAATTGTTTTAGATTGCTTTCTAATATCAGCTGACATCCTAAATTAAATGAAAAGACACAGAAAAAGGTAAAAGCAACAAGCGTGATAAGCATTGAAAAATCTAACTAGATCTCACAGCTAGAACTATCTCAACGAAATGCAAAAAAAGAATTTATCAGTTTGTCACATGATCCATTCCTATAGTTTATGGTGCTCTGCGGGAAAGAAATTCATCGGCCTATTTCATTTACAAGGTGTATAAATGTTGACAGTACCATGATTAAAATTTCTTTTGACAGCCAAATTTTTTTAACTTGATTTGTATTTGGTTGTTTATTTGTTATTAACAAAATGAGGATATTCCTAAGCCAACCTTTGAAAATAAATATATAAATAAATAAATCAAGGGGCGAAAGGGCCATGTTTGCCGACTGCTACTGTAGGGGATTTTTGAAATTAATGTTTAAATTGTGTTCAGTAAATATTGCTAAGCTATACAATTCATTACATGTTTATTAAAGAGCTTTGAAAGTTCTGTTACTTAAACTATTATAAATATTTCTTCTGTGTAAAATGGACCATTTTTGTAACTAATTTAACATATATTTTAAATGTTTAACTGGTCTTCAGTAGATATAAAATTGATCATTTTAAAACTATTATATCTTGTATCCTTATTTAGTGATTTCATGTATCTTCTATCATTTTAAAATGGATAAAAAGTCACAAGTTCCATTACTATTGTCCCCAGCAATTTCTCTTAAGAGCATTTATGTTTTCGCAATTAAATATTTTACAAACTGAACTAACTTTTTGTTGCACTACATTAGATGAATACAAAGCTTTATGATTTGATATATATCCATATTTTAATAGTGAATCCTTTTTCTTATTACATATCTCTCCTAAATCATTAAAATTGGCTGATAAAATAATATTATCTTCAAAGCTAGGGTAATGTAATGTAAAATTAAATTTTCTGTCAGTTGTTATGTATATCTTTTAAAAGTATGAACAGAATCAAAAAGTAAAAATAATGGTAAATTAGTAGACATTAGGTTAATAACAGACTGATGATAAAAAGGGTGAGGATAAAAAAAAAAAAAAAGGTAAAAACGATTTGTTTACTTGATTATTAATGTATTAACATGCAGCTCATGCAAGTTTTTTTTTGTAATTTCATACAGAATTTTATCAGAATTTTGATAAATTGGAACAATTGCTGAGACATTTTTATATAAACTAAATGAGATGCAATGGAAAAAACTTGTGCTGTTTTGGCTTATTTTTTGGAATTAGTTATTGATAAACTAGTTAATTTACCTCCTTTAAAAGACAGTTTTGTGAAAATATATACTTCATCTAAAAGCAGAATTATATATTTTTCTGATAGGTTTAGAACACTTAATCTTTGATATAATTTATTACTTTTTACATTATACGATGAATTGCAAACACTTAATTTAGAAACTGACTTTCTCAAATTATTATAAGGAGGTAAAATTAAAAATTTTGCTTTCATTATAGATTTATAACAAGATGTATATTAATGAGACACAGTTGTTCAATTAAAATATTTAATATAGCATGTTCTTCGGGAAGATTTTCATGACATTCTTTTAGTAATTTAATTGCTTTAAAGAATATATTTTCATTATGAATATTTATCTTATAATTATCACAGGTTTTAATTGTATTACTAATTTGATGTTACGCTTTATATACTCAATCCAATATGGGCTTTTCATCACGTTTGATAAACTCAAAAATATTTTCATCGAATTTAAACATGTTGAAGCAAGCTTTTATTGCTTCCTGCATGTTACTTGGCACTATGGCATCTATTGTAAAATTGCTAGTAACAAAAATCTTTTTTGGTCTAATTTCAATGGTGCTTCCTTTAATTTCTGCTAAAACTTGTATCTATCTGCCCATATTTTAAGAAAATAGATTAATCACTTACTGTGGTCAGCTTCTACGTCGCTGAACAAAAATTTTCTTCTCCTCTATAGTCATCCCACCACTCACTGAGGGGCTTCACAAAAACACTATCTAACTTTCTAACTGTCCTTTCGACATTGTGGAGGACCATATATCCACACACTACAACTTCCGTCTAATTCTGTCACAACAAACTTACACAGTGAATGCAGATGATTCTTATATCTGAGGTAGATATTGCTCAGTCGAAAACTTAGTGCATTTCTTAAACGAAACAAAACACCGCAAATGTGGGCATAAAGAATCCGGAGAGATCTTAAGACCAACCGCAAAGTAGTTGTCCTTATTGGCATACTTTTGTAAAGGCACCTTTTAAATGTCAAAACAACGGTTAATACATCAACAAACAAGTTGAGATGTGTCCCGCTATACCGAAAATACAGTGCATTCTCTTTCGCATTCACTCTCTCTTCGTTCTTCCTTATCAGTCATAACGGATTGCTGTGGCCTAAGACACTGGGACAGGGCCAAACATGTAATACTACACTGTTTGGTCTTGTGCACGTGCGAGATAAGTTTTCCCTTATGGTTCTTCCTTTCCAAGGACACTGCTCCGCGCACTAAAATCAGAAATTACCTTGATAGACATGGTAACTTTAGGGCTATCTAGTGCACTTATTTTTAGAACAGTTAAAGATGAATTTTGAACTACACAAAACCAATCTGAATGATTATTTAAACAATCTTTAGGATATTCTTTTAACTATTGAGTATTTTCAATTTTTGAATTTATTGCAGTTCATGCATCGAAATACTTTGGGCTTGAACTTTTTGAAATTTATCTTTTTTTTCTTGTCGTGTTTTTCCTTTTTTAGGAACTTGTACAAGTACATTTAGATGGGGTGTCGCCTGATTTATTATGCAACAGCAGTCAAAACTGGATTTTTCTGTAGTATGACATGCTTCACTCCATTTTTATCAATCTATTCATTATTATAAAAAGTCATTTCATCATTAAAATGTTTAATACATACTTTAGCATTTTTAGTAAGGCTATTAGTTATGGTTCAAAGATATACCTTTAGTACATTGCCCGCAATAATGATTAGACCCAGGATTTAAAAATGATGTTAAAAGGGAGGTCAAAACCTCGTTGGAAAAAAATGTTGGCTCTCTGTTGCTCATTACTTAGAATCATCATAATTAAAATTCAAATATAAATATTTACATAAAAGTATCATTTAATTAATTCATCTATAATAATAAGTAAATAAAAAAAATAACATTTGAGCCATTACCACCCCCCACACCAAAGATGCCTAACTTTCGAATTTTAGTTTTTTCACATGTAACCTGCTGGAAGCATGAGGATCAATACAAAAGGTATAATTTATGCACAACTTCTTTAGATTAAATAAATTATATACTCATACAATAAAAGCTTTATCTTTTAAGAAAAACAATTAGACCTCTAAGCATTTTCCAGCAAGCTACTCAATGGCTCACAAAATGACTTTGTAAAATATATAAAACCCCATAAAAGCAATAGTTAATACTAGTTCTCATAATAAATAAAACATAAACAGACAAATATAACTAAAAGAAAATTGTTAATGTTTGATAAAGAAAAATGATTTTCTGAGGATCCTCGTACAAATTTTAAATCAAATAATACATTTCTACACAAAATTCAAGTACTAAATTAAAATAACCAATAACACAATTTTACATTTGTTTATATTCTTCATTATCAGTCTTGTAAAGTGTCACTTAAACTTCTACCTTTAAATACTACATAAAAATTCCTAATCACAGTTCAGGTGAACTCGGACAGTCCTCAGTAATAAAAAGATTTTAACTTTTACTGAACACTTAAGACACTACTAATGAATAGATAATAAGGTGGAATGAAGGTGATAAAAGTCACTGTCAAATTAGTACAGTACGAAGCCGAAAATCCGGAATCGCCAAAAATCCGGACAATTTCGGCGGCGTTGATCATCATCATCAACAACATTTTTTTTTTTTTTTTTGTATAACTATAGCTAAATAAAAAACCGAAAAAGTATTTTATTTCTTAGTAATCTTCAAAACTGACATTTGCAAAGCCTGAAAGAGGAGGGAGAAGAAGATTATAATAATAGTAACAATTCTTAAACATTTATCTAATTGAGAGCTAAATTCTACATTCTATTTCAATTATGCTCAAACTTTTAGTTGAAAAACCTAAAGTATTAAAAAAAAAAAAAAAAATTCTCTGAAATGTTTTAAAAGTGATATGTTTTTCTTATTTACTTTCTTTTATTGTAACTTGTACTAATTTTTGCATGCAAATATTTCAATAAATCGTTTTTTTTTTTTTTTAAATCTTTTAGTTTTATTTATTGTTAAAGTTGATAAAAAAAAAATATTTATTACAGAATATATTTAACTAGTATGTTGTGGCCACCACAAGACTTTCTTCTTTTTTTTCCTATACAAATTCACTCAATAACAATATTTAAAAAAAAAAAAAAAAAAAAAAAAAAAATTTTTTTTTTTTTTTGTTAAAAGTAAAACAAATCGATAACTTTGTTTTAAATTATTACATATTTATAGTTCAACCATTCGTTTTAAAGGTATTGACGAGACCTTTCAAAAGACACCCAACTTGAAAATTACCACCCCACCCCGGGTACCCCCAGGGGGGGTAACCGATGCCCCCACATGCCCAAAATTTTTTTCCTAGTTAACTACTACTATTATCAATAATTCATATTAATTTTACAATCACAAGTTTAAAATATCTCTCATTATGCACATATACGAAATTTTGTCCTATACTGCCATGTTAAAAGTTTACAAAAAATGCGATCACAGCGCCACCTGTTGAGCGATTGATCCCCAAATCTAATCAGCACCAGTTTATGTCAAAGCGCAACTAAATACCAAATTTGGTTAAATTTCATTCATTGGTTTGTGAGATACAGTGGACACAAAATTCGTGATACACACACACAGACAGAGGCATTTTCTAAAAACTATCAATTTGTGTTCAAGACGTCCCAAAATGTGTAAATCCATCAAAAAACAGAAGTCGAAAATTTTCACAAATCCAATATTACACCAATACCTCTATATTACATATGAAAGAAAGTAAAAATCGTAATATATTATTTTTCACCTGAATTTGCATATTATCAAAGTACTTAAACCAAAATATTATATTTTTTAGGCATGACCAAAAATCCGGAAATTTCGAAAATCTGGAATCGTCGCGGTCCCGACGATTCCGGATTTTCGGCTTTGTACTGTACATATTAAAGAAAGAATCAGTTCAGGTGAATTTGGGCAGTCCTGTGTTATAAAAAGTTTTTAATTTTTACTGAACACTTAGATTCTACTAATGATTAAATAAAAATATGGAATGAAGGTGAGGAAAATCACTGTCAATTAAGTACATATTAAAGGAGAAAAAAAAATTGATACCGACAATTTCACCAGATCCATATGGAGGGTCCAGGTCTGGAGCTTGTTCCATTCCTTCGGCACCAGGCGAGTCAAAACCAAACACTCCTTCAACAGGAGGAACAAGATCGCAACTTCAGAACACATCTTCTCAAAACTAGAAACACCCCCAGGGGGGTACCTTCTTCAGGTATTCAGGGGGAGTCACGCACCCCGGGCCCGAGTGATCTTTTTCTTTCCCCTCCTCTTGCCTTGTTAGTTTCCCTTTGTTTCTTTTACGTTTCTTTTGTTTGTTTTTTTCGTTGCCAATAAGGTTTTTGGTACCTTCTTGTTACTGCTTTGTTTGTTTCTTTTACTTTTGGTTTCATAACTTTTCGTTGCCAATAAGTTCTTGGCCCATTCTTGTTTTGTTGATGAAAAAAAAAAAAAAACTCCAAAAAAATTATAAAATTTTTTGAAAAGCACAAAAAAAGAAACCACTCACCTCGTTCTACTAACCTATTTTTGTTAAGTTCTGACTCACCCTGTTTTTTGTCTGTTATTAAAAATAAAAAAGAAAAACTGTAAAAAAAAAATTTTAAAAACTGTAAAAGGAAACAAAAAAAAAATAAATCTATTAACTATTAATCAATTAACGAAGTAAAGTCCGGTGTTGATGTGGCGCTGGCTATTGGGGCAATGATTTTGGTGATGGTGCCACGGCAGTCTAGCCTTGGAATCACACTGGGAGACTGGTGCCCTTGGTGAAGGTGAGACAACGGTGACTACTCGAACGAGAAACACCGGACTAACACGACTGCCACATGTGGTTCCTGAACTGGGTCGGCGACCTGGTAGCTGGTGAGTGGTTATGGGTGTCCCAAAGAGGATTCTTGAAAACTCTTTGCGTTTGTGTGTTGGAAGAAACACTCACCCCTTTTTCCTTCTCTTTCTAATTATGGCTACAACTAAAGGTGTTTCGAATAATGCGTCTGGCTCGGGCCAAGCTAATGCAAGTTTAAATGGTAAAACATGGGCGGATAGAGTAGAAGAATTCTCTTCAACTCTAAATGAGAATAATGTGTTTCTTAGGCATGAGGTTAGATTTTTTGTCGTGAAAAGAAAGGAGGGTGACTTCTCAAAGACATCTCCTTTTTTGATACAAAAAGCGCTGCAAAGTATAATGGGTGATCCAAAATCAGTTAAAAAACTTCGGTCAGGAGAACTTTTGATTGAGGTTGAGAATAATAAACAAGCCAACACTTTGGAAAACTGTAAACAATTTGCTAACATACCTGTTACCATTAGTCCTCACAGAACTCTAAATATATGCCGTGGTGTTATTTCAGAATCCGATTTGCAGTTCATACCTGAAGAAGAAATTCTTGACAATCTTAAAGACCAAGGTGTTATTGCAGTTAAACGCATCTCAATTTTCCGAGAGAATAAACCTATACCAACTAAACATATAATACTAACAATAGACTCCCCAAAGCTCCCACACTCAATAAAAGCTGGTTATCTCAAATGCCCCATTAGGCCATATATTCCGAATCCACTACGCTGCTTCAACTGCCAACGCTTTGGACACTCGAAAACTGCATGTCGTGGTAAACTCACATGTGCCCGATGCAGTGCAGTGGGCCATGACAATCAAAACTGTGAAGCTCCAGTCTCTTGCGTTAACTGCAAAAAGGATCACCCATCCTACTCAAAAACTTGTGAAAAATGGAAGTTTGAAAAAGAAGTACAAACTGTCAAAACAAAAGAAAATATATCATACACTGAAGCTAGAAAAATCATAGAATCTAGAACCCCTACCGTTGGAAAATCTTATGCTGCTGCTGCTACTGCTACTTCCATTAAAAAAACTTATACAACTATAGCTACCCAAACAGAATGCCAAAATGTTACCTGCCCTCCAAGTCAAACCATACAAATCTGTTCTTCAAAACCACAAACAACACCTAGTCAGACTTCCACCTCCACACAATCCTCACTATCTAAACCATCTACATCCAATAAATCCCCGCAAATAGCAAAAAGTATATTGTCTGAAAGGAGACAGACTTCTGGCTCTCTAAAACATTCAAACTCACCTTCCCGCTATAATATTAAAAAGAAGAAAATTTTAAAATTACCTGCAACTAATACAAATAAAACGTCTAAAATTACGCCTATCAAACAAGCTGACGTAATCAGTCTCCATCCCTCTGATGCGGAAGATAATATGTCTACTGTATCAGAAGATAACGACGTGGATGTTCTCATCTAAAAAAAACGAAAAATCATGACTAATTTCATTTCTTGGAATTGCCGAGGTTTTATAAATAAACGAGATGAAATCAGAGAAATAATTTCTGATCATCGACCAATTTGTTTTGCATTTCAAGAGACATATTTAAGACAACATGATAATATAAAAATTCGTGGCTATACCTGTTTCAGAAGAGATTTTACCCACTCTGGCAGAGCTACAGGTGGTGTAGCTCTTCTTATTTCTAATAATACTCCTCACACCAATATTTCTTTAAATACTGATATCCAAGCTGTAGCAGTTCAGATTCATATCCACATGCTTGTCACCATCTGCACTATCTATTTACCACCAAATATGTCACTCCACCGTCGTCATCTTAATAACCTTATTTTGCAGCTACCGACCCCTTATATAATTCTTGGGGATTTAAATGGACACAGTCCACTCTGGGGTAGTCCTGAAATTAATCCTCGTGGTCAAATTATTGAAGACTTTATCACAGACAATAACTTATGTATTCTAAATAATGGGGATAATACATATTTCCATGAACCTTCCAGAACTTTTCATGCAATAGACATGGCCATCTGCTCTCCAACTCTGTATCCATATTTTAATTTCTTTGTTAGTAACGACCTTCATAATAGTGACCATTTTCCTTTATTTTTATCTTTTTATGATTTTAATGATCATCATCCTATAAATCCACATTACATTTATGACAAGGCCAACTGGGCTACTTTCACTATAAATGCAACTATCACATACGATATGAC
Organism: Salticus scenicus; assembly: GCA_963930645.1. Taxonomy (NCBI): domain Eukaryota; kingdom Metazoa; phylum Arthropoda; class Arachnida; order Araneae; family Salticidae; genus Salticus; species Salticus scenicus. The sequence goes on from OZ005658.1 coordinate 241,326,423, forward strand.
TGAGGGTGATATCAACAGAGCAATCACTGATGTCACGAAGTGTATTATAAATGCAGCTGATATTAGTATTCCAAAATCCTCTGGACATCTCAGTAAACATTCAAAGCCATGGTGGAATGATGAATGCAATAATGCAAAAAGACAGCAACAAAAAGCTTGGGGAATTTTTAGGAGGTACCCAACTACTGCTAATTATATCACATTCAAAAAAGCAAGGGCAGCCGCACGAAGAATCCGCAGAATCTCCCAAAGAAATTCCTGGATAAAATATGTGTCCAGTATTACCTCAAATGTAAGCAGTAAACAGCTTTGGCATCGTGTCAAGAAAGCAATGGGAATATATTCTAATCAAAGTATTTCATTTTTAAAAGATAATGGCCAAACTATAACTTCTACTAAAAATATTGCAAACACCATTGGTAAAACTTTATCTCACATCTCCAGTTCTAATTCATATTCCGAACCTTTTTTGTCTCATAAACGTAATTCTGAACGATCATCAATCAACTTTCACTCCCGCTCTTCACCAGACTACAATAGACCTTTTACAGAAAATGAATTAAAAAATAGTTTGAAACATTGCCATAACTCAGCTCCCGGGCCCGATGGTGTTACCTACATTATGATTAAACATTTATCAAAACAGTCTCTTAAAAATCTCCTTCATCTTTACAATAGGATCTGGACTGAAAATATTTTCCCTGTTGCTTGGCACGATGCTATTGTTATTCCTTTTCCTAAGCCAGGTAAAGATGCTTCTGACCCCAAAAATTATAGGCCCATTGCCCTCACAAGCTGTCTCTGTAAGCTGCTAGAAAAGATGGTAAATACTAGGCTTGTTTACATTTTAGAAAAAAATAACTTTATTTCTCCATGGCAAAGTGGTTTCCGACGAGGCCGTTCTACGGTTGACAATATTTTATTATTAGAGACAAATATCCGCAAAGCTAATGTGAGACGTAACCATTTGGTGTCAGTTTTTTTTGACATGGAAAAAGCTTATGACAAGACTTGGCGCTATGGCATTTTAAATGATTTATATAATTTGGACTTTCGTGGAAATCTTCCTATTTTTATTGAAAACTTTTTAAAAATCAGACGCTTTCAAATTCGCATTGGATCAGTTTATTCAGATTTTTATTTCCAAGAGGAAGGTGTACCTCAAGGCAGTGTCTTGAGTGTTACTCTTTTTTCTTTAAAAATTAACGATATTCTAAAACAACTGCCTCAAAGTGTCTATGGAACTTTATATGTTGACGACCTGCAAATTTCTTGCCAGGGAAATGACATGCGCTTCATAGAACGCCAATTGCAACTTGCTATAAAAAATATCACTAAATGGACAAATAAAAATGGATTTAAATTTTCTACTGACAAAACACAATGTGTGCATTTTTGTCGTAAACGAGGTCTTCATCCTGATCCTGAGATTCTGATGAATAACAGGCCAATTTCCATTGTTGACACTGCTCGCTTTCTGGGTGTTTTTTTTGACAGAAAACTGACTTTTATTCCTCATATTTCATATTTAAGAACTAAATGTGATAAAGCACTAAACATTTTAAAAGTCCTATCTAACACTTCTTGGGGAGCTGACCGGCCATCGTTACTCAAAATATATCGGGCTACTGTTCGCTCGAAACTTGATTATGCTTGCCAGGTTTATGGATCAGCACCTCAATCTTACCTTAAAAAACTTGACACACCACACCACAGTGCGCTTAGAATTTGCTCAGGAGCGTTCGGCACTAGTCCTGTTTTTAGTTTATATGCTGACTGTGTTGAGCCTTCTCTCACTGACATTAGACAAAGACTTTCACTTGACTTGTACTATCGCATTCTTTCACATCCCAATCATCCACTTCATCCACATTTAAATAGCAACGATCATAACCTTTATGTGAATCGCCCATCATGCATCCCTCATTTTGCTCTTAGAATTAAGAACTTTCTTGCAGGCACCTCTCATATTCATACCAAAGTTCGTCCCCGGTCTCTTTTAAACATGACACCTTGGAATTTCCAAGCTATTTCCTGTCTTCATCTGTTTAGTGGTTTTGACAAATCAAACACAGATGCTTCCATTTTTCAAGCGCTTTTCTCATCTCATCGCTCTGAATATAAGGATTATGTGGAGATTTTTACTGACGGCTCCAAGACAAGCAATAAAGTTGGTTGTGGTGTTGTCATTGGTAACACCAGTTTTAGTTATCAACTCCCTAAGTCATTTTCCATCTTCTCCGCAGAGTTTTTTGCTGTTGAGGTTGCTCTTAACATTATTTCATCTCATCACAGAAGAAAATTTATTATATATACAGACTCAAAGAGTGTTCTTGATTCTCTCTCTTCTAGCTCTTGTAACCTGACTTTCTTTTCAATTTTAAAAACTTACAACGACCTTTTGAAAAAGGGATTTGACATTTTGTTTTGCTGGGTTCCTGGCCACGTAGGCATTCAAGGCAACGAAGCAGCAGACAAAGCCGCAAGGCAGGCTTCCATACTTTTAAACTGCCCTATTCCTTATGAGGACATTAAGCACACTTTTAAAAGCTATCTTAAAAATATGTGGCAAAGGGAGTGGAATAACCAAAACAATAATAAATTGCAAGAAATAAAACCTCAAATTTCAATCTGGACTACACTCACCCCTAGAAAATACGATGTAACTATTACTCGGCTACGAATTGGGCATTCAAGACTTACTCATAAATACTTATTACTTGGAGAACAACAACCTGTGTGTCCGAAATGTCATTTCAGTGCATTAACCATTCGTCATGTCCTCACCGACTGTCCTTGCCTTCGTCATCTCTATCGACAACATTTTGATTCATTTTCACCCACTCTGACAAGCCTTTTAGGTGTAAATCCTCATTATCATCTGACAAACTTTTTGAAGGAGGCTGGTTTTTACTTTGACATCTGATTTTAGTTTTTACAATGTTCATCCTATTTTACATCTGTTTTATTGTATACAGTGACATCTGATTTTAGTTTTTACAGTGTTCATCCTATTTTACATCTGGTTTAGTGTATACACTGACATCTGTTTTTAGTTTTTACAATGTTGATCCTATTTTACATCTGTTTTATTGTATACACTGTTTTGATTATTTTTGATTTTATCTTGTTTGTAGTTTTTTTTTTTTTTTTTTCTACTGTGTTTTTTTTTTTTTTTTTAAATAGCTTTCTGGATGGGTAAACCCATTTTTGGATTTACCCATCCTTTTGGATGGGTAAACCCATCCAGAAGATACTGTCTTTTTACCCGTTTGTTTGGCGCAGCATGTCCTACTCAGGACCTTGCGCCAAAAAAAGTCATTCAACCAACCAACCAACCAAAACTAGAAACACTCATCAAGAACTTCCAAACCTCCATAAGGTCTTCCTGATGAAACTCCTGCCACAGGACGTCACACGCACAGCCAGGCCCTTCTTCACAGGCCCCAATTAAAATATCCAAAATTTTCCTTTTTGAAAACAAGTCATCGATTTAAATAATCAAACCAAGCTGGAACACTTCATCGCCAGACATGCTGGAAAGCAAAAATGGGCCTTACACTCTCTTTCAAATGAGATTCATCTGCTGCAAAGGGTAGGCCTAAGCGTTAAATCAGGTACATCTCAGAGTTTCTTCGTTGGCAAGAGAAACTCACGTAGATATTCAGAATGCATCGATTACTAAATTCTTAAAGTATCATAGCTAAAGGAATCATGTGAAAAAACGCAAGGCCCCTTTTAGAGGGCCAGAGCCCTGCTTTTTTACATGAGCTAGAATTTCTCCATACCGCAATGGTCACATAAACCGCATCAATTGACTATTTTTCGCGCTTTCGCGAAGGACGCCAACTTACAGTTGCCAATTTCCGCATGAAAATTCCGGGAGAGAAACAGCTCGGCCAATCAGAGGTCGCAACTACGCCGTCGATGTAGGAGCTGAACCCCGACCGATAATAATCGATTAAGAACTGAACACGGTCAAGTGCAATTGCGCGGGAATAGAAACTGACCTTCACGAGCATAGGGGTGCCCTGAAGGTCAAAACGGACCTAAAAGCATGTACTCCAGCCGGAGGTCAAATTAAATAATAGCTGAGGACAAATTCTTTGCCGGAAAAAGGGTTTGCTCTGAAAAGAAATATGATTTTGAAAATGCAGAAGAATTTAGGAAGAGAAAAGGACTGACACACATTAATAATGACAATATTCCCCTTTTTTTAAAAAAATAAGAAATTACAAATTAGCTATTTTCTTAGTTTAAACAATAGAAAAACACAACTGTTAAAATTTCATTTTTAACAATCCAAGCTTGGGAGAGTAGTATGGAATATAAAAGACTTATTTAAAAGAAAAATCATAACTGTATGCAAAGATATCAAAATCATAACTTTATGCAAAATTAAATAACATTAACTTCTAAAATCCCACTCTTCCTTTTTCGACTCTGATTTCACTGTCTTTGGTTGGTCACGCTTACCAGGATTCAGCATTTCAGCCTAATATACAGAGGGCTGTGGTCAACAAGGTGGTAACGTCCAACTTAAATACACATGAGTTAAATGCTAAGATATGCTAGATATTACATGAAAGACAAACTCTGAAGCAGGAACCATGGGAAACACAAAGGTTGAATCATGCAGGGTTCACAAGGTGGTGTCCTATATCAGTTGAATTCATAGGAATAAGATGCTGAGCTATGGAGTAGATTACTTGAGGTTGAACTATAGAGGACACATTTGTATGTATTATAAGGTGTTGTAGAAATGACATTCTCAGGACTTGTATTTGACACATCGCAAAACTTTAAGAAACTAAAAACATACTAGTTGGAACCCGTCGAATTTGACGGTCACTTTATTGACTGTAATGTTTCAAAAATTGTCGCATCATTATTTAAATGTATTTCAAGTTAAAACATCTAATATAATTTATGACATTTCACTTAAAAAAAGAAATTCAGAAAAATGCTTATAAATAGAAATGAACCTTATATTTGTACGATTTCATATCTTTAACTCGATTTTGTCTGAATTCCTGTTTTTAAATAAAAGCATCACGAAAAAAATAATCAGCTGTAACAAAAAAATTCCAAGGTTTTCCTAATTTTACTCTAAAAATGATCAAAAGAATGTTAGGAGTAATTAAAAGAACAGGGTATTAACAACTTACTTTTTTATAAACAGCATAAGACTAAGATAATGACTCGACAAATAATTACTTAACAAAACAGTATTAGATGCACATCGTTTAAATAGACATTATTGCTAGCGCTTCAATAATTAAAAGAAATAATAATAATAATAACTATATGACTCCAAAACTTATGAATTGCTGCTTTGTTGAGTCTGAAGAATTGTTTAGTACTTCATCTAGTAGTAAACTCTGAAATAATCACTAAAATAATATCACACTCCTCCTCCTTTTATACCCGGGCTTGGGACCGGCGTTGGTGGAGTTACACTCACACATGCAAAATTACACTCATTCATACAGACAAACAAAGAAATAGACATAAATAATCTACTAAGGTAATATAAATGGTAATCTACTAATATAAAAGTTACAGATTTATGCCTCCCGCCCTCCCCCCCCCCCCAAAAAAAAAAAAACAATGATTCTGTTTAAAACCCATTAACACCACTTAAAATTATATATATATATATATATATTAATGTAAAATCCTCAGACACAGGTATTACAAAATAGCCATAAATGTCATGATAGGAAACATATATATAAAACCTAGAACACTTCTAAATTTCCTGACTATTTTTACCATTTTCCCTGACTTATGCTGTTTATTTCTGCATTTTTAAAATATTTATAGATATAAGAAAACTGAAAGCAACTGGCGACTTATTTTAATGCAATCTTAAACTCCTTATTTAATGTTAATGATTTCCAAGAATTTATTTAAATAAGGCTTCCCCTCAATATGGCAAGTTTTCCAAAATATAAATATAGTCAAATAGAATTGGAAATCTGCTTACCAATCATATTACAGCAAAGTATTTTAAACATGTCGCCACTTTCTTTAGAATAAATTGATATTACAACCGGTTACTGAATCTACAAAATTTAGACTTTAGTTCCCCCTCCCTCTCCACACAGAAAAAAAAATTCCATTGGATGACCTTTATTCATATTTTATTTTCCCAAATTTAGACTCACCCACTTATGCAACAGGCAAACACATTGCTTGTGTGAATACACTTTGAAATGAGCGTAAAGAAATGCAACAGGCAAATGCACGGTTTGCATAAATATATATGTGAAATAAATATAAACAAATGCAACAGGCAAACACACTATTTGCATAAATATATGCATGAATTGAACATAAAGAAATGCAACAGGCATATGCACTGTTTACATAAATATAAGCATCAAATGTGTATAAACAAATACAACAGGCAAACGCACTGCTTGCATGAATATACTTTGAAATGAACTTAAAGAAGTGCAAAAGGCAAATGCTCTGTTTGCATAAATATATACATGAAATAAATATAAACAAATTCAACAGGCAAACACACTACTTGCATGAATAAACTTTGAAATGAATATAAAGTAATGCAAACAGGCAAACACACCGCATGAATATACTCTGAAATGAGTATTAAAAAAAAATGCAACAGGCTAACGCACTATATGCATGGATATATAACGCTGCAACACCTCCTTATGTACAAAATTTAAAGTTCTATTATATTTTAGTACTGTGCGAAACTTTAAATTTTGAATGATCGAATTAAAAACACTCTTGCCTTATAAGTTTCCATAAATAAATATGCACTAATGGTTATTTCAACACTTCTTTATATACAACATTAAGAGTTGTATTACCTTCTGGAATTATCTGAACTTTTAAATTGTTAAATGATCGCACTCTAGACATTGCTGCATACGGTTGTCCATGGCTAAATACAGGCTGTGGTAAATAAATGCCTACACGATCTAATGTTTGCCCTTGTGCTTTCTTAATAGTCATGCAAAAAGCCAAACGAATAGGAAATTGGCGTCTTTTAAAGGAAAAGGGGAGTGTTGTTTCAGATGGTGATAAGTCAATTCTAGGAATTAAAACTCTCTCCTGTGATAATTTCTAAATCTGAGGAATTGCCATACATATTTCTTACAATTAACCTTGTTCCATTTAAAAGACCCTGTGTTGGATCTATGTTTCTCAACAACATTACAATTACAGCAATTTTTAATGTAAGACTATGTGGGGAAACCACTTGATTCTAAGCTATTTAGGAATTCTGAAGGGAATTGAAGTACTAGGTTTTCATCTTACGTTATAAGGTTATTTATTCTAATATATGTCCTTTGAGTACCAGGTATTAGGTTCAGAACTTCAGAATTAATTTCATTACAATGTTCATTTTGGGGGGCAAGAATAGCAAATTTAGCATAATTAATTACATCATTTGGCGAAGTAAAGTTTTTACCAAAAATATCAAATACAATATCTTTTTTTGGAATAATGTCCAGTGGTAAATCAACAGAACCACCATCACTAATTGAAGGAAAGTCCCCATTGCCAAATTTTAGAAGAAAATTCGAAAACTCTATTTCATCTGATCTAGCTCTCATATTTTTAAATAATTTAAAAACTTTGAAATATGGCCAAAGAGGCGAAAACTTAATGCAGTTTTGAGTAATTCTTTGTCGAGAAGCATGTGGAACTACTGGTAATACCTGCCTAAAATCTCCCCCAAGGACAATTACTTTCCCACCAAAAATAATATTATTGCCCATTATATCCTGTAAAAGTCTATTAACGGTCATTAATGCATGAACATTTGCCATCGGTGCTTCATCCTTGCTGCCAGATGTAGCTGCGCTATTAACTTTTGTAGATTATACTGAAGTTTCATGCAGAAGCAAAGGTAATTTAAATTTACTATGCACAGTGCGACCATTTGGTAAAAGCATAGCAGCAATGCCAGTCCATGCCACAGGGATCACTTCTAGATCTAAATCGAAGCATTTTTGTAATAAGACATTGGTATACAAATGTTTTTCCAGTGCCACCTGGTCCATCTATGAAATAAGCATTGTTTTTCCGGGTATTGTTCTGTTTTATCACTTTAACGATTTCATTGATGATTAAAAGTTGTTGATCATTAGCTTGCTGAATCATTAAATTATAGTCCAGGTTAGGATTTTTTGAAAACTTTCTGTTGTGATCATTTACTAATAAGTCATCAATAATGGGCAAGTTAAATGTTAAAAAAGGAAAAACATGTAATTTAAGTGTTTTGTTTATGTCTCTAAGACTAAATTTATAAGCTTTATTTTGGTCATAAAGCAGAAAGTAATCCTCACTAAGAAAATCTTTAAAAGTTTCCCACAAACGAGCAGCATTTGAAGGTTGTTGAAAAATCACAATAAAAGAAAATAATTGCCTTATGCAAACAACAATGCCATTCAGTATTATCCTGAACTAACCCATACTGCATTGCTGCTTCTTTGAAAGAAGGAAACACAACATTATGAACAGTCCTTAAATCCTCAAATGATGTAGCTCCTTCAATATGAAGCAACAGTAATCGAAGATGATACTGTTAATATTCAGCAGGGGAAACATTATACATTCTGCAAATTACTTTAGAAAATTTAACCCGTTTTTTCCAAATACGCTTAGATTTATCCCAAACATAGAAAAGAGGTGTTTCTGGATAAACGTAAGGACTTTTCATTTGTGGATTTTTATTTAAATTAAACCATGCAATAAGTTGAATATTTGTTGATTCTGATCTAAGTAAAGCTTCAGAGGCACACAAATAACTGTATGAGATTGTTCATGCATTGGATAGGAAAAGATTCGATATGCTGTTTCACATGAACTGAGATATCGGGTTTTTAGGAAATCAGAAACTTCATCATGATGAATTAGACCCCCTTCTACAGTTATTTGCACGTTATACTGTGAACACTTCCACAAATTTCAACATTTATATGTGCTTGAAAATAAAGTAAGAGAAAGGGATTATAAGGAACTATATAACAGTTGTCAACCTCAACATTATCACCTTTAATACATTTTGTAATAGTCTGACTATTATTTCTCCTTTTATAAAGTGGATAACCATTAACATTTTCTTTTGTTTCATGGACGAATTCTTTTGGAAATTGTTTTGTACATTTACCATCAATCATGCAAACTGAGTTTGGAGTAAGACTGCCGCAAGGACCATGCACCATATGAGGTTTTCACTAAATTATACAACATTGTGTGATTGGGGTCTGGAATTTCTGTAGAAACTACTTTGTCTATATCTGTTACTTCCCTAAACTTACAATTATCTTGAAGACACAATAATAAGTGAATATGAGACAAACCCCTCTTTTGGAATTCAACTGTATATAAATATGTTTGTACTTTGCCAAATATTTGTGTTTGGTTAATCAAACGTAAAAGTTCTTCAACTTTTGTATAAAAAACACGCACAGTAACATCTGGTCTGTTATTAGCAGTTTCAAAAGAAGGTATACTATTTATGATTTCTGGCCATAAAGGGTTGCATGTAAATGTCAAGAAAAGATCTGGCTTACACAATGTTCTTACCATTGCATCTTGATAATTTCTAATCATGTTTCAAGGACTACCAGTGAAAGAAGAAGGTAAACTTACAATGTACATGTGCAAGAAGAGTGTGCTCCACACTCACATGGATCTCCAGTTGTGGAAGAGCACATATAGAAAGTGAATTTATTAGACGAAATATTCACTGATGTCAAAAGTAAGCTAACAGGTTCTAAAAGTTGGAAGCCTTCAGTTAATATAAAAGTTTTTAAACTAATCAGACAGGTATCGAAGGATCAGATAATGCAGGAGGTCATTCTTCAAGATGTTTAGTAAGATGTTGGCATGAATATTTATCTTGAAGGAAGTTGCAAAAAGACAGCTTTTCGTAGTACGTGCTGGTCATGCTCAGAGGTTGAAGGAAAATTATTCCTAAAAAAGCAGAGAAAGTACATCTTACCACTATTTGAGTCAGAAAATGCTATGATAAGAAAAAGTCTTAGCTTTAATATTTAGAATTTTATTCAGGTATTTAGTATCATTATTATTTCATTTCATTTATTTATATACAGTACGAAGCCCAGAATCGTCAGGACCGCGGCGATTTCGGATTTTTGATCATGCTAAAAAATATACTATCTGGTTTAAGTACTTGGATAATATGCAAATTCAAATAAAAAATAATATATTACGATTTTTAAATATATTCTGTAATTTTTATTTTTATTTTTTTTTTTATCAACTTTAACAATAATTAAATAAAATTGAAAGTTAAACTTGAAAAAACAAAACAGATTTATTGAAATGTTTGCATACAAAAATTAATGCAAGTTATAATAAAAGAAAAAAAACTTTTAAAAAACATTTCCGTGATTTTTTTTTTTTTAGTACTTAAGGTTTTTCAACTAAAAGTTTGAGCATAATTGAAATAGAATATAGAATTTAGCTCTCAATTAGATAAATATTTAATTTCATATGCATAAGCAAATTTAATATTTTATAATTTCTTTATTTTTCACGTGAAAGCATATTACATTTTATGCTGAAAAATATTTATTTATTTATTTTTTTTTTTTTTTGGCAACAATTAAAAATTTAAATGTCTATTTTTAAAGTTTTTACCAAGGTATTTTTTCATATTACAATATTAAAAAGTCTAATCAAAAATTCGTTACAAATAAGATACCAAATAAATGAAAGGGGCAATTTTTCTGAATCCGTCGGATTAAACCGCTTATTGATCGGACAATTAGATCTTTAAAAATTAACTAAAGTATGAAAATTAGGTGGGAACTTGAATCCACATACTATAAAGAGAGTCCAAGGAAATCTCTTAGCCATTTATATATAGAGATTGTGTTAAATTTGCTTTTTAATCTAAAGTGTACAAGTAATTATATCTATATGCACCTGCATAAACAAGATTATTTTTTAAAAAATCAAATTATTGATTTACTAATATTTAATGTATTTGGCCGTCTTAGTCTATTTACAAAAAACTAAGAATTTACAGGGGGAAAAAACATTATTATTTGTTTAGAATTTTAACTTGCTAATTTGTTATTCTATTTTAAATGTAAAATTTATCTTTTAATGCTTAGATTTTCTGAATATGTAAAATCTCCAAAAACAGTCAGGATATTAAAAAGTTTAAATGTAATATCACGCTGTACATAGGCAAAACAATAAGAAAATGATACATTATTAACGAATAAAATAGACTGAATAACTACAATGAGCATAAGAATAGATTAAAATTTATAAGAATTTGCAGAGGGCCATAAATTATATCCTTGAAATCTGCAAGTCACACATCTTCACCAATAGTGAAAAATGCACATAATGCGAGAATGATACTTACAACAATAAATGGTTGGCTAGTACTTGACATTCCCTCTTGATCATCACCAGCAGCATGGTCCAATGTAACTACTCCACTCTCTGGAATGTTTAGGCCCTCAAGTGCATCTTGCCCTATTAATATTGGAATTCTTTCATCTAGTGGCGTAAACTGCTTTATGTTGGGTCGTCCACTGCCAGTTTTCTTCATTTTGTTTTTATTATGGACATATTTCTTTTTTACTTCACTTTTGCAGTCACTCCAACACTAAAATTAATAAAATAAAACTGAAGGCTACTAATTAGACATATGAAAATAGAGTTGATATTTATTAAATCCAATAAAAATGACAATATCAGAAATGCTGAAAAAGAACAAAATATGGAAAAAGGGCATAGTGCGAAAGATTTGTAGAATTTTCTGCACTATTTGGAAGTCCCGTTTCTAAAGAAGAGATCACAGAGTCTAAATAAGGTATATGAACTGTTCATATTTCTTTGGTTAGAATATAAGCCTGCGCAGAGATATCTTGGAAATGTAAACCTGCATTTTCTCTGTGAATATTTAGAATTCCTAGAAGTGATTTTATTTGTTCATTGGCTATTAATATCTCAAATTGAATAGACTGCAACACCTGATTTACAGGCTCACATTGCCGCATATGTTGCAATTATTATTATCCTTTAAATGCATATTTGCATCATGTAAAAAAATGGGTTTTTGTAATTTCTGGTGAAGTTTCCATTAACTGATCAATGTATAACATACAAATTTGCATAATTCACAAAAAAAAGAAATCTGATATTTTTTTTCATTGAATTTTCTGTGCAATAATCTTTTGGAAGAAATAAAAATCAAGCATTTAAGACTTAAGGAGTAAATTAAATTTGGTGCTGCAGCTGCAAGATGGTAGGCATCTTGGCGAGTTTTCACATCTGTTGTAGCAAGTTCAGAAAGTTTATTGAAAATATCTAAAAGATTGTTAGAAAAGTTTCATATGCTTTTATATTTTGCAGTCCACCTAGTTTCACAAAACAGTGTGACATTAGGAATCATGGCTCATCTTTTTGGAGATTCATGGAAGAACTTTATCGTTGATTTGATTGTTCCAGGTCACATTTCTAATATCACAGACAACATTCAAATGGTTCACAACGAGGTTTAAATGATGACAGTACAAAAAAAGCTTTTTGGTAGTTTTTATGAATAATTAAATGCTTGAACTCCTTTTTCTTTTCCTGCCATTACAAAGCAATCATCATATCCTTGCCCTAACATTTTATTCAAAGTAAGACTGAAATCTGAAAATGTTTTTAAAATGGCGGTTGCAATATTTTTCACATCAAAATTGGAGAAGTAGGCAAAACTTTAAAATTCATATTAAAGTGACATATTGCATTTCTAAAAACAGTTGTTTCACACCCTATGTCAATCTTACTGAATCTATCTCTGAGATTTTGTTCAAAGTTAACTCTGCTCTTTTATCATCGTAACGTCTACTTTAAGCTGCGATTTTTCTTTCATTATTCAAGGTTCATGTGCGATTTCCTACAGGACAAAGCACACTCAGTGATATGCTGCTGGGTGGTGCAAAAAAGAATCTTATCAGGAAAGTGTGAAAGGGAAAGATGGTACTGAAGGCAGTGGAACTATTATATTTACTACTAAAAGTTTGAGCATACTTGAAATAGAATATAGAATTTAGCTCTCAATTAGATAAATATTTAATTTCATATGCATAAGCAAATTTAATATTTTATAATTTCTTTATTTTTCATGTGAAAGCATATTACATTTTTGCTGAAAAATATTTATTTATTTATTTATTTTTTTTTTTTTTGGCAACAATTAAAAATTTAAATGTCTATTCTTAAAGTTTTTACCAAGTTATTTTTTCATATTACAATATTAAAAAGTCTAATCAAAAATTCGTTACAAATAAGATACCAAATAAATGAAAGGGGCAATTTTTCTGAATCCGTCGGATTAAACCGCTTATTGATCGGACAATTAGATCTTTAAAAATTAACTAAAGTATGAAAATTAGGTGGGAACTTGAATCCACATACTATAAAGAGAGTCCAAGGAAATCTCTTAGCCATTTATATATAGAGATTGTGTTAAATTTGCTTTTTAATCTAAAGTGTACAAGTAATTATATCTATATGCACCTGCATAAACAAGATTATTTTTTAAAAAATCAAATTATTGATTTACTAATATTTAATGTATTTGGCCGTCTTAGTCTATTTACAAAAAACTAAGAATTTACAGGGGGAAAAAACATTATTATTTGTTTAGAATTTTAACTTGCTAATTTGTTATTCTATTTTAAATGTAAAATTTATCTTTTAATGCTTAGATTTTCTGAATATGTAAAATCTCCAAAAACAGTCAGGATATTAAAAAGTTTAAATGTAATATTACGCTGTACATAGGCAAAACAATAAGAAAATGATACATTATTAACGAATAAAATAGACTGAATAACTACAATGAGCATAAGAATAGATTAAAATTTATAAGAATTTGCAGAGGGCCATAAATTATGTCCTTGAAATCTGCAAGTCACACATCTTCACCAATAGTGAAAAATGCACATAATGCGAGAATGATACTTACAACAATAAATGGTTGGCTAGTACTTGACATTCCCTCTTGATCATCACCAGCAGCATGGTCCAATGTAACTACTCCACTCTCTGGAATGTTTAGGCCCTCAAGTGCATCTTGCCCTATTAATATTGGAATTCTTTCATCTAGTGGCGTAAACTGCTTTATGTTGGGTCGTCCACTGCCAGTTTTCTTCATTTTGTTTTTATTATGGACATATTTCTTTTTTACTTCACTTTTGCAGTCACTCCAACACTAAAATTAATAAAATAAAACTGAAGGCTACTAATTAGACATATGAAAATAGAGTTGATATTTATTAAATCCAATAAAAATGACAATATCAGAAATGCTGAAAAAGAACAAAATATGGAAAAAGGGCATAGTGCGAAAGATTTGTAGAATTTTCTGCACTATTTGGAAGTCCCGTTTCTAAAGAAGAGATCACAGAGTCTAAATAAGGTATATGAACTGTTCATATTTCTTTGGTTAGAATATAAGCCTGCGCAGAGATATCTTGGAAATGTAAACCTGCATTTTCTCTGTGAATATTTAGAATTCCTAGAAGTGATTTTATTTGTTCATTGGCTATTAATATCTCAAATTGAATAGACTGCAACACCTGATTTACAGGCTCACATTGCCGCATATGTTGCAATTATTATTATCCTTTAAATGCATATTTGCATCATGTAAAAAAATGGGTTTTTGTAATTTCTGGTGAAGTTTCCATTAACTGATCAATGTATAACATACAAATTTGCATATTTCACAAAAAAAGAAATCTGATTTTTTTTTTTTCGTTGAATTTTCTGTGCAATAATCTCTTGGAAGAAATAAAAATCAAGCATTTAAGAGTTAAGGAGTAAATAAAATTTGGTGCTGCAGCTGCAAGATGGTAGGCATCTTGGCGAGTTTTCACATCTGTTGTAGCAAGTTCAGAAAGTTTATTGAAAATATCTAAAAGATTGTTAGAAAAGTTTCATATGCTTTTATATTTTGCAGTCTACCTAGTTTCACAAAACAGTGTGACATTAGGAATCATGGCTCATCTTTTTGGAGATTCATGGAAGAACTTTATCATTGATTTGATTGTTCCAGTCACATTTCTAATATCAGAGAGCACATTCAAATGATTTGCAACGAGGTTTAAATGATGATAGTACAAAAAAAGCTTTTTGGTAGTTTTTATGAATAATTAAATGCTTGAACTTGTTTTTCTATTCCTGCCATATTCAAATTAAGACTGAAATCTGAAAACGTTTTTAAAATGGCGGTTGCAATATTTTTCACATCAAAATTGGAGAAGTAGGCAAAACTTTAAAATTCTTCTTTAATATTTTATATTAAAGTGACATATTTCATTTCTAAAAACAGTTGTTTCACACCCTATGTCAATCTTACTGAATCTATCTCTGAGATTTTGTTCAAAGTTAACTCTGCTCTTTTATCATCGTAACGTCTACTTTAAGCTGCGATTTTTCTTTCATTATTCAAGGTTCATGTGCGATTTCCTACAGGACAAAGCACACTCAGTGATATGCTGCTGGGTGGTGCAAAAAGGAGTCTTATCAGGAAAGTGTGAAAGGGAAAGATGGTACTGAAGGCAGTGGAACTATTATGGGGGTTTATATGCAAATTCATTTCTTTCTGGGAATATACTTATGACTGAGTGAGGTGATGCCACAGGCAGCAGGAACTTGCTGCTGAAGAGAACGGTGACCCATATCATGGGTTGGACCGAATTCTGTGGAATTTCTTTTGAGTTTTTTACTTAATGTATTTGATTTATTTTGGATATTCCTGTACTCAAATTTGCATGACTATAACAAAATATTTTGTGCAGCATTTCTATATGATATAAATCTAAAATACAGAATCTGGACTTTCTGCTTTTGTATTTGTTTTTGAGTTATGAGGATACATGTTCAAAAACTTATTTTTGTATTCATGAGATCTCCAAATAAAGAAATGTATCACAAGCAATGTGTATTCAGTTCAAAAAGAAGATTTTGGAAAAAGGAACCAGGTAGTGAGATAAAGTTATGTATTTTTACTTTAAAACTATATCAAAATAAGATGGTTGGTTGGTAGATTGATTGCCTTTTAATGGTGCAAGGTCCACAATGGAACCATACTGTGCCAAACAATTGCATAAAGAATAAAGACTAAAGTGTAGCTTCTGGTCATTTAAAAAACACATTTAAAGTTAAAATAAGAATAGGTAAAATGTTAAAATATAAAAAAGACAAATATTTAAAAATAATAGAAAACAGAGTAAACAGTGTATAAAATAAAATTTTTATGAACAGTGTAAATAAATAAAATCAGATGAACTAACAATAGAATAATCTTGAACTAACAATTTTACTGCGCTCAAATTTACTGTGAAATTTAAATTTTTATTTTTCTGTCATAGAATGAGAAAAGGCAGAATTGTTCATTATAATATGAGTCTTTTGCACAATGATTATAACTTTTTTCAGAACATATACTAGAATTACCAAAATTACAACCAATTTACTCTTCTAAGAAATATTCATCTAAATATTCATGTAAATTTTTAATATTGAGTGGATTTAAACCTAAAGAAATTGCTGTTCTTTTAATAAAATTTTCTGTTACAGATGGTATCTGTAACAGAAGTGGTCAATTACATTTTTTCTTGTATTTCTACAGGTAATATGTAAAACTTCTTTTAAAACTTACACAACTTCACTTTTCCTGAGCAGCTACTCTCTATATAATTTGTAGGTTGTAGAATTGATACATTTTGAAATTTCTAGAATAAAATTATGAAACAAATTATTTTTCTTTGTTAAAAAAAACATTCTTGTAAATTTCACAGTCATTTATGACTGAAGCAAAAATTTAGCTTATTGAATTAAAGTTACTAATATTAGTTAAGGATTTCAGTTTTGGGAAGTGACATACTATGCCAATTGATAAAGATTTTTTCAAAGACGATATATCTGCTGCTAACGTATCTGGGTGGGTATTAAGATGTAATTTTCTTTTCCACTTTATTAAAGGCAAAACTTCACCACCCAATTTTCTCTATCTTCAACATCAGTTTTATTTACGTTATTTTCACTACAGTGAAATTCAGCAGGTGAAATATTTGAAGTGTTAATGGGATCTCTTTGTGCTGTATTTTCTCCATCAATATACTTCTTTGCTTTTTCATGATTTATTTGCTTTGAAGCTGCAAGTATCATACATCCTTCAAATGATTCAGTGTGAATTGAAAGAAAATCATCAGCTCTGAGGGGAAGTCTTTGAGGAAATACTCTCTGTTTTAGATTGTTAAAGCTGCTCTCTGTGGAGCATTACTTGTTGCAGATCCATATTTAAAAAATATTATCATGACAGCTGTTCCATAAAGGTGATTTTTTTAGATAAGTTTATTAACAAATCGACTACCTGGGATAGATCTTGGGAATTATCATTGGTCGCATTCATCTTTTCCTATTAATATTTTCCATTAATTTGCTATTTCTTCAACTTAAGAGCTAAATCCTGTTGGTTTATCGCAATTTTCTGGTGTTTCAGAATCATCATCTAGTGTTTAGTGCTCCAGTTCTGAAGTAGACTCTTAGTGTTTCTACTTCAGAACTGGAGCCTACTGCAATTCTATTCGTCAATTTGAATTTTGCTGGTTTGCAGTGTGTTACTCTTCCTGTATTCATATGAATTCCTTTTGTTTCACTCAATACTACTCTTTAAATGTGTTTCTGAAATGATCTTTAATATCTGTGGTACTTGTTGACAGAATAATTTGAAATAATGTGCAAATATAAAGTTTCTTTCATTTATAAACATTTTTAAATATATTCCATGAACAAATTAATTTCATTGTGTGGGTGACATCCATTCTAAGAAAAGAACTTGGTAAAGCAGTTGAATAATTAAAACTGAAAATTGCTTGGAAACAAATGTCAATGTACTTATGGATATCAAAAATGGATGTAAATGCTTTAGCTGAACCTGTTAATAATAAAGCCATAGAAAAATCCATTGCAATTTCATTGGATGAATCCCAACATCTTTTTCCATTCAGATAGCCAATATGAAATATTATTTATGTTTATATATATATATATATATAAAACATATTAGCAACTTATATTGTTGCTCTGTTATTGGATTTTGAATTGTAATTTTCTAAAAAAAAAAAAAAAAGAAAAAAAACTTTTGATTTATTACCTTGCAGTCTTTTTATTTTATTATTTTACACTATGATTCCTATTGCATCAATACTTATTTTCAATGTACCTGCTTCACAATATTCTCTAAATACATATATTTGTGCTAGAAGCCAATACAATATACAAAAATGATCTAGACCAATAAATCTTATAGTATTCGTTGCAGTGTTAGCATATTTCATTGATATATGATATTGGAACACTATATGTTCTGTCTTCAGATAAAGCTTTACTTTTTAAAACTCGTAAAGCATTTGAAGATGGCAAGTCACTGGTCTCATTATCTTTAAAGTTCTTTCTTTGTCTTGTCTGTACTTTTCGGAATTCGCTAACAGTGTTATTGGTATTTTTTAACATTGAAACTGATGTTTCTTTTTCTCTACCAATTTAGCACATTTCATATTTAACTGTCAGTTTATATAATCTATCTATACAAATATATAAAGTGGAAAAATTTGTATGTGGAGGGTAATCTCTGGAACTACTGAACAGATTTAAAAAAAAAAAAAAAAATCACTAATCAAAAGGTGCGCTATTACTGAGTGCTTATAGGCTATAATTAGGAAAGCCCTGGTTCGGGAACGAACCGAATGTGGGAAACATTTCAAAATAATTAGAAATATACAAAACTCGGCATGGTTCTGTTTGAGTACTAGATTAGGTTATTTTGCTGTGAAACTGACAAAATTTTAATTTTACATTTCAAAACTCTCGTCCTTTGCATTTTTTTCATTTGGCGATCAAAACCTAATATGAATATATACATGCCAGATGTATATTTTCACAATATGTATTGTATGAAATACTGTTTTATCTTATTGATTGCTCTCTTAACGGTTCAATCGCAGGTTGCACTCGTTGGCCTAGACGTTTGAAGTTTTCTGTGGTTTTCTCTAAAACTTGCATGAATATGGGCTAGGACCCCTTAAAAAAACCCCATGGAGGGCAATCCCCCTCAGGCCTAGGACCTATAGCAGTCAATTGGCCTTAATCCGAAATTCAATCTAATCCAATTCCTATTACCTGCGACAATGCCATACCAATGGGCTTCCATTTGGATGCTTATGAGATGACAGTTTTGAAACGGACAGTATCGAAAAAATTAGCAATTTTATATTTCTAATTTTTCAATTATATATTTTAAATACTTTTAAGTTTACTAATACTTTTAAACTAAAAATAAAAATTAAAGTAAAATATTACCTCTATAATCTTTGAAGAAGCGAAGTCCTTTTCTTATAAGCAATACCAGGGAGAGTACCTCAGTCGTGCAGTGATATTAAAAAACACCACACAACTTTGATACTCACCAGGCGTATGCCTTTATTTACAATAATATGTACATTTTCTCGCTATTTACAATTGCAGCTTCCTTCTTGCATCCAGAGGGATTTTGGGCTCCGGCTTCTCTTTCAATCTCCTTTGCCTTAGTTTACGTTCTGCTCTTGCTAATAAAGTCTCTCTTTGTTTCGTTAATACTTCTATTTGGTGGAGGTGATGGGAAAAAATTCTGCAATATGTGCAATGTGTGCGAGATCCTGAAGTAATTCCATCTAAGTTTTTCTTTTCTCGTCTTTCTCCTCAGGCAATTTTCTGGTTGCTTAAAAGGAGTATCCTGTCTGCGTCTAAAATAAATATATAAACAAACAAGAAAAAGTAATGAGTAAAATGAAAAATAAACATTAAAAATTAAAAGTAAGATCTATACTAAAATTTTAGCCGAAGATCTGTCGTCTAAGGCTGCAATTTTTGCACTTGTCGAGGTGTTGCTCATCGAATAGTTTCCACTCGCATTGGTAGTCATCATCTGGGTATGGGACGTCAAATTTAATATCTAATAGTCTGCATACTAATAAAAATGAGAAAGAAAAAAAATACATACACGATTACTGATAGTGTTCAAGTCCAAATTGACTTTAGTCCAAATGTATTAAAAAATACTTACTTATAATAAGCACATTTTTATCTAACCGGCAGGCACTGAAAAATTCCTCGTGTTCTCCAAAAAATTTTTTGCATGTGACTAATTTGAAAAATTTTATTCTCATTTCCAGTGCCTCCGGAAATGACTCGTGATTTGTCGTAATGAGCCCGGGCGGAAAAATTTGTTCGACCGGGTCGCGATTTTTTTTTCTAAAACTACAGTTATTTGTCCGTCAATGTAATCACGCATATTATTGTCTAAATTTCTTATACCCACATCCCTTAAATCGTCTAATATTACGTAACGATGGCCGATCGCCATTCCAAGTTGGAATGTCCTACGCGTATCATCTTGTAAATTTATGTTAAGAGAGACCCCCCCAAACAATTCTTTAAAAGTGTTTGCCAATGTAGATTTTCCTGAATCATAATTTCCTTGTAAACACACCCACCGTTTTTTTGGTTTCTCCACTTGAAAACTATTAAAAATATATTCAAACATAAGTTTCAGTTTAGCTTTACCGTGTAAAAAAACAAAAAGACGCGCGTAAGCAAATTGAGCCTCCAATAAATGTTGATTTTCAGGTTGAATACAATATTTTCTATGTTTCTCTAATTCCTTATTTAAAAATTCTGTATTACTAGTTCTTTTTATTAGTTCCGTTGCGTAGGACATCACAACTTTATGGGCAGATTGAGAATGCCGGTGGCGGTCGGCAAGGGCTACAAAGCTTAACGCGTTTTTGTGATGTTTTTCTCCATAAGTTTTAAATAATTCTGATGAAGGGTTCTTGGCTATTTCTGAATATTCGTAAGTCAGTGTTGATGGGTCCCTAATATCGCGCTCTATCGCATAATCTGTAAAAATTTCATAATTAAATGTAGCCCTCCCAAAATTTTCAAATACAGTTTCATCAGTTAAATTCCTATTTGTGTATAAAAAATTAAACAAATCCCCACATTCTTTTAAATACTCAACAATAATAGGTGAATTTACAATGTAATTATTCCGCGCGAGCTCATCACGAATTTCTTCAGTTTTCAGCTGCTGCTGCAGCTCTACGATGGCAAATCCAAACTCATTATCGTCGCTAGTGTAACTTCCGTAATGGCTCTTTTTAACAATTTTGGATGCAAAGAATAGTTTGATTAGATCTAATTTCATAAGTAGGAAAGCTAGGAAAAAAAACCTACCGGGCCTTTTACTCGCCCCACTACGTTCAAATAATTTGACAAACTGAGGTTTTTTAATTGTAATCTTTTTAGGGGAGTAAGATCCACTTACTTGAGAAAGGTTACCCTGCGACGATGAAGAACTTCGAGATTCAGTAAATACTCCAGATGAGTTTAATGATGGGTTGGATGCCATCGTAGAGCTTAGCTGCAAAAAATCGTAGAGATTCTAATCCAAGAGAAAGCAAGAAACTTGCAAGACGAAAGCTGAAGAGCGAGTGAAATGATATTACCCAAAAATCCCTATATAAACATAAACTGAAAAGCGCGCGCTAAAATGTAAACATTTTCTCCCATTCGCCCGAATATTAATTACCCTTTCCTCAGGTCAATAAAGAAAACGCAAGCCTCTGATACGATGATAACTTTCTCCTCACGTCAATCAAGCAAGCGCAAACCTCTGATTCGACGCTTACCCTCCGTGACGTAAAAAAGGCGTGGTCTGGTATCTTTTAGATTATTGTATGAACGACGACGGCAAACACCATCCTGGATACAAGGTAGGAAAATACATTACGTGACGTCACAAGCATTACGTCAAGCTGCCCGCACGTGGTTGAACCGGTTCACGCCTGAGTGAGCACGCTTCATTCATTGCGGGTGGCGGCTGTTCAAGGTCACGGTTGACTGGCGGCGCTTCATTATCAAGTTACGTCACGTACAAAGTTTTAGTTTGAGATTTTGGATGTCTCGAATAACAGTCTGGGATTGCGTGATGAATGCTTAATGAGCTCATTCAGTTACTGGCGGTTGAACTGTCAGCGTGTGAGCTTGCCGTTCGTGACTTGGCCGTTGGAATTTAATGCGGTAAGTTAATAGTTCTTAGAGTATTGAATGACCGTTGTAATTACAATGTTTTATCTTATGGTTTCCTTGAATAAGTACGTTGGGGTATTAATGTCGTTAAAAAAGTACGTTGGATGGTATTGTCTATTGTATTAATTTCAGGATGTATTAATGTTCATTTTAGAAGTACATTGGGGTTTATTAAGGTTACTGAATAATCGTTACCTCATTACAGCCAGACCCTGGGAAACTGTTGGGAATTGCCGTTGGGAAGATGGGTTTTTATTTTATTTATTTATTAAGTATATTAATTGAAGTTATTTATTTATTAATAATTACAAGTTAATAATTAATAAATATAAATATTGATTATTAATCAGTAATTAATAATTATATTTATTAATTATTAAATTCATTTGTTTTTTTTTAAATAAATATTGATTATTAATCAGTAATTAATAATTATATTTATTATTAAATTCATTTAGTTTTTTTAAAAAGAATTAAATAATACATATAATCATTAATTCACTGATTATTTATTTGTATTTTTTTAATTGAATTGTGAATAATTACTAATTAATGCAAATTAAATAGTATAATTAAATAGTTTAATCGAATAGTCCCTTTGTGCATAGGATATTCGCATTTTTTTTCACGTGACTTTATGGGAGCAGTTTTGGCTTTATTACCTGAAGTTATCGCTGATGTTTTATTAGAAACCAGTGTTATATCGTTTTCTGGTTTTTCTATAGAAGCTGGTGAAGTTAGTTCTGTGTATGCATTAACTGATTTGGGATCAGCTGGTTTAATTACTGCTGGAGGTACGGTAATTGGAGGAACAACTGTTGGTGTACTGTTAAATTACGCAAACGCAGAAGAATCTCAAAATAAATTAAAAACACAAGAAGCCCTTCAAAATCTTAGTATTTTAGGAAAAATAAAAAATAATCCGACAACACTTATTAAACATGCCGAAAAACTCATGCAAAAATGGGGAAGTACGAAGGTTAGGTTGGGTTGTACAAGATTACTTGGACGATCCAGCAAAAGTATTGAAACGAAACGTTTGGTACGGGGGAGTAGACAGCAACGTTCTCGTAAAAAGAGTACTTTTACCCGATCCAGAGTTATTGTCAGGAGAAAAGCACCACGAAAAAAAAGGCTGCGTAACTAAAGAAGAATTCTATGTTTGGGAATTATTTGCGAGTGACATATATCGCCGACCATCATCTAATCAGGCGAAATCTCCTTATTTTTTTTCATATTGCTTTCATTATGATGGAGTCGCTTTGGCTAATTTTACTAGAACTGGAGCGGCCCCTTTGATTACTAAACATCATAAGTCATTTGAAAATAATGATCACCACTGGTCTAAGGCTTTTCACCCATACATTCAAAATCAATGGGTAGAAAAAACTTATTGCGAAAGTGAAAATGTGGCTTTACCACCAGTAAAGTGGTCATCTAACAATTTCAGACTATGTACAGATGATGATGGCATCGGTATATTGTGTCCTAAACGAATGTTGTATATAGGTACACATTTTTATTCTAAAGGTACAGGCGATAATTTTGAAAATTTTGGATTTCGACTTTTTTTTAGATTAAGGAAAATGAGTGCAAACACTGAGCAAATACTTAAAAAGATACTAGACAAAACTATGGGTCGTCCAGTTGAACCGGACAAGCCGCAGTATGGGGATACCGGCGAATCAATAAATGCTGAGGATGATACGCTTCCTAATATTTGGGATAATTCTTTCTTGAGAGATGAAGATTTAAGTAAAAGGAAATTAGATTGCGAACATCATTGCAACAAAAAACACAAAGGGGATGACGAAAATGCAAACGCCCCGGCAAACCTTCCGGGAAATCAACAGGGTACCGATCAGGCTGCTGGAGGGGGTGGGGATGAATCTTTAGACAAAGAAAGTAAAAAAGAAACAACTGTTCCTCCTGAAATACCTAAACCTCCCACAGCTCATGACTGACTAGACCAGCGATACCTATGTCTGGTTCATAGGGTTTATCGCGAAAAAAAAAACCCCGGACAAGTTGTATGTTACGATGATGGAATAATAACCGAATGTCCATCTGGAACTCAGGGATGAAAAAAAAATTGAATGTATAGAAGATGAACATAATAAAATACTTCATGTCGCCCATGTGTAAAAATATTCGAGTATCCTGCACTATTTTTTTTTTTTTTTTTTTTTTTAGGGGTATGGATTATCTAAAATACATTGATTTGACCGCAGAAATCATCTGCAAAGTTCTCCAGACTTATTTACAAAAAAATGAAAATGGACATTGCCACTGCTGTTTACATTGTGAGAAATCTACGATTCCAGAACCTGTGTCCGATCCCATATCCGATCAACCGTTATCCGGCGAGCCCGTTAATCATGACAAACTAGACGGAAAGGATAAAACAGATCATCATTCTACAAACCCCAAAGTGTTACCTGCTATTCCCGCAGATATTATTAAAACACCAATTTCACCTAAAATGAAAGAGTTAATTAAAGAAAGTTCTAAAGAGTTATTGATTAATTTATTCTTAAGCGAGGACGAAAGAAGAGCATACGAGGCTAGAAAACAACTGTGTTGGGAAGCCGACGATCCATTAAAATGTAAAGAAGAGTTAGATCAAGAATATTCAAAATTAATTGAGAGTAGGCAAGACGCTCCAAAATTACCTGATTTGACTCTAGAATTATTTAAAGCTGCCATATCTTCAATGACCTATTTCATTCAACAGTTTATAAAATAATCCATTTAATAATCCATTTTAAATCCATTATTCATTTTTTTTATTATAGTTTTAATATATAGTCATACATTTTTCACGATTCTGTTGTTAATTTATGAATGAAAATAATTTAAATTAATGTATTCTACGAATTTTCATCCTACCTTTCCATCAAAAAAGTATATACATACATGAATCATATACTCACAAACATATATGCACATAGGCATATGCACAGTCATAAAATAATAATAATAATATGTCCTTCCCTGACTAATTTCACCGTAAATTATCATAGAAGCCAGCAGCTGATGCCTAACGATTGGTAATAACATGTAGTTTTTAATTCAATTGCTAAATTTTGTGTATTTGTTTTCTCCGAATAGTAACACCCATTTTTGTCTACATATTCGAATTTCGGTAAGTCAAGGCGGTTCGGAAAAAGGTATAGTTTTTTAATCCTTATATCAAGTTTTCGTAGAGTTACAAGCAAAAATTTATCATTGGTAAATCTCTACATTTAAAAAAAATTAAATTAAGATATCACAGAGAAAAGTATCATATCTGTTGAGATAATAATTTGAAAAGAAGTATAACAATTTTAAATATAAACTAAAGTAATGCTAATTAAGAAATGATGTGTACGTCTAAATTTACTTGAATAACTATTTTAAATCATGCGCAAGCAAAGTAATATATGTCACAAATAGTAATAAGTAAAAGCCCCCTAAAAGCAATAAAAATGGAAATATCACTATAATACGAAAAATAATGATAAGAATGAACTGTAAATTTAAAAAACCCATATTTTTGATGATGCTCATTCTATTCGTGCAAAAATTAATGTAGGTTATAACACATAATTTTTTCAATTTCAATATATTAATTTTTTGGGAAGACATGAATAAATGTTTATTACATTCATTTATCATTATCATCTCCATATTTTAACAAATTATGTGAAAAAATTGAGAGAAACATATAAACTATACCATTTTCTGGTCTGATTTGATCCAAAAATGAAGTTGATGCCAGTTTTAATATGTAGACAAAATCTAACTAAACCGTTTTAAACTAGGCTTTATTACTAATCGATCGACACCAAGCAGCCGCATGTCTCTACAGTAATTTATGGCGAAATTAGTTGGGAAAGAAGGGGGAGGGGGGAAGGGGCTTTTTTATGACTGTACATACGGTGCGGCCCAAATGAATAAAATAATTTCCAGTGCGGCCCACCAAGTGTTTTGGGTTGGACAGGCCTGGTTTAAACGATGCAACAAATGTGTACGGTTGGAAAGTTTTAATAATCTATGCGAACTGTGTGATTTCTTTTTCTAAAGTTGATGAGTATTTTAAGAAGATTAATCAGTATTTTTAGTCTTTTGATTGACTTTCACCACTGTTTTTTGTTCTGAAATAAACTTGTTATTGTTAGTGCAGCAGAAGACAATCCAACACTGTCGACACCCAGGGGGATACCTTTTTTAGGTATTCAGGGGGTGTCACGTACCCCGGGCCCGAGTGATCTTTTCTTTCCCCCCCCCCCCTTTTTTTTTTCCCAAAGGGAATACCTCCTTTAGGTATTCAGGGGTGTCACGACCCCGGGCCTGAGTGATCTTTTCTTTTCCCCTTCCTTTATTTTTATTTATTATTATTTTTTTATTTATTTTTTATTTCTGCCAATAAGAAATTGGTCTTTTGATTATACGTTTTTTTGTTGCTAATGAGCTCTTGGCCTTTTATGTTTTGTTGTTCTCAAAAAATATAAAACTTTGAAAAGTACAAAAAAATGATACCACTCACCTCGTTCTACTTACATTTTTTTATTCTTCTGTGTTGGCTGTTATATTAAAAAAAAAAAAAAACTGTAAAAAAAAAAAAAAAAAAATCATAAAATTATAAAAAGCTACAAAAAAATCAATACACTAACCATTAACCTCTTAACCAAGTAAAGTCCGGTGTAAGTGTGGTGCTGGCTATTGGAGCAAAGATTTTGGTGATGGTGCCACGGCAGTCTAGCCTTGGGATCACACTGGGAGACTGGTGCCCCTGGTGAAGGTGAGACAATGGTGACTACTCAAACGAGAAACACCGGACTAACATGACTGCCACATGTGGTTCCTGAACTGGGTTGGCGACCTGGTAGCTGGTGAATGGTTATGGGTGTCCCAGAGAGGATTCTTATAAACCCTTTGTGTTTGTGTGTTGGAAGAAACACTCACCCCTTTTTCCCTCTTATCTCTTATTATGGCTACAAATTTAGGAAACTCGATTAATGCGTCTGGCTCGGGCCAAGCTAATCAAATGTTAAATGCTAATTCTTGGGCGGATAAGATGGAGGAGTTTTCCTCATCTTTGAATGAGAAAAACATTTTTGATAGCGGTGAGGCACGTTTTTTTTGTAATAAAACGGAATGAGGGAGATTTTTCTAAGACCTCCCCATTTCTCATACAGAAGGCTGTACAAGGCATTATAGGCGAACCAAAATCAATTAAAAAATTGAGATCATGAGAATTATTAATTGAACTGGAAAACAATAATCAGGCAAGAAATTTAAAAAAGAGTACCATGTTTGCTAATATCCCTGTCACTATCAGCGCGCATCGAACTTTAAATACAAGCCGCAGAGTTATATCTGAACCTGACTTACAGTATATCCCTGAAGGTGAAATTTTGGAAAATCTCAAAGATCAGAAGGTAATTGCAGTTCAAAGAATATCAATCACTCGTGAGAGCAAAAAATACCCACGAAGCACATTATTATTACTATAGATTCACCTACACTCCCACACTCCATTAAGCTGGATACTTAGAATGCCCAATACGACCATATATTCCTAACCCACTACGCTGCTTTAATTGCCATAGATTTGGACACTCAAAACAAGCTTGCCGTGGAAATCTGACATTTGCCCGCTGCAGTGCAGTGGGCCATGATGATCAGAATTGTAAAGCCCCTGTTTCATGCATAAATTGTAAAAAAGATCATCTGGCATTTGCCAAGACTTGTGAAAAATTCAAATATGAAAAAGAGATTCAGACAATCCGTACTAAACAAAACATTTCTTACTATGAAGCTAAAAAACTAGTTGATTCCAGAACTCCAACAATTGGAAAGTCTTTTGCAGCCGCTGCTTCTACCAAACCTCAAAAAACTTATCAAACAATTGCGACTCAGACAGATCTCAAAAGCAACACATCTGATGAAAAATATTAAAGATATCTCTGCTAAAGTTCAAAATACATCTAATCAGACTTCTTCCACTTCCCAGTCCTCTTCCTCTAAACCTACCTATTTGGAAAAATCCTCACAAAATATAAATGTACAGCCAGGGAAAAAATTTAAATCCACCACGCAAAAGCATACAAACTCGCCATCAAACCGTACCTTACCTAAAATGAAAAAAATTGTGAAGCCTACTATTAAAATTGCTACTATTAAAATTTACTATTAAATTGCTCTTCATTATAGCTTTAATATTTTTTTTCTTTTTATTCTTGGTTGTAGTTTGACTTTCCTTCTCACTATAGGAAACTATAACGACAAGAATTGGTTGCTTCCTTATGCTTTTTGCCTTTTTGAAACGAGTCACTATCATTTTTCGTTTTGGAGCCATTTTTGTTTTGACTTAGGATGTTTGCTTTCACTGTTAAGAGGTGTTCCGGAAACTATTGTCTCTGTGTGTGGAGGGATGGAAATTTCAGACTTGGCTGAATGTCTGGGATAATAGGAATGGCTTTATTCCTCATGTTGTTCTGCTGTCTTTCACGAGTCATTCGAATTGGCCGTTTTATGCTCTTCATTGTAGCTTTAATATTTTTTTTCTTTTGATTCTTGGTTGTAGTTTGACTTTCCTTCTCACTATAGGAAACTATGACGACAAGAACTTTTTGCTTCCGTATGCTTTTTGCCTTTTTGAAACAAGTCATTATAATTTTTCATTTTAAAGCCATTTTGTTTTGACTTAGGATGTTTGCTTTCACTGTTAAGAGGTGTTCCGGAAACTATTGTCTCTGTGTGTGGAGTGATGGAAATTTCAGACTTGGCTATTATCTTACAAACTGGCTGAATGTCTGGGTTAGTAGGAATGGCTTTATTCCTCATGTTGTTTTGCTGTCTTTCACGAGTCTTTCGAATTGGCTGTTTTATGCTCTTCATTGTAGCTTTAATATTTTTTTTCTTTTGATTGTTGGTTGTAGTTTGACTTTCCTTCTCATTATAGGAAACTATGAGGACAAGAACTGGTTGCTTCCTTATGCTTTTTGCCTTTTTAAAATGAGCCATTCGCATTTTTTGTTTCGGAGCCATTCTTGTTTTGACTTTGGATGTTTGCTTTCACTGTAAAAGAATAAAGGACAGCCACATATGTCATATGATGGTAATTTTGAAAAGAAATTGAATTTTGAAAATGACCATTATGCAATCATTTATATTTCTTGTAGCACACACATTTCAAAAGGTTCAAAGTTAATTAATTGAGGATTTTTATCCTGGGGAATTCCCAAATCATGTAAACCTTTTCTGATTGCTTTTTCTGTATATATATGGCGGGATTGTTTTTTTCCTTTTATTCTACTGGGACATTGGTAAGTAACATAATTTTTTTTTCTTTATCAAATCTAATGGTGCATCTGAAAATTAATAAATTTGGAGATTTAGAAATTACACTGCTGTAAGCCACATCAAAACAGACATGCCCTTTTAGTTTTCCTTTTTCAGTTGACACATAGAAATCTTATGTTGATTTATATATTTTTTCCTTATGGCATTTTTTTATGTAATCTTTTAACTCATCTTTTATCTTATTTTCAGATCTGTCTGTCTGAAAAAAAAAAGGAATACATAAATAAATAAATAATTAGAAGATTTAAATGTATTTATTTTTATGTTGAAAAAACTGAACTCGTAATTTTTTTTATTTTTATTTTTTGCCACAATTAAATTGCTAACAAAACAATAAGAAACATTTTCTATGGAATATGGTATGGATTCGAAGGTCACGCTAAAATATTTAGATACATTAAGACCACAATTAATATACATTACAGTACCAGCAATTGAAAATTGATAGTACTGCATTTTCGTTTGTGTTCAGGGTTTGTTTTTAAGACTTTCCAACAATGTTTAATAGGGATTATGTGTTCAGTTAGTCTATCTGTCCGTTGTGTGATCACGTAGACAAAGTACATTGAAGGTTAAATAATGCAACGAGTACAATTGGAAAGTGTTAATAGTCTACATGAGCCACATAATTTTTCGTTCTTGTTAAAAGATTGAAATTATAATAAAAAAATATATATGTATGGATTTATTTTATTAAATTGTAAAGCAGGCCCTGTAAGTAAGAAATTTTCTACTTCTTCATTATTTTGTTCATCTTGTGAATCCTCATAATTAACTGGTTGCCGGCATAGATATATCTGATGTAACTATTGGCACTTCCGGACATATCTGAAATTGTTAATATATACTACTATTTTTTATACTACTAACTTATTTTTACTTAGACATAAATATTATTAGAGTTGATATTGTTCTCAGTCTTTAAATTTGTGATCAACATTGTTACTGATAAATGTAAACAATTTGAAGCTCAGCCTGCAATAAGCCAACAAGTGGTTAAATAATATGTCAAGATATCAATAAAAATAGTTTACTAAACAGTATATAAAGTTAATATTCTTGGAAAAAATGCTTTTTCAAATGCAACTTATTAATGAAATAATTTTTGAAATATACATTAATTTTTCTTTTATTAAAATTTATTACATAAAAATTCTGGAAGAACATTATCAAAATTAATGATTTATCAACAACATTAAAACTTAAAAAGAATCATAAAAACATTTTTGTAAAAAAATAGAACCCGACTCCAAAAAGTAACTAATATTCACACAACTAAAAATAAAGTGAAATTGTAAATTGCACCTAAATGTATGAAATAAAATTCCTTCACCAAACAATATAAACACTACAAATAATCATAACTTTTGAAGTCGGCGCAAAGTTAAACAAAATATGATTATTTTTTTACAAATTTCTCTTTAGACTGTTAGCTACAAATGCTCGTCTCAAATGATCCTTCTTCATAGATCCCTTTATTATTTTATCAGACTGTATATAATTGGTTCATCAATAATATCTATATAGAACAGTGAACATACTTCACAAATCAGTATTTATGTTTCTACGTAGTTACTAGAGTTTTCTTCGCAAATTTGGTATAGCTTTGATACTGTCATCATTGGCGGTTTTTGGATTTGGCAATCAAATCGCAATACATTCATGTGCACATGAGATGTATATTTTGGTAATATATGTCTTGTTGACATATATTTTGTACAATATGACATATTGTTTAATATTTTTCATTGCTCTCTAATATAGCTTGCAACCATGATTTTTGAAAAAAATTAAATATGTTCGCTGTACAATTTAGCGATCTTTTTTTTTTTCGCCAAACAGGACAGATATCAAGTAACACTGCAAGCAGCTTACGAAATCTTAATTGCTTATTTGAATCAATGTAGTTTTTAGCTGTGTTTTGTAGATGCCAAATTCAGAAGTATATTTTGAATAAAATTTGATTTTTCTATTGAATAAAGCTATCAATTTTTTTTTTTCTAATTTTGTGCCGATTTCAAAAGTTATGATTATTTGTAGTGTTTATGTTGTTTGGTGAAGGAATTTATTTCATACTTTTAGGTGAAATATAAAGTGCTGATTTAGTGAAAAATACTTTACTTACTACTGGAACTCTTGTTTCCTCAGTTTGTGTGACCACTTCTTTAAACTTAGTAACCTGGAAGATAAATATACGTAACTTATGCATTATGACGGCAGACACATATTTTAAATTATTTTAAATTAATTGACTTATTTAATCAGGATGCCTCGTTAAATTTAAATATAAATGATACGTTAAATTTATAATTGATTATTGTTTAATCTTTTATTGAAAAATCCGGATTTTTTTTAATTTCCCCTCGAAAAAAGGTTTTTTCCCTCCCTCCTTTAAAAATCAAGAATTCCAAAATCATACATGTTTTATTTACTCAAGTCTAGTCTCCTCATGTGCAATTTCTTCACCGGGAAGTAATTGGGGGCCGAGTTATGCTTACAAACATTTTTTTTCTTCCTGCATCGAGAAGTGTTTGACTTTAGTTTGTCTGTCTGTCCGCACTCTAACCAGTGTTGCCAGATTTGGGGACTTTTTTATTCAACTCTCACCAATAATTTTGAGAAGTGATATTTGGTATACGTAATGAACGTTTATCTTTCGAAGTGCTTAGGCAACCGTTACAATTAAAATTTAGTGGCAGGGGTTGAATAAAAAAGTCCTCAAATCTGGCAACACTGACTCTAACTCCCGTAAACATTCATGAAATTTCTTGAAATTGATGTGCTTTCAAACACACGCTTTAAGTATAAATGAATGGTCAAATGGATGAAATTTTTCAGGTAGTTAGTTTTTATGTAAAATAAATATTTTCTTTTCTTTGTATTACATTATGTTTAAAATGCATATTTCAAATCAAACTGCAAATTATTTATTTTTTTACATCAAATTTTAGCCTTTTTTAACACATGTATCTTTTACAATTTCTTCAAGAGTTATTGTAGTTATTAGAGCTTCTACAATCTTATTTTAACTATTTTCAGTTCTTCAGAAATTTAGTTCTGTGCAACTTTCATTTCAATAATATTTTATGCTGATTTAGTGTTTTTGTCCCCTCAATTAAAGCCAGTACTTTATCTTTTCTCAGTTTATGCATTTCTGCATCATTTTGTTGTATTTTAGCATCCAGATCAGCTTTTGTTTTTCTTTTTGTTCTGTCAGTTCCCTTCTTTCATCTTATTCATATATTCGTTGTAAACTTTGTGCATTTTTTTAAACACTAAACAGCAATTCTTTAATGATACATACATTTGCTATTTTATTATGGTAGCATTTTACCGAGTCTTTAATAATCCTCAAAGATTTAATTGTATCCTCACTCAAATATTTTTTTTCTTTCTCTAAGAGAGCACTGTTCCTGGAAAACTCTCTTTCGGGATTATCTGGATTTATCAAGAGGTAAAACCAGAGAACATTTGATTAATTCAGCTAAGTTGGCATACTTCTCCCTTTTAAATTCACGAGTTAAATTAAAAAATTCTCACCAATAACAGTTAATTCTCACTGACGATTCATCAGTACACACAGCCGTTTTGCATAATTTATCAAGGGTAGAACTATCAAAATTTAATAGATTTAATGAAATTTTATTTTTCCGACTGAGTGAAAATAATGCCTATCGAACACTAGATCTTTGACTTACAAGGTCAAGGCTCTACCAATTGAGCTATCCAGGCCGACAACCGGTCAGCATTACTCACTCAGACAACCTTTTGGCAGAAACTGTCAAAAATATAGTCGGAAAAATAAAAGTCACAGTCGGAAAAATAAAATTTCATTAAATATGATTTTCTTCCAATCAGTTGATTGTGATTTTAATAATTAAAAAAAAATTAATAGATTTAATTTACAAATTTTATACTTTTTCCAATAATAATAGCATCTTGAATAAATTAGGACATTACATTTGTGCTCAGACGAAACTGCAGTAATAATTTTGGCCCCTACTTGAGGCACCAGTTAAATCTACAGCCAATGCTGTATGAGGCATAGAAATTCTCATTTGATCTGACGATCTTGATGGCGTTTCAGTTTGTTTATGTTTTCTTAAAAGAGGATAAGACCACTTGAAATCTTGATCGGCATTTTTTGTATCCATTTCTGACACATTCTGTAATTCATTATCTTTCAAAATGTTATGAGATTCTTTATTGTGAAATCCACTTGAAATCCATCTCCTCGATATCTAGGCCCAGTATAAAAGAAAAGGCTAAAGTTTTGCATAAAAAACTAGATAGATGGATGGTGTTTATTGGTACAAAGTCCAGAAATGTACATTCTGTGCCAGACAAAGAGGTATCAAAATTCTAGACAGTTATTTAAAATTTACTGAAAAAATTGTTAAAAGTAAAACGAAAATAAAATAAATTCAAATATAATAAAATTCTGCTACTTTTAAAAAGTTTGTCATTTTATTGTGAGGTTTTGAACCCAAGAGGCTAGTCAGATCTGGTGATGAAAATTAAAATATTGTTGGTACAGATGTCGGAGGCAAGGGCAGTCAGTGAGGATATAGTAAGTAAACTGTAATGACATTTAGGACAGGATGATTCCTGCTCCTCAAAAAGTAAATGCCTTATGTTAGCCTAGTATGTCTGATTTTGAAACGATAATATCACCAAATGGACAAATAAAAACAGTTTTACATTTTCTACTGACAAAACACAGTGTGCGTATTTTTGCCACAAACATGGTCTTCATCCTGATCCAGACATTTTAATGAACAACCGGCCAATTTCAGTTGTTGTCACTGCTCGCTTTCTGTGTGTTGTTTTTGACAGAAAATTAACTCTTAAACCACATATTTCAAACTTAAGATCTAAATGTGACAAAATACTTAACATTCTTAAAGTCCTTTCTAACACTTGTTTGGGTGCCGATCGTCCATCTCTCCTGAAAATCTATCGAGCTGCTATTTGCTCTAAACTAGATTATGCCTGCCAGGTTTTAAGTGAATCGCCCATCTTGCAAACCACATTTCGCTCTGCTGGCACCTTTCATATTCATACCAAAGTTCGTCCCTACACTGTTAAAAATTTCAACAGAAAACTCTGTTTTTAATGTATTATCTTAAGTCTTACATGAAATTACAGAGAAAAATAAATGGAGATGTTAAAAAACTTATTTTATACATTCACTTTAATAACTAATGTTAATTTATTACACTGGTCTGCAAAAAAATTTTTTTTTTTTCGAGATCTAATACCATTCTCGCTGATTCTTATGTAAAATTACCTCCTGATTCCGAATATGACTCCCATTTTGCCCAGTCACCCACCGTTTTCTAAATACACCACCCCTCCCCCAATTTCTTTACCTGTTCGATAATTTTATGACCATGAATTTGATTTGAAGAACGAAAAAGAATTAATTTAACACCTAAAAACAAAAAAATATAAAGTTTAAAAAATAACATTAATAACAGGTTAAAAGAATATAAGATATGTAATGCATAATTTCAGTGGCAAATCCCTCGTTGCGAATGTCCATGTTTTAGAATTTTCAAACTCTGTAGCCCCTCAGAAGATATTTAACAGTTAATATAATCCTCCCCCCTCCTATAAATCAAATTTATAGCAATAAAATCACCGAAAAGTGATAAAAATAGGCGGGGGGGGATTCCTAAAAAAAGATGGGTGTAGGGCAAAATGGGCATCATATTCAAATTCAAGAGGTCATTTTATATAAGAATATGCTGTCAGAGGCAATTTTCATGCGGAACAGTGTTATTGATGAGAATATATTTCGGACTTAGAGTGCTTTTTCTAAAGTAGAAACAGTAATTTTTAATTTTAATTAAAAAATTAAATAATAAAATTAGGCAAAAATACAAAATAAAAATTGAGAATCTCAATTATTCACTTTTAACTAAGAATTACTGTAAATTTACAGAGACTCTGGATAAATATTTACATAAAATTTACAGAAATTTTAACAGTACAGTCTCTTTTAATCATGACAACCTGGAATTTCCAGGTTATTTCTCGTCTTCATCTGTTTAATGGATTTGGCAAATCTAACATAGATGCTTCTATTTTTCAGACCCTTTACTCCTCTCATCGCTCTCATTATAAGGTTTTGAAATATTTATTGAAGGCTCCAAGACAAGAAATAAAGTCAGTTGTGGTATTTTCATTGGTAACACCACTAATAGCTATCAACTCCCTAATTCATTTTCCATCTTCTCTGCACAGTTTTTTGCTGTTGAGGTTGCTCTTAACATTATTTTATGTCATCACAGTAAAAAATTCACAATATATACAGACTCCAAGAGTGTATTGATTCTCTTTCATCTAGCTTTTGTAATCTTTCT
Source organism: Salticus scenicus (assembly GCA_963930645.1). NCBI lineage: Eukaryota > Metazoa > Arthropoda > Arachnida > Araneae > Salticidae > Salticus > Salticus scenicus. The sequence goes on from OZ005658.1 coordinate 241,362,305, forward strand.
TTTATTTCAATTTTAAAAACTTACAACAAACTTCTAAAAACGGGATTTGTTAGTTTATTCTGTTGGGTTCCTGCCCATTTTGGCATAAAAGGCAATGAAGCAGCTGACAAAGCCACCAGGCAGGCTTCTGTTATTTTAAACTGTCCTATTCTTTACGATGACATTAAGCATGCACTTAAAAGTTTTCTTAAAGATATTTGGCAAAGGGAGTGGAATTATTAAAGCAATAATAAATTACATGAAATAAAACCTCAAATTACTATTTGGTCTACTTTTACTCCTAGAAAATATGACATTATTATTATTCTCTGAGGACCGGGCATTCAAGATTAACACGTAAACATTTACTACCTGGACGACAGGAGCCCACTTGTCCTAGATGTCATTTTAATTCACTTACAATCTGCCATTTACTCACTGATTGTCCTGGTCTTCATCATTTGTATAGAAAATACTTTCATTCAACTTCACCAAATCTGACAAACCTTTTACACATTAATCCACATTGTGAATTAACAAATTTTTTAAAAGAGGCTGGTTTTTACTGTGATATTTGATTTTATTATTTATATTATTTTTTTACATCTGTTCTGTTTAACTTTTTACTTCTGATTTTATTACATACACCATTTACACTAGTTTTTACTATTTTTTTCTTTGTTGTTTTTTGTTATTTTTACCTTTTACCTTACTTTAATTTTTGACTACCCATCAGAAGCTACTTTTTAGTTTTCTTTGACTTGTTTGGCATAGCATGTCTCATTGTGGATCTTGCGGCAATAAAAGCTAATCAACCAATCAATTCTGAGACGAGTAATATGCACATCGTGTTTTCTAGGATAAAATGTGAGCAACTGTTACTAAATGTTTTCCATAAATTCAATTGTAGCACTGCAGTCTTCAAAGTCATTAAGACCATACATTTTTCCATATTTAAGCAAATATTTCAATACTGAAATATTTTCTGTGAAGAAAAGTTGTACAGCTAATTTTACATTCATCTTCTCCATGTTGTTTGGCATTAAATGTTTTTTGGTTATTTTCTAACCGGTTTTATAATCCAATCTTCCTGCATTTTATTAATGGTATCTAAAGGAAAACTAGAAATTCTTTGCCCTTTGTTAGTCAGCATTCTTCTGTGTGATACAAATTGATTTCTTAAGTTTTTTAGCACATGGCAATAGTCGTAGGATAAAAATATTTCTTGTTGAGGATTTAAAGGATGCGGCACTTGTGGTCTTAAATCGTTATTTGATAGATGCTTAAACATCTTCACATTAACTTTGGCATTGTCTGCCACTATACGCAGCACCACGAAACCACTCTCTTCAACAAGTTTATAACATGTTTTGTTAGTTCATGTAGCTGGTCACCATTTAACGCAGAAGTAAAGAAGTATCCCACTGGAATCTTGTAATGCGAAGAAAGGCCACAAAAAAGGAAACATAACAATTTTGTGGCTAATCAGGGTTCATACTCATCAGGGAAAACTTGGAAAACAGGGAATACTCAGAGAATTTGGAATTTGTTAAAAAAAAGTCAGGGAGAACTCAGGGAAAGTAAAAAATTTTCATTAAAAATCAGGGAAAATTGGTTATAAAACCTGGAAAAACAAAAATTTTCTTTCTCTCAAGTTATATTTTTCTTGTTTAGCTTCATATCAAACTTCAGTTTATTAAATATTGTAAAAATACGCATGTAAACAATGATTTCTACCAGAATTTCTATCATGATTGACAATAATATGACACCATACAGTGGAAGTACCTGTGTATTTTGTCCTGTCTGAAGAGCGTTTCTTGTAATATATCGCTAATATTATCTTGAAAATTATCTGGGAACTCAGGGAATTTTTTCCCCATATATGAGTATGAACCCTGCTAATTTATTTTCCCGATTCTAGCTCTTTTTCTATGCCATTCATTGAAGTATATCCAATAATTTTATCAGAAAATGCCAAATAACTGGCAAGTGGCTTGATCTTCATTTCATCGATAAGTAGTAAGTTCTTTTTCACTGATTCTTTTGAATTCCTCATTTAGTCGTATCTTTATTAATTTTTGCATGGATGAAGGGTCAGAATTTCCTACATATCTGGTGATTGTTGACTTTGATGGTAAGGAAAGAATATTCATCTTTCGCAGGAAACGATAAGATGTTGGGGATTTATATTCTAATAGTATTGCATATCGTTGGGTGCAATTTGACCAGATGATTTTCTTTTTGTCATATGCTTTCATTTGATCTTTTAAAAAAATTGCTTTGGAATCATTAGCTTTTATCCCAACATCAATTTTTTTAACATTATATATATCAATTAAGGTTTGATTATGTTTCGCAGATTGCTTTAATTGAGAATTTTCTTCTTGGAGTTTAGAAATTTTTAGATTTTAGTCTTAGGATAGCACGTAATTTAGTGGCATATTTTCTTTTCATATCAATTTACGACAGTGTATGTTCATGTTGTCTAGTGGCATATTTTCTTTTTATATCCTTATACGATTGCTGTAATGAGGTAGTATTAACACTGATTTCATTAATTACAGTACTATTTCCTTGATAATCACATAAGGAGCTAGCTTCGGCTAAGAGCAGTACATTGTTAGAAGATAAATTTTCAGCAGAGTAGGATTGTATTTGTTGATCATTTTCTTTGAGTTTAGAGTTTTTCTCTATGCAACGTCTTTTTTTTTTTTTTTTTTTTGGAGGCTCTTTCTGCATATAACTAGGATATCCTGGAAATATAGTTGGAATGCTGTCTTTTAGCAGAATTTTCTGTTTCATGATTGGTTTATAACAATCACTGGAAAAGTGTAAACTGCAAATAACTGATCGGCTACTTGGAATCCAAAGATGCCCAGTCAAGTTATCTGAATATATATATATACATGCATATAAATCTATCTATTTATATATATTGTTGCGTACTTGGGGGTTCGTGAGTTGTCTGAGAATGAAAGGCCAAATGTACAAAAATTCAGTAATTTATTCACAGAAAGTTCCAGAAAAATACAGGTCTATAAACCAAGTATCAGCTTCAATTCGACCAGTAAACACAGCTTAAACAACAGCTGTCAATAGCAAATCCACAGTACAAACTGTATAGCAATAACACATAAAGCAAGTCTCTTCCAAAGAGGCTCAAGAGCAATGCAAGCACTAGCGAAGCTGGCTGAAAACAGAACTGAACTAACTGCCTTGGCAAGAAAGCGCTTCTTATATACTCTTCCATGGAACCCAGATTTTTCGAGAAAACTCTAGAAAGTTGTCAACCAATTAACTTACAGCTTCCATATCATGAAAAACGGCAGTTTTTCGAGTGACGCAAGCAGAAGGACAAACGGACGGAAAGCTGCGAACTCATATATACACCTAGTTTGACATCAAAGAGATTTGTAAAAGCCGACACTTAATATCTCAGCAAATAAGCCATATTTTGTTCTGATTTTTTCAAAATAGTCTTTTATCTTCGGTCTTAATCTATCCTGAAAATTTTACATTTCTACATGCAGTATGTTTTGAGATCTGAATCTCAATTTAAAGCGAAAAAGGGAAAATGTGTGGTGTGACGATGTAAGGATGTAATAAAAATATCTCTAAAACCGCACGAACGATTTTAATTTAATTAATATATGTTGTTAATGGGATCTTTCTGAATCTAGTAACGTTTTGTTTTTTTCAGGAAAACTCTTGTTTTTTATATAAATCGCTTTAAATATGGAACTATATTACTCCGCCAATTACATATGTTTCTTCGGGTGAAAACGCTGTTATTCAGTTATTACTTGTAAGGTATGTGGGTTGGTTTGTTGACCGACTTGAATGCAGCCAATGAATTATTTAGAATTTTTTTTTAACGCAAAAGTACTTTATTACATGTTTAAAATATTTATTGTATATATACTAAGTCAAATTCACTTAAATATATTTTCTCTTCTGTTATGAAAAAAATATTTTTGATTTCAAAATTTCATATTTAGTCAAAAAAATATTTAGATAACATTTTAAATAATGAAGTATTTTGTAATTTTAGATATTCCATTTTATCATAATAATGATGAATTTACAATTTTTTAAAGCGAAAATTTTTTTAATCATTCATGAAAATCGATTTTATAATAACTCAATGATTTGCGATTCCTATTCATGTATCCTTACGCTGCGGGAATGGAAAAAAACAGCAAATACAGTTTTGGCGCCATCTATCGTTTTTATTTAAAACATACTCTTTCGTAAATACATATATATATATATATTTCTTTTTAAAAATTAAAAATCTCTTTTGAAAATACAGTTAGTGTTTATTCATTTATTTATTTTTCAGACTTTAAAATGATACATATTTTAAATATTAACATAATCAATTTTTTTTATTATTATTATTCAAAGCAATGACTAGAGGATGAAACTGTGTTTGCACTGTTTATTAGAAAAAACAGTGTTTTAATAAACAGTGTTTAAACAGTGTTTTAATAAAATTCATTTTTCATGAATTTCAGTAAAATTCATGAAAAATGTGTTAAATAGCAATTATTAAAAAACACGTCAAAATAAATAAATAACATCTTTACTTTGAAACCCATAATAATTTATTTTAAAAAAATTATTCTTTCTTTTCTTTTTTTAATTAATTAACTTGTGCATGAAAAATTCTATTTCATAATTTACAATTACAGTAAGCAAAAAATCCTCCTTTAATTTTAAATAACTATTTCTACCTGTTTCTAAACAAGTTTTTTTTTTTTTTTTTTTAATGAAAAAAAAAAAGTTAAATCTGTATGTATATGATTTAAAAAAAAAACTACTAGATGGCGCCACTACATTTAATTTATTTTTCTAAAAAAAGAAAAAGAAAGAAAGAAAGAAAAAAAAAACTTTTAATAGCTTCGAAACATGTAGAAATAATTATTTAAAATTAAAGGAGCGTTTTTTGTTTATTGTAGTTGTAAATATATTTATGAAATAGTACTTTTACGCAGAAATTTCATTTTTTTTTTAAACTTAACTTATATTTTCCATAAAATTTTTCTCCAGGTGATTTTATCTTATTTTTAAAATTATAGAAATGTAAAGCTTAATTTATATTTTGTCTATTTTTCCCCCCAAACGTTTTATATGAAAATATATAGGAAGTAATTTTTACCTGCACTTTTGATGAAAATTTAAATTGTGAATATTGGAGCAGTATACTTAGCCTCAAAAGGGGAAAGAAAATATATAAAATTCCATTTTTAATATTTACTTGATATATTTTTTTAATTGTTTAATTTGTAATTCTCTAAAAAGAAACTTGCAAAATGTAAATTACGTAATTCTAACTTAAATTTGAAAACTTTCACTTACTTTTTTTTTTTTTTTTTTTTTTTTTTTTTTAAGAGTTTGAGAATCCCAGTCAATAAATTTTTCTAGTGCGAAGCTTCTCCATTTTGTTTCCAAGTGGCAGGCTGCTTGAAAATTTGTGAGTATGATAACGTTTGAAATACTGAATTAATTCACACTAAATTTGTAGTGTGGATTTATCTCAGAAATGTATTTGATATGTTCATTTGCCAACTTAATCCACCCTCTTGTTTCCCTGTGCCAACACACTGAAAATTTCAAATTTACATTAGAAAGGTTTTATGAGCCGATTTGCTTAAAACTCCATATATAAATAGCCTTCATTTATAAATCCACTAAGTCCATTAATAAATTGTAGCTGCCATTTTGAAAAAAAAAATGGTGACAACTTCATACGAAAAGATAAATTAGTTTACCCTTCCTAGGAGCCAGAAGGACTTGTTTTAATGTTTTGATCAATAATCACTAAAAAGTAATGATATCAGTACAAAAAACCCTTAACGGCTTAAAAGTTTGTGACGCCGCTACTTTGTGGCTATAAGAATTTGAAATAAGTCTTAAAAATAATGATATTAAATTTTAAGTGACGCTTTGCAATTAGTTAAAATATACATAGATTTTCTTATTTGATCATTCACTTTTATCTTTTATTTGTATTTATAATGCAAACGTAATATTTTTAACTTCAAGATCAGACAGATATTTAAAATACACTCACTGATGCTTTTTCATTCGCATTTCAAATTCAAAATAACAGTTTTAAAAGGACTGATATAAAAATTCCAGTGGCGCCTCGGTGTTATTTTAAAAGATTTGTTTTTAGATTCCATTAAAATTACTTTTGTTTTGCTAATAAAATATATTTACACATTTAAACAGTGCTTTTAATTTTCAAATATACTGTCAAATAATTATACTTTCACTGAGTTAGCATTATAAAGTAAAATTATTTATTTCAATAAATTGATTTATCCTTTGCGTCACACTATCCAAAACTGCAAGTAAAATTTGTGTAAATGTTTTCTTTACGTCACACTACCTCTTTGAGCAAATTTTCACTTAGTTGGACACTATGATACTATGTTTTGGATAGCGTGATGCAAAAGATAAATCAATTTATTGAAATAAATAATTTTACTTTATAATGCTAACTCAGTGAAAGTATAATTATTTGACAGTATATTTGAAAATTAAAAGCACTGTTTAAATGTGTAAATATATTTATTTAAATCAAATTGAATATAAATTAAATGAATTTAAATATATGATTAATATATGAATTAAATATATTTTATTAGCAAAACAAAAGTAATTTTAATGGAATCTAAAAACAAATCTTTTAAAATAACACCGAGGCGCCACTGGAATTTTTATATCATTCCTTTTAAAACTGTTATTTTGAATTTGAAATGCGAATGAAAAAGCATCAGTGAGTGTATCTTAAATATCTGTCTGATCTTGAAGTTAAAAATATTACGTTTGCATTATAAATATAAATAAAAGATAAAAGTGAATGATCAAATAAGAAAATCTATGTATATTTTAACTAATTGCAAAGCGTCACTTAAAATTTAATATCATTATTTTTAAGACTTATATTTCAAATTCTTATAGCCACAAAGTAGCGGCGTCACAAACTTTTAAGCCGTTAAGGGTTTTTGTACTGATTTGGTATATCCCTAATAAGGATTTTCTCGCCAAGGTCGCCAAAAAAATTGCCAAGGTGGGAAAAAGTCAAATTTGGCGCCAAATCCATTACCTACCTTATTGGGGCTTTTTGATGTGTTTTTAAGGGAAATTAAGGCTATTTCAACGCTAAAACGACTAGAAATGCACAAAATTAGCACTTTATCAACTTACTAAGCCTCTTTGAAAGAATTTATATAAAAATAAACACAATTATTTACAATTTTGTAACACTGCCCCCCTCCCAAGGACTGCACGTCCCGGGCAGTGCAACCCTTGGTCAAGAGGAGAAACTAAACAAATTTACACAATCTAAAATACAAGAACTAAGTTGCATATAATGATAAAATAGAAATATGAATCAAGTGAGAAATATTTACAAAATTGACAAATATGTACAAATATTTCTATACAAATATTTACATTACGCATGCGCAAATTTTATCAGTATTTACATTTTTAATTTTAATATTACCGGTAATTGTGGTACTTGGCTAGCCTGTTATAGTGCACCACCTTCGGTTTTGATGAAGGTGTTTTAGTGATCTGCACCACTACATCATTCAGCCTTTTTAAGACTGTATATGGTCCGTCCCAGTTGCACTGTAACTTGGGAGAGAGTCCTTTGCGTCGAACAGGATTCCACAACCAGACCTTGTCTCCTTCCTGGAACTCATGTTGTGTAGCCTTTAGATCGTACCTTGTCTTCATTTTCTCCGTTGCCATGTGAATCCGCTCCCGAGCAAAGTTGTGTACGTCCTCAAATCGTGCCTGGAGATCTTGGATGTACTCCTCGGGTGATGAAGGCACATCGGGTGGACAACCAAACAGGAGATCACAAGGGAGACAAAGTTCACGTCCAAAGAGCATCTGGGCTGGAGTATAGCCGGTGGTTTCATGGACAGCACTTCGATAAGCCAGCAGGAACAATGGCAACTTGCTGGTTCCTTGATACTAGAAGAGAGAGGTTATTCAGGATGGTACGATTGAACCTCTCGACCATGCCGTCCGACTGGGGATGTAAGGGTGTTGTCCGGGTTTTGTCTAAGCCGAGTAGTTTACACAGTCCTTTGAAAACATCAGAGGTAAAGTTCCTACCTTGGTCGGTATGAAGTTGTAGGGGCGTGCCGTACCTTGACACCCATTGCTGCACTAGGACCTCTGCGACTGTGCATGCCTCTTGATTGGGAATGGGATATGCCTCAGGCCACTTGGTGAAATAGTCCATCACGACGAGGATGTATTTATTTCCACTGGAGGTCCGGGGCAAAGGACCCAAGATGTCGATTGCAATCCGTTCAAATGGTGCTCCTACGTTATAGCATTGCAGTCTTCCTCGACTTCGTTTCTGCGGGCCTTTACGTGCCGCACAAGCATCACAGGATTTACACCATTTCTCCACATCCTCCTTTGCCTTGCACCAGTAGAAGCGTTCCCGAACTTTCTGCAGAGTCTTCATTACCCCAAAATGGCCTCCGGTAGAGCTACTATGCAGTTGTTCTAAAACAGCTGGAATTTTTGATCTTGGTAATAAAATCTGCCATCTGAAGCTTTTCCCATCATCAGATTCCCACTTTCTGTATAATACGCCGTTTCTGATATGAAGAGAGTCCCAAAGTGCCCAATAACTTTTCGTAATGGGACTGAATCTGGAAATGTCCTGCCAGGTAGATCTGTTGCTGGTCGTCTCCTTCAGCTGTAATATTGGCTTGATGTCAGGATCTTCCAACTGGGCTTGTCTAAGTTCTTCGTCACTCCAGGGATCGGGGTCTTGTTCTGATGGTGTTGAGACAGTAACTTGGCAGGCAGCCGGATTTATCGGCAGGTATTTCTGTTCAGCTCTAGAGCAGTACTTGCAGCTTTCCGAGCAGGGCTTCCGTGACAAGGCATCTGCATTAGACAGGGCGGCCACCATTAAGTGTTGAGAAGCAGCTGCTGATGACCATATGGCTTTTAGCAAATCAAGAAAGCTTCAGGTATGATAATTGTTCTCCTCCCCCCCCTTCCTCAAAAATACCACTTAATGTTGGCAGGTTTTTTATGTGCAACAGATTTTTTATGGTCATATTAAAAATTTAAAAACTTCCATTTATGCTTATAAAATATTAAGTAAAGATTCAATTATTTTTATTAATTTTTCATGTCAATTTGCTATGTAGTAAAAAAAGAAGAAAGGCAGATTAGAGTTTTTATACAAACCTAGCGTAACATCTTTATTAACTTATGTATAATAAAGAAAAGTTTGTTTTAAAATATTATCATTTAGCTTTATCAAGTAACTGTTATATGCACTGAACTTATGCAGTGATGCTTATTAATCATTCAGTTATTTTTAATAAATGTATACTTGTTTTAAGCTAATTATATGAACATAGTTGCCTGTGATGACTTCAGTAAGGCATTTTAGTAACCTTTTACATTTGTAATTATACGAATATATTAAATGTTTAAATTCTTGTAGTATCACAGACTATTTAAGTTAATAAATTACTATGTTACAGGCAAATTAGTTGTAATAAAATTGAATTATATTAATAATTAATCATATCATCAAAATAAATAATCAATTATACTTGTTTTGTCAAGATATTTATTTTTGTTTTACTTGTCTTTTTTTTTATTTCTATATGTATACATAGAAAAAGTATAGGATTCGTGAAAATTTTCAAATGCTGATTTTCAATGAATTTATACATTTTGGGATGTCTTGAACATGATTTGATCATTTTGAGAAAATGTCCAAACTTTTTGAAATATTGCTTATAAAACACAAAAGTGACTTTGTTTCAACATGTATTATATTTTTTGAGATAAAAAAAGGAGTAGAAAGTTTAGGGGATAACCACAACATGCTTATATATTCTATTTGTCTGATTTATGTTCTTGTAACTCACACTCGCTCTACTTCAAATTTTCACCGGAAACTTTTTTTAAATAAAAATTTTTATTACATTATGAAGTTTTGTTCCATTTTATTTGTGTTTTAATTACGATTGTATAACTGCAAATTTATTTCAGTTACTTTCTTTTGAATATTTACAGAAAACTGTTGTATAGTTGAAATTTAGAAATATTCTTGTAATTTATTAATATATTTTTTAATAATAATAACAAAAAGGAACTGTACATGTAATTTCTGCAATACAGTCGTAAGAAATTATTTATAAAGCAACCCCCCCCCCCCTTCCCGGTATATTTTCATGATTTTAAAAATAAGATTGCAAATCAACCCAGTAGTAGTGAATATTTAGAATTAAAAGTGCAATTTCTCATTTCAAAGTATATCCTGGGGTTTTCATGTCCCATTTCTGGCTTATGGAATTTAATTATTTCAGAGAATTTTCAAATTCTTAGTCTGTAGCATAATCAAATTTATTCTGGTCAATTCAGTTTGATTTGTTAAGTGATTTGATGATCTGCTTTCATTCACTGAGTAGTATCCTGAGAAAGACACCTCCACACACACAGAGGGTACTACCCCCTCAGGTCTATAACCTACAGCAGTCAATCGGCCATATTCCAAAACCTACTCCAATCCAATCCAGTGAGTAGTATCATATTTTTGAAATTGTAAAGTGAGGTATGAGACATTTTATGCTGTTACTCCATTGCCCAATAGCTGTTGTATGTATAAAAGGTATTGAAAAATAATACCTGTTTGCCATTACATTATATTATACGTAGTTAGTTGATGATAACAGATAAATCTGCTTGATCATAAATATGGTTCTTGGCCTAATTTGCTGTCCTCGTATACAATATCACTTTGATGGCGTAATTAAGCATGGCCAGATGCTTCGCATAGTTAGTTTTTTTATTTTTTATCTTGTTAAGAGTTTTAGAAACATTAGATGTAAATTTTTTTAAAGCACTTTTATTTTAGAAGTATTCTTAATTTGAAAATGTTAAATTTTGAAATAATTGCTCTCTACTCTACTCTACTCTACTCATGCTATTATCTTTATTTTTAATACATTTTTATTTATTTTTTTAACCATTTTAGGTCTGTGTCAGACAGATTCAATGTTTCGAAATCAACATTGTGGCTTTGTACTTTGAAAGTGGTGAAAGTTCTGTGCAGTTTATCTCCAGAGATTATTAAGTGGCCATCATCTACAGAGATCAATCAGTTTGCCCATGATTTTGAGGGCATTGGAGGTTTCCCTGGTGTAATTGGATGCATTGACGGTTGTCATATTCCTATTAAAGCACCTAATACATGTCCTGATGCATATGTTAACAGGAAAAGATTCCACTCAATACTGCTACAAGGTGTTGCAAACAGCAAGTATGTTTATGTTTTTCTTTCAAATAATATAAAGTATAATGTATTATGTTTGAAATAATATTTCTTTTTGATTTTTGATATTCTGAATAAGTATCTATGAGAATTGTGTGAACTTTCAGAAGTATTCATGAATAGGGATGCACCGAATACTAGTTTTGGCTGAATGCTGAATATTCGACCAACCGAATACCAACTATTTGGCCGAATACTGAATTTCCTTGAAATTAAATAGCGAATATTCGGCTGGCTGATTTGTTCTTATATTCAGGTGTCAGTCACCTAATTTTTTGCAAACTTTTTCAGCAATACCATTTACGTTTAGTAATTTCATTTATTTAATTATGGAAAATATAATATAAAAAAACTACTATTCAGAAACAGTGGTTTATAGAAATGTAGAAAAACATTAAGGAATATTACTATGAATATTACTGTGAAGTGGCAGCAAAAACAGCTTTAATTTTAGTCTTTATCAGCACCCATCAGTGCATTTCTGAATAGTTAAAGTGTCTCATAAGGAATTGTTTTGAAATCTTTAGTTATGAGTCTCATATTCATAAATATTTAATTTTATATTATCTGTATTGTTATGCAAATATCAGTAATTTCATTATATTTTGTTTTACTTATAGGTTTTTGTTTACAAATTGTTACACAAGGGGAGGCTGGCTCATTGCATGATGCAAGAGTCTTCAGAAGATCTAATCTAGGACAGAACTTAGAGTCCTTAGTTCCACTAGGTTATCTTCTTGGAGATTCTGCATATGCATTAAGCCAAAAGTTGCTCAAGCCCTTTCCAGATAATGGCCACCTCAGAAAAGGCAACAGGAACTTCAATAAAAGCTTATCTAAAACTAGAGCAACCATTGAACGTTCCTTTGGCCTTCTGAAAGGCCGATTTAGACGGCTTAAAATGCTGGAGATGAATTGCACAGACTTGATAACACTGTTTATTATGGCATGTTGTGTCATGCACAATATCTGCCAAAATAAAAGCGACGAAATCGATGTTTTTCTGGATGAAGATGATTGCAGTGTAAATGATATTGATAATGCTGATGATGCCCGCAGTGGATTTATAAAAAGAAATGATTGCATTATTTGAATAAAACATAATTTAGAAGATTTGTGTGTTATCTTTAAATGTATCTTATTAAATATTTAAAAAACAATCAGATATGGAGAGATATTCATCTGATTTAAATTATATAGTGCAGATACAATTAATCAGTAGAAAAAAGTATAGTTTCATATTCAATGAAAAAATTTTCTTTTACAAATAGTAATAAGAAAATTAAATTTGTTATTTAAATACCATTTTACTTAATCAGTCTGCATTGAGTATTTTTTATGTACTAACTAAGTAGTATGACATAGTAAAATTCCAAATTTTTGCTTTACTTTTTATTTAAAAGATAAAATGAAAGTTTAAAAGAATGAAATATGATTTGTAGTTCAGAGTGTGTTATATCATTAATTATGGATTTATTAATTTCCATTCAAATAGCCATCATCGAAAAGAAAAGTAAATATCTTAATCATTTTACTATTACTAATCTAAATCTGTTATAGATTGTTATTTCCGAATATATATATATATATGCACACACACAGTAAAATATTTTACGAAAAAAAGTATCTGAACGTAAATATTGTAAATTTCTAAATATGTTATTTTATGCTACAAATTTCAAAATTTTCAAATCCCCCCCCCCCCCCCCCAAAAAAAAAAAAAAAATTCCCTTTTTTTTAAATACCATTTCGATCTCTAGTGAAACATGATATAGAACTAAAAAATTAAAATTAATTCAGAGCACATATAAGCTAAATTTTTATGGCAATTCACATTTTCCATGATATTTCTGCTAGGTTGGAGATTAAAACTTTAATTCTCTCAGCTCATTAATTGTAAAAGGTATTTAAAATTTAGAATTAATGAGCACCAACAGAATGTTCTTAATGAACAGATTTCTAAATCATCTATTGCTTCCCATTGCTGATCTGTTGCTGTTTTTATGAAGCTTTTTCAGATCTTTAAAAATTAAATAAATAAATAAAAATCTTGTTAATTTATTTTGTGCATTGCTGCTTTATTTGCTACACTTTACTTTTTGCCTAATGAAGGGTCATGGTACTATTTTGATATGAAACAAATGTAGTTTTTTTTTTTTTCCCTATGAAACTAAGTCATTTTATTTTTACACAGAGAGATGGTTTTATCCTTAAGCACAGTATTTTGCTGCTTAGAAACATGCAAACATCAACAAGGAGACATGTTATGAAAAATAACATTGCAATGACAAAAGTTTCACCTTTTCATGATAAAGAGTGAGTGGGTAATGAAATAAACAGGAGAAAAAAAGTCATTTTCTTTGACCAAACACTTAAATGAAAAACCTTCTTAATCCCTAATTTATGAAATTAGCCTTAAAAAAAAAAAAAAAAAAAAATGCTTGATGAAAAGTTATATTTTTGCCGCAAGTTGTCGAAACAGAAATAATTCACTGCTAATTAACAAAATTTATATTTAATTGGAATTATGTACTGAAATATGCAAATATTTCTTTTGATAATTAATAAAATTTATGCATTCATCAAAGCTGATTCCTAAAATGTATTATTACTAGCAAATCCAAGCGAAATTTTCGCGATTTCTTTTTACTTACCTTTAAAATTTGAAACTTATAAGTCTTATACCAATTTCATCACCCAATTTAAATTTTAATCCATCAGAAGCCAAATTATTATTAGTTTTTGTAGGATGAAACGCTAACGATAGTTAAACCAAATCACCCAAAAAAAAGTTTCAAAATAAAATTCATGTTTGACAACCCAGTTTTCATATTTCCCCAGGCAGAACACCTTTAATATAGGACCCCTTTGGTGATTTTAAATTTTTGTTGCTATGTTGGTGATGCCTTTTAATTAATTTTTTTTTTATTTATTCATTCTGGCATATTTTTTTGTAAAAAAAAAAAAAAAAAAAAAAAAATATATATATATATATATATATATATATATATATATTAGTACCTATTTTGATTATGCTTTTAATTATTGCGTTTTTTAGTCAAGTTATGACAAAAGTTCCTATTTTACCATGTTTAACTTCAATTCTTGTTTTTTTGTTTGTCCGGTACAAATCTGGCTATCGATTTTTAACTAACTTCCTTGCTAGCTATACATTTGAAACTTTCAGAATCGCTGAGAAACCAATGACAACACAATACTTCAAAGCCCGATTTTCAAATTTTTGTTAGTTTTCTTTTAATTAACCCATTAGTAGTCGCTAGTTGGTCGATTTGCCGCCCATCCTTCAATGTTACCAGATTTTTTTTATTCAATAGCCACCAAATTTTTTAGAAGTGGCATTCAATATACATAAAAGGCGAATAAAATCGAAGAAACGTCGATTATATCACTTAAAAAAATTATTGGTGACAGTTGAATAAAAAGTGTGCAATTTGTACCAGGTCTATAGCGACTACTAACGGATTAATTAAAATATGAAAATAATAACCTAATAGCTTTAAAAATAGATATTAAAATATTAGCTGTAATTTAATTGTTGCAAAAAAAATTTACAAGTTCATTTTTTTTTTTTTTTTTTTTTTTGACATAAAGATAGATACATCTAATTAAACGTGAATGTTAAAAAATTGTAAAAAGTTAAATTATGCATCTCACAAAAATTGGCGTCATTATCACTTTAAAAATCTTATACGCATTGATAAAGTACTCATGTAGTTATATAGCTATGATTCAACAAAAAATTTTAAAACATGGTATATAATCCTTTTTTTTTTCCCTTATAATTATTGTTTATACATTTAAAGTATTGTTAGGTTTAAAATGATGATTGCAAAGATTGTAAAGATGCAACTTTAAAAAGTCATCAGACAAATGTCGTCATTTGTTTAATTACATCACTGAGCTGAGTCCATGTGCTTAAATTGCTTATGTATAATTATTATTATTTTTTTTTTATAAATTATTTTTACAGGGTGATTTTGTACAAAAAATATATAAGAAAGTCTTGTGGTAGCCACAACATACATAACCATAAAATCCCGAAAGTAAATCCCCCTTTTTTGAAAAGCAAAACGGATAAATTTCAGGTGTGTGTGTGTGGGGGGGGGGGGGGTATAATCAAGATTCTTTCAAAAAATGAAGAAAAGGGAAGGGAGGTTATATTCGATGGAGGGGGTACTTTTGGGATTTTACGGTACTTACTTAAAAAGAAATATTAAAGGTAATTTCTTACATTAAAGGTAAAAAAAAACTGTGTAATGATTTCATTAATAACATGCATCCGACACTTTATGAAAAATTAGTTAAATTAGAAATAATATATAAATATTAAAACTTAATTCAATGCCAAACTTAACTTGCAATGCCAACGTACCGTAAGTGTGCCCGAAGATTGGATGTAGCTTTGTTGGATGGAGAAAAAAAAAAGGGGGGGGGGTACTTTCAGGATAACGGAGACATTTCACTTTCAGCGAGAAAAGGGAGGGGGAGGGGTTATATAAGTAAACATTTTTTGTAAAAGATTCCTTTTAAGATAAAATTTTGAGAAGGGTTAATTTTGGACTAGGATTTGTTTTTGAACATAACCTTAGAAGTTCTTCTTTTTAGTTGCAAAATTTTTGTTGTTAAATTTTTCAACTTTTCCAAAATAGTTGCTTTTGCCTATATTTTGGCTAAAATAGTCACCATAGTTGCCTTTCCTTCAAATAGTCTCTTTAGTTGCCTTTTTAGTCGCCAGTGGCAGCCTTGTAATCCCTGTCCAAAAAAAGTACACTTAAAACTGTTTTGTTCAATAAATCCTTGTCGAATCATGTTCTTAGACTGACTAAGAACATGACTTGACAAGGATTTATTTAACAAAGTAGTATTAAGTGTACTTTTTTTGGACGAGGATTATTGCTAGTGCTCGGCGGTTGGTCATGCCGGCGTAAAATGTTAAACATAAAAAAAAAGAAAGCGCTTTTATATACTATGTTTTTTAATTTTTCTGTTGAGTCATTGAATCATAGCTATTCGCAAGCGAAATGTGATGTCAGTGGGGTCAAAAAAAAAAAAAAAAAAGATTTTGTATGTTAATTATCCATTGGATTTTTTTGTAAAAAAATATTAAAAATTAAGAAAAAATATTTCTCAATTTTAATCCTTATATTTGGATATAAGTTATTGTCTACATGAGTTACTTATGCTGTAAAATTGATAAGCTTGATCGAGTCATGTCAGTTTTAAATTTCAAAATTGTGTCATTCTTGCCAAACAAAAATGTAATACGAAAATATACGTACCAGATGTATATTTTCGTAATATGCATTTGTACGCTATATTGTTTCATATTAATGATTGCTCTCCTAATGTATGTTGTTAAAATAACCGTGATTTTTGAAAGGAATTAAATATGTTTGCCAGTTAATTTGGTGTTTTTTTTTTTTTTCCTCGCCAAGGACAACAGATGTCAAATATAAATGTTTTCAAGATAATGATTTAGTAAATTTTATTGTATTAAGGTGAAAGGATGAAAAACTTTTCATCTTCAACTGCATTTTGAGCAGTTTTGTGTAATTTGATTGACATCTCATAAATTACAGTTATTAAGGTGTATTGTCCTTTATAATTACCATCGCAGCACTTCATTTAATGACTATGCATTAAATGTTGATTTCACTTTTAGATTTTTGTTTACTAATTTAAAGTTTTATTCAGAATATGATGCTCACTCAGTATTTTAAAAATCAAATATACATTAGAACGCTTTCATAGGGCGGTTTATTGAGGTTTTACTGAGTGACAAATTCACAAACTTACTACAGGAATGAAACTTTTCAGGGCCTACCCCTGAATTCAGGGTTTTTGAAATTTTTCCTGTTTCTGATTTTCATGTAAATTATTTTGTTTTTACAGAAATTTCTTATTTTGAATGTTTAATTTGCCTTATAATGCATTAAGAACTCTCCAAATATCATTTAATACAGGTAGCCATATGATATT
Source organism: Salticus scenicus (assembly GCA_963930645.1). Classification (NCBI taxonomy): domain Eukaryota; kingdom Metazoa; phylum Arthropoda; class Arachnida; order Araneae; family Salticidae; genus Salticus; species Salticus scenicus. The sequence continues at coordinate 241,379,631 of OZ005658.1, forward strand.
TCATTATTAAATCTTGCCTATCAGCATGTAAAGATCAGTTTTCAGGGTTTTTGCATGCTAGGTAGTTTCACCCCTGCTACTATTCCACATGAGAGCAAATCAATTGTAGAATATAATCCCATATGAAATCACGTGATAATTTTAACACCAAAGGATTTTGTATAATTTATTTCCTTAGATATTAGTCTTGAATACATTGAGAAATCAATTGTTGCCATTTGAAGTATTAGTTTAGTTAATTAAAAAAAATTCTATCGCATCGACTACCAAATTGGAAAATTCCTCTTATCTAGTATCGATCCTATAAAAAAAAAAAAAAAAAAAATCTTATCCTTACTTTTTGTTTTATCTGGTCCTTTTCACAGTGTTGCAGCTGTTATTGCTTTTAAACAAAATTTCAAACTTGCCATTCATATGGGAGTGAGTGCTAAGAACTTGGGGGAAAAAAAGTGGAAGGTTTTTTTTTGTAAAAGTTCACTTATTACTGTTTTGTTAAATAAATCCTCATCGAATCATGTTCTTAGAGCTTAGACAAAGAATGTGATTCAAAAAGGATTTGTTTAACAAAGTAGTAATAACTGTATTTTATATATATACAGCAGTTATTGCTAGCACTAACAATTTTGTCTGTGTTTTCTAACATTTCTTTAATTTTCAATACTTTATTTTAATATTTATCAAGTTATACTTTCAATATTTATCAAGTTATAAAAAGATAAAAATTGAATAAAGGTTTTTTTTTTTTTAAATACCTTATAATTCCAAAATAAAATATTGAAGCGAAAAAAAAAAAAAGTACCTTAAAAAGAACAAATGCATACCTGCTAACATTGAAGGATCAAAATAACAGATTTTATGAGTGGTATTTTCAGGCCTAGAAAACATGTGTTTTCGACATACAACAATATTTTAATAGTTTAATCCATAGCTTAAATTATCAAAAAGTTATACAGGCAAATTAAATTATTAAATAAAAATTTAGTGCTTTTTTTAATTAAAAACAAAAAATGGTTAAGTTTTGAATAAATTATAGGTATAACAAAATCTTCAGATTAAGGGAGAAATGTTTGAGAATAACGAAGAGTGGAAGACAGCCCCAAAATAAGGGAGAGCTGGCAGGTATGCAAATGTAATGGTTGTAATTTTCTGAATTTAAAAGCAGAATTGAAAGTAATTGGTTTTATTTTTACGCATAATTTGCTAAAAGAATAATCCAGAAGTTAAATATGACATTTTCCATATACTATTCAATTCTTCATATTTTATAATCAATGGAAGGAATAACTGAATTTTCTCAATTGCATGTCTATTACGAATCATGTCATTCATTTGATGTATTACACTTTCCCAAATTTTATTCATACTGAAGCTTTCTAATTATATTTAGTTCATGTCACTTGCATAAAAATAACTTTTTTTTTCTTAAGTTAACCAAATTTAAAGTTATTTAAAAAAAGTGTGTAAACTATAGAATGGTTGTTATCTTTATACAAGCAGTATAAAAATGAAATATTTTTTATTATAACACTACTTACAACAGGGTAATGTACATAGTAGTTTTACAGTTGGTAACGAAAGTCTCCAAACACTAGCAAAAATTCCTGTGTAAAAAAAAGTACACATAATACAGTTTTTTTAAAGAAATCCTTGTCGAATTCTGTTTTAAGACCGACTAAGAACAAGATTCAACAAGCATTTATTTAACAAAACTGTATGAACAGCTCTCTTCACTTACCGACGCCGGAAGCCCGATCCAATGTTAATTTATGGAGAAAATTTCTTTACAAATAACTTATTAACTAATACATATTTTAAATTTTGTTTTCACATTCAGAAAATTCCCAACTGTTAAATTGACGGACCTTTTTTAAAAAAGTATTTTTTTAATATTTTATTTTGAAATTGCAAAATGAAAAAATTTCACAGATTGAAAATTCGTATTTTACAGCTTCAAAATAAAATATAAAAAAGTACAAAAATAATTTTTTAAAAAATGTGCGTCAATTTAACAGCTGGGAATTTTCAGAATGTGAAAACAGAATTTAAAATTATGTATTAGTTAATAAGTTATTTGTAAAGAAAAATTATTCTATATAATATTAGCTTCGGCTTCCAGTGGCGATGAGTGAAGCGGGCCCTTAAGTGTACTTTTTTAATAGAGGAATTTTTGCAAGTGTTCGGAGACTTTTGTTACCAACTGTGTATAACAGTAAGGAACTTTAAAAAGAACCTAAAATGAAAAAAAAAAGTTCTCAGGCAGATAAGTTACTTATCAACAAGTTTATTTAATAAATTAATTAATTCTTGTCTATACAGTTTTTTCTCCTCAGCCTCTTTCTTTTCTTCTTTCATCTGTAGATTTTCTTTCTAATCCTCGTACCACTCGGGGAAGTTTGGCCTTTTTCTCTTATACAGAGGTGTCTGGGGATTGCTTCCATTATCTGAGGAGCTTTCACCAAAAGTTCCCAGTTCAGATGAATCCATATCGGTGGGAGTTTTTGCAGGTTCAACTGAAAAGACAGGAAAAAAAAAAAGAAATATGAAGCAATATTCCAAAAAACTTTGATAAATAAAGTATGCCAGCTTTCACACAATTTATATAGTGTTAAAAATCCCTAATACGAAATATGAGCGGAGTATCTGAATTCGAAAGCCTGCATTATAATTAGAATTGGAGATATTGTAATAAAGGTATTCTGGCTTTTCTATGGTTTTATCAGAAACTCCCATATGGAATTTAACCACTTACATCAGTTTAGAAGCCCGCAATATTTTAAATGATGCATTATAAGTAATTTAATCATAATTAAAATGCTAGATATTGAATTATTGAAATATCAAAGCGCCCTCTGGCGACAGATTTGCAACATATACTCTTCAATTCCAATTCAAATAACTTAAAATGACATAGTACTTATGAAATTATGTTAATTAGAAGCTGAGATACAAAGGTAATATAAACATTTTCATAAAGATTTATGTCTCACTTATCCATGGTTTTCTTTGAAACTTGTGTAATTCCAGGCTATATAATGTTAAAAATCCTTAGTACCAAATGTGAGCGGAAACTGAAATTCGAAACGATGCAAAAAAAAAAAAAAAAAAAAAAAAAAGCATTCTGGATTTTCCGTTGTTTTCTCCGAAACTCCTGTTCCTTTTCTACATTTTTGTTCCTTTGCCCCCCCCCCCCCCCACCTTTCCATCCCTCCTTATAAATTTATACTTGAAAATATTCACAATCGATTTATCTTAGGTTCTAAAAAATATACCCTTTCATTTGGTATTGAATTTGTAACAATCGGACAAACATTTCTAATTTATTTTCCACTTTTTTTGCTTTTAACTCCATTAAAATATCTATTTTTATGCAATTGCGGTGATTTCTCAGGCATTGAGATCACTTTTTGATTAGTCATAGGTTGACATTTTAATTAATACCTCCGCAACTAATTAAAATTTTTAAAGTCTTTTTCCATTATTTCCTCGGGAAGGCTTCTGAGCCCCTGTATGTCAAATTTTGTACTTCTACACGTATAGATGCACAAAACAGACAGACATCTTTTATTATTAAAGAAAGTGTTTACATTAAGCATTTTCAGGATTTTGTTCATTAACATACTGAGATTGGAAAATTTCAGACTGTACTTCCATATTAACAGTGCTACTTACATAAACAATTTTTATTCTCATGGTTACTGTAAAAAAAGTGAAAAGAAATTAAATGATATGTAAATCATATTGAGTAACAACTGCTTAGGAATGTAGATCACTGAAATAACAGAACAAATAGTAAAAATTGTTGCAGAAAAAAAAAAATGTAAAAAATTGATAAATTAAAAAATAATGTGTGTGGCTCAAGCCAAATTTCTGTTAAGTTTTGTAGTTGCACAATCAATGGCATGAGCTCCAGAAAACATACAAATTTATAGAATAGCCCAACTATTCAATGAAGTGTAATAGAAGTTTTTAACTTGTAATGAATTTTCAAAAATAAATTAACTTACCCATCGAAACCAGCTGTCCTGGGTGGCCAGTGGCTGTACATCTGGACGACGTCCAAGTATGTCGTCCATCTGCTTAAAAAACTCCCACCTAATGGGTGCAGTTCCAGTTTTCTGTGTGTTGTCAATGATTTTTTTATATGATTTCTTTAAGTTCCTCCATTTTTCATTGCAAGTGTGTGGCTCATATGCATAATTATGCTTAATCATTTCTTCAGCCACACACTTTTATATCTGGTAAAAAGAAATACATAATAAATATATTTACAATAGCAAAATAGAATTCAGACAGTTAAGAAAACTTCATGGATAAACTAAATTTACCAAACGTCTATCATAATTATATTTAGGGTCAGAACTCAAATTATCATTTCGGTTAAATCTTATAAAAACAGTTAAATCAGGGGCCAATCCAGGTTGTAAAGTTTTGGGAGCTTGTTTTTACAAAAACAAAATGTATTATTGTTTCAAACATTCTATTAATATATAGTATACAATTAATAGTGTTTTACTAAACAAAATACAGGCAATCATTTAAAAAAGCACTGAAAATATTAATAAAAACCTCTTTTTAACCCTACGTCAGGTGCACCCATAGGACGAACAAAATCGGGCGCACCCTGCCTGCCAGGTAAATACTCTATTGTTAAAATACTTGTACTACAATCAATAAATTCGAACTTATGCATCAAATTTTCGTTTATTACTTTCTATTCACTCATAATAAGGTCACCATATGGGTGTTTTTTAATTAAAAATCACGTGTAGTATATTTAAAGAATAAAAACCAGAACGGGCCTCTCAGGCAAGGTGCACCCGACGGAGGGTTAAAAAAATTATTTTAAGAATGTTAACTTTTGAAGAGGGTCATAGCAAAAGAGCTCCAATTTCTGTCTGGATGAGCTCCTGCTAATAGTCAAAGCAATACAAAAATAATAGCTGCATAATTGTTACATTTGGTTAAAGAATACAATGACTTCTGATTTTGACAGATTATTTTCAAATGGGACAATAGGTGTGCTAAAATCGCTGGCATTTGCCAAATAAATATTTTATTTACTTATGGCAACCTCCTTTTGTAAGAGACAATCTTCCTTTTCTGTGCATTGGTATACTATTGTTTCATTAAGTCATACGTTTTCATTAAGAATAGAAAAATCACAGGAATGAAATAAAACCACACTTCTCTAGTTATAAATATTTATTAATAAAAAAAAAAAAGAAAAGTACTTTTATAGATAAATTCACTAAATGTTTTTTCATTCTTTTCTGTTTAAACATTTAAATTTTACTGTTTAATTTTTGAATCTCAAAATGATTACATATACACAGTAGAAAGTGATTTTTGTCAATATTTTAACAACAAACAAGTGGAATAAACTATATATACTATGTATATATTATTAAGTGTTTTTTGTGTTTTTTCCCCATTTCAATGGCATATTAAAAATGTTGTTATAATTTGCTGTTTTTTTTCGCATAATTAAACGAAAAATATAATAAAAGGACATACAAAATCGCACGGAGTAATTTAAGTTAAATATAAATTAACAGAAATATTCACTACGGCATTTAAAGCAACACTAATATTATTCTTACCTGTTTATTACTCCAGTTTGGGTTCGAAAACTTCCAAAAATTATTTGATACTATCGAAATTAACAGCAGCATGGAAGCTTCTGTCCACTTTTTCAGATTGAGCCACAAATTTATGGCCACAATTTCAGATTGAGATTGAGACTCCGACGCTTCTTCACTCATCGTCATATTATTTTCCTCTGCAGAAGTGCAGTGGGCCAGATGCTGATTAATTATTTCCATATTCTCAATATTTTTGAATAAAAAACCGCAATTGCTACATGTAAATGTAAAACGCAGCATGTTTTCATCTGCAGCCGCCATATTGTATATAAGACTAACCCACTAACCAACAAGTAACCGACAATAAATCATAGTTAATTTGGTTACTTCCTGGTAAGCAACCGAAGCATTTTCGAACGCTTTGGTTTTTCCGGTAGCTTACCGGTGCATTATCAAACGCGCCCTATTTGAAAAATACCAGAGCCGGGGAACATAGTTGGTAATAAATAAAAATATCAACCTTCACACTCCAATTTGAATTAAATAAATATTCACGGTTGATGAATTCATGAATACAAATATCTAAGTACTTTTAGTTTTTGTTCAAATCATAAGGTTTGGTTTGAGATTTTTGTTAATGAATGCAGATTTGAAATTGCTTTTTATTTGTTTAATTTTATAAGCCATTTTAAAATATATTTTAAATGAATTTTCCCCCGTACATTATAAAATAATTCTTTCATAAGAAGGTTTATTTATGTATACAAAATATTGTACTGTCAATCTTGAACTTAATATAATAATTCCGTAGTTTGTTGTGTTTATTTGAAGGTCTTGGATTATTTATATCCAAACTCTCTTTACTGTATGACTGCAATTCTATAATTACTTTTATCTCATAATAGTTGTATACAGCTTTTATTTATAGCTAAGGATTTTACTGATTGAACCTAAATGTTTAAAAAGTAGAATCTGTGGCAATCATATTGTTATAGTTTTATTTACAAAATCAAATAGTATCTCATTTCTACTGGCAAAGATATAATAAAGATAATATTAAAATTAGATATCATAGAATGATTTTCATATTATACTAAACTTATCAGAAAAAGTAAATAGTGGGTTTCAGTTATGATGAATAGACATATACCTGTATTTACCCCAACTTTAAATATATTTGTTTTAAGTAAACTCATTACAGTCCTATGTAATAGCGTTTGTTTACATAATTTCCTTAATGTAAACAAAAAACTCTAACATACCGAATTGTAATGTTTATAGTATATGTTTTCAGCAAACTTTTTTAAAACAGCCTGTAAAGTTTATTCAATTCAGTAAAATTCTATTGTATTAATATGATATGTTGTGCTATTCATGATAAATATACTATTTTGATTTAATATTTTTCTTTTGCTCTGTTATAATATGATTTACTATCGAATTTTAATTTTGATTGAAAAAAAATCAATTTACTTAATATTTAAGGAATTTATCTTATTCTATACATATTGAGTGGTTTACATATATTAATTCTCTTCTAAATTAAAATTACTTATACAATGAATGAAAATGATTAGGACTGGTGAAAATATTCATACATTTTTTCTTTTTTACAAATGTTTCTCTTGTACCGTAACAATTCAACTTAATTTGAGTATTAAAAGTAATGTTTTAAAAGTGTATATTTAAACATAATATGGATATTTTTGCTCTTTAAAATTATCTTTTGGATTCTAAACATTGTTTTTACGATACATCATATTATTAGTTCGTATCGTAAGTATAGACGATTACTAGCGCCATCTATGTTTTTCAGTCGGTCCACAGCGCAGACAACTTTTCCCATAGGTGAGGCAATATTGAAAGGAAAGCTTGGTAATGAAAGGAAGTCTTGGTTTTATCATAAGCTTTTTCTATATCAAAGAAGATTGAAATCAAATAGTTACGTCTAAGATTAGTATTCCGAATTTGGGTTTCAAGCAGAAGGATATTGTCAGTTGTAGAGTGATGTCGAAAACCACTTTGTCATGAAGAAATTAAACTATTTTCTAAAATAAAAACTAGTCGTATGTTTACCATTTTCTCAAGGAGTTTACCTAAGCAACTTGTCAGGGCAATAGGTCTGTAATTTGTTGGGTAGGTTGCATCTTTGCCAGGTTTAAGAAAAGGTTGGTTGGTTGATTGCCTTTTAATGGCACAAGGTCCACACATTGACATACTGTGCCAAACAAAAGGATTAAAAAATAAAGAATAAAATGTAGCTGGTCATTAAAAAACAGATTGAAAGTTAAAACAAGAATAAGTAAAATATTCAAATATAAAAAGATAAATACTTAAAAATAATAGAAAACAGAGTAAATAGTGTATAAAATAAAATGAAGTAAAAAGTAATGAAAAGTGTACATAATAAAAACATATGTAAAAAGAGATGAACAGTGTAAATAATAAAATCAGATTTTTTTTAGTACCTCTTTTAATCGACCAAGAAACTGGTCAGAAGGAATGTCAGGTGCCAGCAAATTTTTTAAAAGCTGATATAATTTATTTGCTAAGCGATGAAACAAAAACTTCTGCTCAGTTAGCCGTGGGAACATTCTGTACATCCAAGTACGTTTCAAATCTTTTGATAAAACTAGTCTTTGATAAAACTCCACTGCGTTGCTATAACTGTCAACGATTTGGCCATTCAAAACAATAGTGCACGTTGCAGTGCTATGGACCATGATGATAAAAACTGTGAAGCACCTGTCTCCTGTATAAACTGCAAAAAAGATCACCCTGCCTATTCTAAAGCCTGTGAAAAGTTTAAATATGAAAAAGAAATTCAAATGATCCGTACAAAACAAAATATTCCTTATCCAGAAGCAAAAAAAATGGTCGATTCTAGAACCCCAACTATAGGTAAATCTTATGCCACTGCAAGCAAAATTCAGAAATCATATCAAACAATAGGCACCCAAACTGAAATTCCTTCCAGTTACCTATCTGATAAAACTGTTAAAGATAACTCTCAAAAAGCTCCAGTTAACCCTAATCAGGCTTCTTCCTCTTCACAATCATCTTCCACTAACACTACTATTAAGAACTCTTTTCAAAATACAACTTCTGTACAGCCTGATAAGAAACTACACCCTATCTCAAAAAAGCTTACTACTGCTAATTTACTCAAAAAGAAAAAACTTGGATTTGTATTTTTAACGTCTCTGTTTGGCGCAGTATGTCCTTCTTGGGACCTTGCGCCATAAAAAGACACCAACCAACCAACGAACCAGATAACATATTACAAATGGAATACTGCATGTTGGTGTTTTCATTTGAGTTGTGATATTATACAAATATATGTGCTTAGATAATTTAGTAACTGATTTTTTTTTTTACCCATAATCTGCATGCCAGCAGATTACATTAAAAGGCAATCACTCAATACTTTAATTGCACCATTATATACTGGATCATGCATTAAAATATTTATACTTACAATAGAATTTTCATTTCCATGTTTTTCCTTTATTTATCTTAATTTCATTATTCTTAATGAGTTTGATGTTGGTAAGTGAGCTAGTTCTAATCCTCCTAAACGCACGTTTATGAGTTTCTTTTATTCTGAATGCACCTGTAGACACTTTTTGCCACAAGCCTTTGATAAAGCTGATTTTTTAATTTGTCCGGTCACAAAAGCACTTCTTTGTATTCTGGCACTGCTAAATTTCTCCTTCGTATGTACACATGAAGCTTATGAAATCACATTCATCTGGCTGATGTGAAAGATGATTGGTTGTTTGTTTGTTTATGGCACAAGATCCAGAATAGAACATTCTATGACAAGCATTACTATCTGGATGGCACTGATGCCGAAGAAATGCTTCAAAGATGAAATTACAGCAGGAGCATCAAGCAAAAATGCGTATGAAAGTATCCAAATCTGAATAAATTCTAGTTTATTTAAAAATTGACATGGAAGGTGTGTCGATTGAAAGAAACTTTTCATTAATTATTGATGTCCATTCTTTAGGCGTCAATACGGGATAATTTCTCTTTCCCCTTTCTAAACTTTTAGGACATACATCTACCCATTCTTTTGGAGATAATGTGATACTAATTTCTGTTCTCTTTGTGAAACCTCAGATAATTCATCACTTGAATTATTTTCACTACTTGTACTGCTCCGATAACTTTTTTAACTATCACTCTAAAAAGTATCTTCATTGCAACTTTTTAAGCTTAGTTTTTCACATATACACTGTAAAAAATATGTCCTATTTGCTGCCAGAAATTCTCTGTAATTTGAGGAAATACATTCTGACAACAAAATTTTTTCGTGAATTACGCGTTTTTTTTCAAATTACAGAGAATTTCTGGCAGCAAATAGGACATATCTTTTACTGTGTATTGTATCTATTTGCAATGACTTACTTAGAGTTAGTCAACACGGATCAGAGGGAGGTTTTACCATACCATCTTCAGCAATAATTTCATTTTTGTATTCTTGTAATTTCATTTCAATCACAAATGCATATACTGCTGGGCTTTTTTGGCATGTTTAACTATGGTTATCAAATTTGTACAATTCAAAAAATATTTTTCACATATCCAAATAAACACATAAAAAATTTTAAGTCCTATAGAAAATATGTTAGTAATATTCAGCATTTAGTAGAAGAATGCTTCTTTATAAAACAATTTTTTTGGGGAAAAAATCTCATGCTTTTATCTTACAATTACAAGACAAAAATACTGAATACAGATGTTCAGCAACATCCTAACAAAAGATTTCTGATCTAACTCCTTTTTGACAAATTTGTGTTTTAACCAATAAGGTATCAAGCTCTCTTATAATAAACACTGAAACTTATCCCATGCACGATCACGCAAAAATTTATGCATAAATTTAGTTTCATCTTACTTTTACATTTTCAGTAAAACTCAACAAGGAAATAATTGGATACATAAAACACATTAAATTATTTGTATGTGCACGCATTGAAATATATTGGTAGCAAAGTGTAAGGATATGAATAAGAAATCTAATTAAAGATAAAATAAATTCAGTTAAAGGAAAATTTCAGACATTTTAGATATATTACTTCATTTTCTTTTTCCGTCAATTTCTGAATAACAATATATTTATAAACTATAATATTTAAAATAATTGGGTGTGAATATGAAAGTCCCCTATCAAAAACTTTTATCCATTCTAATGTATCTTCAAATTGTAACTCTTTGTCAAGAGTAATATTTTTCTTACAATCTTCACATTTTAATTTCTTTATCACTCTGTTATAGCAATATCTGGCAATAAATGCCAATATTGGCATTTCTTGATTTTTTTCAAAATCAGTGTCATCTACAGTAATTGTAATTTCGTTCGATTTTGAATTCATTCAATGTCTGATTGACTTTCTTCACTTTCTATATGTATAGGGATACTACCAAACATTGATGATGATACCATTTTAGGTAGCAAACCTTGTATCCTAAGCTTTGTTTCTGCTTCATAAATCTGTCTTATGGATACATGATGCTGACTAGCAACTAACTCTCTGTACTTTCTAAATCTGTTTTCCAGAATAGCAGTCTGCACTTTTCAGGTAACAAATAAGTAAATTTAAGTTAAGATATGCAGTACCTCGTTAATTCAATCAAACCATATGTAGCTACAGTTTTAATGATTCATGTGTTTGACAAGTCAATGTGCCTCTATCTAATGGCATCTCTTTCCATGAATCTAACCAGTCATGAAACAGATTCAAAATAATGTACTTAACATCTTCGGTATTCACAGTTAACGACTCCACATATAAAACATTTTTGTGGAAACCTTTACAAAGTGATTTTACACTGATGATTGACCACCGTGTATTTATTATTTTAATATAGTCAGAAATTTTCTTGTAATCTGGTATATTACTAATTTTACCCAAAACAAGTAGAGCTTCAGTAACACGCTTATCAAAAATTTACAATGGTAATTTAACCCAATCAGGTTATCGTGGGTCGTTGGAGACCCGAGCCATTTTTCTTTTGTCTCATTCTTCAGAATCCAGATATAGAAAAAATACCTATACATCGAGTCCATGGATTTTTTCGTAAGAATACAATTCTAAAACTTTATTATGCAGTTTGAATTTTTTAAATATCTTGATTTGTTCAAAAGTTATGTGTAAGCCTGCATTTTTGAGAAGTGAGTGCATTTCTGAGAAAAAACAAAATATTTGTTTAAATTTTTTTTCAATATTCATTGTCTGCCTTTCAAGAATGTTCATAAATTTTGTCAGATTTTTTTTTAATTAAAAATTAAGGATTCTAATATTCTTTGTGTCTTCAGCGACCCATGATAATCTTGACAAGATGCCGAAAAAAAAATTATAAACTGATCGGGTTAACATTTGGCATTCAAGATTTAAAGGATACAAAGCCTTCATGGTAAGGCCATAGCCGTATTTCACTATATGATGACTACTTTCTATAAATATGCAGTTTTTTTTTATAACTACAAAAGAAGCTTTTTGAATTTTGGCATAATTATCAAAATTTGGGAAGAACATGCACTGATCAGCTTTCTTTTGGTTCAACTAATTGTTTCTTATTCATTTAACTAAATGCACTGAGTCATTGATGAAGAAGAAAGGTCTAGATGAGTCTGAAGGATGTTGGTACAACACAAAATTTACTTGAGAAAAAAAAAAAAAAAAAAAAGGCTGTAAAAAAAAAAAGAAATTGCCTTTTTATGAAGAGAATTATTATCAGTTACTATTGTTATTACCATAGATCCTATTTTTTCTAGTGCTGTTATAACTTCTTTTATAAAAAAAAAAAAAAAAAAAAATGTACTAACATTCATCGAACACCATAAAAACAGGAGTACTTGTTGCTAGTTTAGTGTTCTTATATCCCATACCACAAATGTTTCCTCCTTTGTAATCAAACATTGATTTTAAGTGAATTTCATCTAACATAAGAATTAAAATTCTATTTTTTTTTTTTTTTTTTCGATTTGTCAAAATTTCTGTTTTGCATATCCTAAAAAATTCTCTTTGTATTGTTCTTGGATAGGACTGAAAGAAAATTTTGAGCATAAACGGTGTAGAGTTTCGGGATGCAGTAATGTAACATTTCCTGAATTACGTAAAAATTTATCAGCAAGGAGGGGATATACTAAATAATAAAGTTGAAAAAAACATAAGGTCTGGGAAATAACAGTATTTAACTTTGCAGATTAACAATTTTTCAGTTTGCTCTGATAAAAATTGAATTTGATCAACTTTATCTGGTAATATAGCTTTTAACTTATTAAAAATTCTACAGTGTACTGTATATAATCGCTTGGATCGTCTTTTTCAGTTGAAACAAAACTTTTTGCAATTATTAAATTGTTTTGCAATTCTTGCAGGTTTGAAAATTTTCTTTTATTCTCATATTCCTCTTTGGTTTCAAACTGGTTTCAATAGCTTCCTTAACTGACGATAATTCTTGTCTTACCTTTTTCTTTTCTGGACTTTTCCTTGAGCTTGTCGCTGATGGCATTGTGGACCACCAAGAAAAATACAGGGAACACTTCCATCTTTTAGTTTGGCTGTATCAAGTGGAGCAGATAATAATCTTCCCAATTTCTCATCATAGGCACATGTTTCTGTCAGAATGTCACCTGGTTTGAAGTACAGCTCACAAACCTGCAAATTTATGGTAAAAAACAAAACAACAACAATAATAATAATAATAATTTTAGATGAAAGGGAAAAAAATCGGAGATCATCATTAAATTATTTTAACTTCAAAACTTATACACAGGCACATAAAGGATTTTTCCTTTTTCCAAAAGCATTCTTACTTTATGAAGTAATTATTTCTTATTACTTCCTGTAATATATGATCTAGATTTTTAACTTTTACTTCAGGTTATTTATTCCTAAAATATGTAAATGGTACGAATAGTAATAAGCTGGTGAAAATGAATTTGGACTGCAAGAGCTTGGAGGTGTGCATGAGGGAAAGTGTTCGAAATCAAAAGAGCAACACCTCCTGTAGCCCTGTCAGGCTGGAAGTAACATTTCTTTAAGAAAAATCGTAGCCATGGATATTAAAAAAATCATTTTAAGTAAGTTTCTTGTAAGGCGAAACAAATTGGTCGATGATTAAAGATAATATCTTTGAGTTCATCTCATTTATTTTTAATCTGATCAAGTTATTGCTTTTTTCAGCACCTTGTCAGTTTATCATGAGTTGCTGAAGACCCAAGCACTGTTAGAACACGTAATTTTCAATGAAAAATATCTGATAAAATTCTAAACACTCTTGAATATTTTCTACTTTAAGAGCGAACAATGAATATTACAAAAAAATTTAAATATTTTATTTTCCATTAGAAATACACCTATTTCCATAAAGTGCAGAAATTTACTAAAAAATTCATAACTTTTGAAAAAATTGAGATATTTCAAAAATTCAAATTGCATAATGAAATTTAAGAATGGTATTTTTAAGGAAAAAATGGACACAATGGATAGGTATTTCTTCTATATGTGAATTCTGAGGGATGAGACAAAAGGAAAATGGCTTGGGTCTCCAATGACCCATGATAACCTGAGCGGGTTCCAGAAGATTAAATTAGCCTTTTTTTTAGATTGGACCCACACACATTAATTTGTGCGATTTATTACCAATAAAAGACATAAATTCAAGATTTTTTCAAAAGCAAAAGGTTAAAGTTTAGAAACATTAAGAAAACTGAAATAACTAGCCAGGCCATCAACATTTCATTTCTATTTTTATAAAAGTCTAATTAAAAGAGAATAGCCAAAATTGCTTAAGAATGCCTTGGCCACTTAAAATGTATAGCGATTAGAATTCGAAACAAGAAAAGTTACACATGAGAAACAGACAAATGTTTCAGTTCAGATGATGCAATAATCTATTTATATATATATATATATTTTTTTTTTAACATATAGGGCAGAGAATTTAAGGGTTTGTATAAAGTGACTAATTTTCCTGCTTTTTCATTGCCCAATTTGTTTCTCAAATTTGTGTGTACTAAACCATAAGTAGAAAATAATCGTTCTACTGATGCAGAAGTTGCAACTGCAGTAAGCAGTTGCTTTACTGCATTTTTTTCTCTTTCTTCACAAAAACTTGAATTAAAATGGGCCTTTCACCATTCCAAAGGAGACATTTGAGTCACAACATTTTCCTCAAAAAGAAAATCATACAAAGGATCAGCTTCTGCTGTAAACTTCATTACAGTACGAAGCCGAAAATACGGATAATTTCGGCGGCGTTAATCATCATCATCAACAGCTATTTTTTTTTTTTTTTTTTTTTTAATAAACATATCTAAATAAAGAACAGAAAAAGTACTTTATTTCTTAGTAATCTTCAAAACCAGATTGTAATAATAGTAATAATTCTTAAACATTTATCTAATTGAGAACTAAATTCTATTTCAATTATGCTCAAACTTTTAATTAAAAAACCTAAAGTGCTTTAAAAAAAGAAAAAAAAATCATGGAAATGTTTTTAGAATGGCATGTTTTTCTTATTTATTTTCGTTTATTGTAACTTGTACTAATTTTTGCATGCAAATATTTTAATATATCTATCTGTTTAACCACTTCACTGGCCACAGTTGTGTGTGGAAGGCTAAATTTCCCCTGAGTTATCTCGGGCTAGCCGGTGAAGTGGTTAATTTTTAATTTTATTTATTTATTGTTAAAGTTGATAAAAAAATATTACAGAATATATTATTTTTTACTTGAATTTGCATATTATCTAAGTAATTAACCCTCCAAGTGCTGATCGTTTCACTCTTAAGTGTTTGTTAAGTTGTTTGTCTTCTTTTTAAGGCACCGTGCATTTCGAGCTTTTAAATGCTGTTTTAGCTCTATCAGAGAGATGTTAATATAAAGGTCACAAGAGTAAGACAAAAAATATAAAAGTTAATTTCACATAAAAATAATTTACAATTTTTACTTTAAACTTTTTACTATCTGATATGGTAACATAAGATATACTTTACCCTATTTTTTTTTTAATTATGTCATGAATGGGATGGGC
Source organism: Salticus scenicus (assembly GCA_963930645.1). Classification (NCBI taxonomy): domain Eukaryota; kingdom Metazoa; phylum Arthropoda; class Arachnida; order Araneae; family Salticidae; genus Salticus; species Salticus scenicus. The sequence goes on from OZ005658.1 coordinate 241,395,263, forward strand.
TCTGGAGTGTTGTCACAAGAGTAACAAAATGACTGTGTCACAAGAGTAACACATTAAATGTTTGTTATAATTCAGCATAAAACTGATAAAACATAAACAAATTCATTTTTTTTTAAACCCTCCCCCCCCCCCCCATTATTAGAATAGTTCTTGAAGTAACTTGTGTTTTATAAAGCAAAATACGAGTATGTTTTTTAAATAATTTTTAATTTCATCCTACATATATTTTGAAATGTAAGAATAGGAAGTTTCTATGAAGGATATTATAGGAAGTTTGCTCTGATTGTCACAAGAATAACGATGGACGTACCCAGCAGTGTTTCAATATAAGAGGGAATTTTTAATGAAAAAGAAAAATTTTAAATTGTCACATCATTTGAGAAATGTAGGAATGAAACAAAAAATTGCTTTTTTTAACAGCTTAAAAATTCTTACAAAATTAAAGAATAATTTGATACTTTAAAAAATTTTAATCTTTTTCCACCAAGTTAGGAAAATCTGTTATGCATGTTATATGCTCTAAATTCATCAAAATGCTTTTGCATTTCAACATGGAAATAAAAACAGCCTTAACTTTCCCATAAAAATAAGGCTTACATAACTTGATGTGACACAATAACTTTTTATCACTAAAATATGACCTGTTGTCCATTTCAATTCATGTGACAAGAGCATACATATCACCATTTTTAAGTTTTACAAATTTCCGGGCTTCACAATAAGTGTTGTCAGTTAATTTAATGATTGAATCATTACTTTTCTTTGATTTTTCACCTTTAATCATGTACATGACTGAATTTATTATAATTCTTTTTGTGAAAAGAATATCTTTTTCATGCACATTTATTTCAGCTAAAGCATCAATTTCTTCAGGATTAGGATTAAACCTGTTATAATTTGAAACAGCTGTCACTTCAGAAATCTTTACAGCTGTTTTGACCCGTCTGTATATCATTAACTTATCACAAAACTCTAAAACATCATTTCCAACTGTATACATTTGCATACATTTTGGAATGGATGTGAAAAGACAATATTTTGAGGCAATTTACTGAGCAGCACCCTTTGTCCGTTTTACTAATTTTACGAAATATCCATTGTCACTCTCAAATGTGAATGCTGAAAATAGCCACAATGGACCCCATACACTTACACATTTTGAAAGGTGTAACAACAAATGAACATTGAAATTCATATGAATTTTGCCATACAAATCTTCAAACTGAAAAACGAATTGGTGTAGCAATATATTTGCTGCATCAACATCACATTTTTTAACATGTTTCTGCAGTAGGTTATATACTGCAGAAGACAAGAGGGCTACATGCTTCACATATTTTGAAGGCAAAATATTATCTAGGCAGGGAATTGAATAAAATAGTAGCCAAGATCGCCACTCATTGGCCTTCCAGTGCACCATATCTGACAAACGTCTGGGTCTTCTTGATATATATTGAGGAGGAGTAAGAGATTGAAGTCTTTCATCTATTTTTCTTCTCTTCAGATCCGAAAGATAGTATTCTTCCAAATGATTTGTAGAAGATGTCCATAAGTTGGCACAAAGTCTTACGACACCTAGCAAACAACAATGCATGTAATCAATTGGAAAGCCATACACTATGTCAAAATATGGGAGAAAGCAAAAAGATGACATGCCTTTAACGCCTTTTATAACATTGCCTGTTTTCTCTGCTTCCATCATGTCATTTCTCACCTCCTTTTTTTTTTCTACTAGGGTACATGGTGTCAATAGGATAACGTATTTGGTTGCTTTCGATAATTTCCCCTGAGTGATAACAATTATGGCAACCATATTTGCCATTGAATTGCTTCATATTTTGAAGTTGTGGCTTAGCGACAGAATCGGCAACACATAATAAAAAAAAAACCTTGCTGATTCTTTTTGTTTTTCCACAACCCCAAACTAAGCCTTCATTATTTAGAACTTCAGCCTCTTTTAAGAAAGGAGTGAAAAGGGTTGCCATAACAGGTTCTTTAGGCCCAAACCACAGCCCAGCAACAAGATTTTGGTGACATTCAAACCTTTCTTCCAAAGGTAATTCATTAAGCCGAAACTGTATCGGCCACAGTGAGTTTTTCACCGATTTAAACACTGGAAAACCATCAGTGTTGAAAGTTACTGAGAGGTCACTATTGGTGTCAAATAAACCTTCTTTAATCAGCTTACAAAAAGCTGATCCATCTTTCAAATCAGAAAGAGTATTACATCTGTTTGGAGCTGATGGTGTAGAAAACACTTTCTGTTCCATGCCTGGTTCTTCTAGAATTTGTTTTATTTGTGCAGAAATAGGCATTGTAATGAAAAAATGTCCATTTTTAAAAGTTTTGAGCTTGCATTAGTGCTGCACACATCACAAACTTTAGATTGTAAGCCTTCTGATTCAGGTATTTTCCCTAAGTATGTCATGCAATGCTTGCAATAAAAGTGTACATTATACTTAAAATCTGAAGAAAATATTTTTTTAAGCAAGTACATGCTTGGTGGCAACACTTCAGCAACCAGTGACTTTATACATTAGTAACATTAAATCTACTATGGCACTATTCGACAAGCCATGCTTAAACGAATAATGCAACATCATGAGCAGGGCTTCGAAACGAGTTGCTTCTGAATTTAAAGGGCGATTCAGTTCCATTTTATCAATGTTTTTCGCTTTTAACTCTTCTACTGGATCTAAAATTTCATTTTCGCCAGAGGAAATGTCTTCTAATGATACACTAAAACTAGATGAATCAGAATATGAGTCTGAACAACTGGTAATGTCTTCAGTTGGCCGTGTTGTTCAGAACTAAAAGGCAAGTTGTTCACAGTAAGAATGGTCGAAGCAGCATCATGATTATCTTCTTGTCCAGAACTAGAAGGCAAGTTATTCACACTCAAAGTGGATGAAGCAGCAGAATTACTTTCAATATGCCTATGTACAGTTCTTTCAGGAATTGACAAGTTGGGATTACACAAATAATTTTGATAACTTTTTTTTTCTGGGTGGAGCCATAGTAAATAGTGTAATTAAATTAAACTACCATCTCGGAAAGTTGAGGGAGATAAAAAAAAAAAAAAAAAAAAAAATCGTTAGTGATGAGAGGAAGTTTAGAACCACCTCTATTATAATATGATGAATACTATGAAATATGAATACATTTATGAAAATATGAAGAATACTATGAAAAATAAATATATGAAAATATGATGAATACTATGAAAATATAAAAGTGGAAAATATGAGAAATTGAAAATATAAAAGTGAATTATTATTATCTTTATATAAATATAGATATAGTCGTCTACGGTGTCTACGATATATAATATAAACAAGAACAACAAGCTCGCTTCGATTGCCATAGATACAATTAAAATCGAATTAATATTTTTTCTTTAGAAATTGTCATTTTTAATAATGAACAAAATTCTAAGAACAAATAATATTAATATGGTTTTTAAAGTTTTCTTTTTATATAATATTCCCATTTTTACTGCTTAGTAAATAATAAAATATAACATTTTGTTAATTACAATAGTAAATAGAATTCCGGAAATAAATACTAGTAATATGATTTATAATTTTTAAATTTTATTTCAGGTTTTTTATGCTTTGTAAATAATTAAATCAATCTTGAATTAAATAAAGTATGATATTTGGTATAATACGAAAGGATTAATGTTTATACTTTAAAAAAATTTAAGTACCTTAAATTTATCATTTTAAAAGCAACGGATATATTTCAGCATGCTTATTGTAGCCCTCTTCAGCATTGCAAATGATGACTTCGTATTGCCGGTAGCTCCAAGGTAAAACAATCCTCCCCGCTGATGCTCTAATTTCATTTCATTTCTTGATCTTTAGTATCTGTTGCCATTCTTCAGGAATTAAGCTGTGTTTGCGGACGTTAACAGCGTAGCTGCCAAGTTTTACTCCACGGGAGTAAAATTTACTCTTTTTTGACATTTTTTACACTTTTACTCCTAGATCACTATTTTTACTCTTTTTCTACTATTTCAACATTTTTCTACCGATTTTTACTTTCTTCTATATGTAATATAGAGAAAGTGTGGATTCATGAAAATTTTCGACCTCGTTTTTCGATGGATTTACACGTTTTGGGATGCCCAGAACATGAATTGATAGTTTTTAGAAAACGTCTGTCTGTCTGTCTGTATCACATTTTTGTGGACGCTGTATCTCACGAACCAATGAATGAAATTTAACCAAACTTGGTATTCAGTTGCAACCTGACATAAATTGGTGCTGAATAGATTTGGGGATCAATCGCTCAACAGGTGGCACTGTGATCACATTTTATGCAAACTTTTAACATGGCAGTATAGGACGAAATTTCGTATAAATGTGCATAATGAGTTATTTTAAACTTGTGATTGTAAAATATGAATTGTTGATAATAGTAGTAGTTAACTAGGAAAATATTTTGTGCATGTGGGGGCATTGGTTGCCCCCTCTGGGGGGAGTAAATTATCAAGATGGGTATCTTTTGAAAGGTTTCATTGATAATAGTAGTAGTTAACTAGGAAAAAAAATTTGTGCATGTGGGGGCATCATTTCAAGATGGGTATCTTTCGAAAGGTCTCGTCAATACCTTTAAAACGAATGGTTAAACTATAAATCTGTGATAATTTAAAACAAAGTTATTGATTTTTTTTACTTTTAACGGGAAAAAAAAAAAACTAGGGGGGGGGGGTCTGCAAATTTTTTTGTTTATGCGCTGTTTTACTCCTTGGAATTCTTGCAGGTTGGCAGGTATGTAACAGAAGAAGGAGTGGTTAGGATTTCTATGGCTTTGCACTTTAAAGCAATATTATAGTGGGCAATGTTATAGCAATGTTATAGTGGGTTATTTTTTGAGTATTAATGGTGTTAAGATTAATGGGATTATTGTTATGGGTGGTAGAAAGCGCGGTACAAAATTTATTTAGTTTAAGATCGGATATATGTTCTTTTTCGCGTTATTTTATGGGTCTCTTAGTCATTCCTATGTAGCAAGCATGTGTTTTGTCCTCAAAGTTAAAGTCTATTTTGTAGATGCCTGAAGTGTCTTTAAACGGTATAGGGTCTTTTTTATTTCTAAGATGTTGGAAAATGTTTTTGTTGGGTTTGATTGAAATATTTATATTATGTTTGGCAGCCCTGTTACAGAAAGAAATAGCAGTAGTGAATTTAATTTTAGATTTTTGAGCATCAGGGTTTTTAAACGTTTTTTATATAATTTTTGTACTAAATTTTTAATATAGTTCGCCTTGCTAGCAACATCTTTTATGTGTATTATACCAATTAGTTAGCCAATACCGGGCTGTTATTCCATAATGGAATTTAATAATGATGTTGTACTTCATAAGCTGGACTTCATATTTTCATCATACTTTCGCTGATGTTCTTGGTATTTTATTAATATTTATTAATTTTTAACCATTATTTATTAAAGGAATTTTTATCACTTATATCTTTATTCAGTGTTGTAACACATAAAAGATATAGTAACTATAGTAAAAATTTAGTACAAAAATTATATAAAAAATGTCTAATAACTCTTAATATAAATTCCTGATGCTCAAAAAACTAAAATTAAATTCACTACTGCTATTCCTTTCTGTAATGGGGCCGCCTACAAAATAAAATACGAAACCGCCAAACATAATATAAATATTCCAATCAAACCCAACAAAAATGTTTTCCAACATCTTAGAAATGAAAAAGACCCTATACCGTTTAAAGACACTTCAGGCATCTACAAAATAGACTTTAACTTTAAGGACAAAACACAAGCTTGCTACTTAGGAATGACTAAGAGGCCCATAAAAGAATGCGAAAAAGAACATATATCCAATCTTAAACTAAATAAATTTTCTACCACGCTTTCTACCACCCATAACAATCATAAGTTTGCTTTAAAGTGCAAAGCCATAGAAATCCTAACCACTCCTTCTTCTGTTAACGACTGTGAACACAGCTTAATTCCTGAAGAATGGCAACAGATACTAAAGATCAAGAAATGAAATTAAGTTAGAGCGTCAGCGGGGGAGGACTGTTTTACCTTGGAGCTACCGGCAATACGAAGTCATCATTTGCAACGCTGAAGAGGACTGCGATAGCATGCTGAAATATATCCGTTGCTTTTAAAAGGATAAATTTAAGGTTTTTAAAATTTTTAAAGTATAAACATTAATCCTTTTGTATTATACCAATTAGTTAGCCGATACCAGGCGTTTATTCTGTAATGGAATTTAATAATGACACTGCTGTACTTCATATTTGCATCATACTTTCGCTGATGTTCTCGATATTTTATTAATTTTTAACCATTATTTATTAATATTTGGTCAACTATTTTTTTAAATTTTTCCTCCCTTTTGAGGTTTTTAATTTTTTTAAAGGAATTTTTATCACTTATATCTTTATTCAGTGCTGTAATTCATCTTCTTATGACTGTTTTTTAAATCTTTTTGTCCTAATGGAAGCTCTCTGCTTGATTTATTGTACAGTTATTTTTTGTTTCATTGTCAATTTGCAATTATATACATGCGATATGAATCGAGACACCATTTATAAAGCTCTTAAACAAACCGCTAAAAAACTAAACCGCGAAATTGCCCACAAATATTTTCTTGGGGATTGCATTTATTTTAACGTTGTTCCTAAATTTCTTAAAATCACTACCCCTTTCATTAAGAAACACTTTAGTCATTCTGCCAAAGCTTTGGAATTCTCTCTTCTGAAAAAGTTGATTAAACAAAAATCAATTTATATCTTTAAGCTTAAAGAGAAATTTAATGCGCTCTCCAAGGATCTTGCCTTGCCAGGGAGACATGCGCTTCATAGAACGCCAACTGCAACTTGCTATAAAAAATATCACTAAATGGACAAATAAAAATGGTTTTAAATTTTCCACTGACAAAACACAATGTGTGCATTTTTGTCGTAAACGAGGTCTTCATTGTGATCCTGAGATTCTGATTAATAACAGGCCAATTTCCGTTGTTGACACTGCTCGCTTTCTGGGTGTTATTTTTGACAGAAAATTAACTATTATTCCTCATATTTCATATTTAAGAATTAAATGTGATAAAGCACTAAACATTTTAAAAGTCCTATGTAACACTTCTTGGGGAGCAGACCATCCATCGCTACTAAAAATATATCGGGCTACTGTTCGCTCAAAACTTGATTATGCTTGCCAGGTTTATGGATCAGCATCTCATTCTTACCTTAAAAAACTTGACACACCCCACCACAGTGCACTTAGAATTTGCTCAGGAGCACTACTCCTGTTTTCAGTTTATATGCTGACTGTGTGGAGCCTTCTCTCACTGATATGACAAAGACTTTCACTTGAATTGTACTATCGCATTCTTTCACATCCCAATTATCCACTTCATTCACATTTAAATAGCATCGATCATAACCTTTATGTGAATCGACCATCTTGCACCCTCATTTTGCTCTTAGAATTAAAAACTTTCTTGCAGGCACCTCTCATATTCATACTAAAGTTCAGCCCTGGTCTCTTTTAAACATGACGCCTTGGAATTTCCAAGCTATTTCCTGTCTTCATCCGTTAAGTGGTTTTGACAACTTAAATAAATTAAAAAACCTTTTACTACCTCGTTGTTGGCCGTTAAATCTTTCAGTCGGGATCCCGACTCTCATCAGACGGCTTCTCTGTGAGTGATTCTGATTCTTCTGTCGGTTTCTGCCTTCTCAAAATATGGCGCCACCTTCTATTTGGAGTTACTGCGCTGCTGTCATTACAAACGTTTTTATTGGTTGTTATTTCGATAGACTCGCGGAACATGGCGTAATTGTATTCTTCGTAATTAGCCCTTTTAGTGGCTTGTTCGAAATTTATATCTATGTTTTCCTGATAAAAAGTTTTGGCTAACGCTGTATTTTGATTTCCAGTTTTAATGTCTCTCATATGCTCTTTTATTCTTGTTTTAATTTTTCTTTTTGTTACTCCGATATACGAGCCGGTTTGTTTGTTTTGATCAGTGTAAGGTGTTTTATATATTCCAGAGGTTTCAAGGGGGGGAATAGGATCTTTTTCGTTTCTGATAAGTTGAAATATATTTTTATTAGGTTTTATAGGGATGTTAACTCTGCATTTATTGGCTGCTCGTTTAATTTTGTTCGAGGCACCACGATCTGTTGTATGGAGGTCGTGAATTTTAAAGGGGGGTTTTGAAAACTAGGTATGTTATCAATGTGTTTTATTTTATTTTTAATGATTTTGTTTACAATTCTTTCTGGGTATCCTGCTTGTTTTGTGAACGTTTTAATTATTTAAGTCTTCTGGGTTGTTGCAAATTAGAAAACCGTGATTTATATATGATTTTATGGCGTTAATTTTATATCTGTAGGGTGTTTTGCATTTGTAATTAATAATTTCGTTGCTATTTGTTGGTTTTCTATAGACAGTCATTTTAATTTCTTGATTGGTGCGTGTGATTTTGACATCTAAGTAATTGATCTGTCTATTGTTTTCCTCTCCGCATGTGAACTGTATGTTTGGATCAAAATTATTAATTTCGTTAAGAGTTTCATTAACATTTAAATTTTTGTCGATAACAGCAAATACGTCATCAACGTATGTATACCAGAAGATGATTTTATTTTTTAATTTATTAAGGATTTCATTTTCCAGTTTTCTTAGTTTAAATTCGGCTGCAAAGCCGGAGAGGGGGATCCCATATCCTGAAGTATCCTGATAGTATCCTGATCCTGAAATAGCCCGGACTTTAACCACTACTACAAACTTTTTATTGAGGGAAAATTATTTCAAATTTAACAACAAAATTTACCAACAGATGAAAGGCGTCCCTATGGGATCCCCCCTCTCCTCCGGCTTTGCAGCCGAATTTAAACTAAGAAAACTGGAAAATGAAATCCTTAATAAATTAAAAAATAAAATCTTCTTCTGGTTGGCTGTGGTGTTGTCACTGGTGACACCATTTATAACTATCAACTCCCTAGTACTTTTTCCATTTTTTCTGCAGAGTTTTTTGCAGTTGAAGTAGCTCTAAATATTATTTCATCTCACTGCAGCAAAAAATTCATTATCTATACGGACTCAAAGAGTGTTCTTGACTCTGTTTCTTCTAGCTCTTGGACTCTTTCTTTTATCTCTGTTTTAAAAACATATAACGACCTGAAGAAGGGATTTCATATCTTGTTTTGTTGGGTTCCAGGCCATGTTGGCATTAAAGGCAATGAAGCAGCAGACAAAGCCACGAGGCAGGCTTCTATTCTTTTAAACTGTCCTATACCTTATGATGACATTTAGCACACACTAAAAAAGCATTTTCAGAAATAACTGGCAAATTGAGTGGAAAAATCAACAAAATAATAAATTACTTGAAATACAACCTCAAATTGTAGTCTGGCCTACACTTAGTCCTAGAAAACATGTTATAATTACTCGCTTAAGAATTGGGCATTGAAGCACGCATAAATACTTCCTCTTTCTGTCCGAAATGTCATTTCTGTGTGCTCACCATTCGCCATCTGCTCACTGACTGTCCTTGTCTTCGTCATCTGTATAGGCATTATTTTAATTCATCTTCACCCAATCTGACAAGCCTTGTAGGTGCAAATCCTCATTATCACTTGACAAATTTTTTAAGGAAGCTGGCTTTTACTTCGACATCTGATTTTATTGTTTACAATGTTCATCCTATTTTACATCTGTTTTTTACTGTATACTGTTTTTATTATTTTTGATTTTATCTTGTATGTAACTTCTTTTTTCTGTGTTTTTTTAATGACTTTCTGGATGGGTAAACCCATCCAGAGGCTCCATTTTCTTTTACCTATTTGTTTCGCGCAGCATGTCCTACTTTGGACCTCCCCCAGGGGGGTACCTTCTTCAGGTATTCAGGGGGAGTCACGCACCCCGGGCCCGAGTGATCTTTTTTCTTCTTTTTTTTTTCTTCTCGTTTTTTTTCCTTTATTTTTTTTTTTATTTTTTTTTGCGTTGTTTACCTTTTTTTCCACTGCCAATAAGTTCTTGGTCTGTTTTTTTTTTTGCTTTGTTTGTTTGTTTGTTTGTTTCTTTTGGATTGTCTTTTATTTTTTCATTTCCAATAAGTCCTTGGTCCATTGTTTTGTTGTTTAAAAAAAAAAAAAAAAAATTAAAAATTTTTTGAAAAGAAAAAAAAAAAAAAAAATTCTACCACTCACCTTGTTATACTAATATACTTTTGTTGTGTTCTGACTCACCCCTTCTTTTTCTGTGTTGGTTGTTATTAAAAAAATAGAAAAACTGTAAAAAAAATAATAAAATTAAATAAAAGGCAACAAAAAATAAATATACCAACTTATAATCCATTAACCAAGTTAAGTCAGGTGTTGATGTGGCGCTGGCTATTGGGGCAATGATTTTGGTGAGGGTGCCACGGTAGTCTAGCCTTGGGATCACACTGGGAGACTGGTGCCCTTGGTGAAGGTGAGACAACGGTGACTACTCGAACGAGAAACACTGGACTAACACGACTACCACATGTGATGCCTGAACTGGGTCGGTGACCTGGTAGCTGGTGAGTGGTTATGGGTGTCCCAGAGAGGATTCTTAAAAACCCTTTGCGTTTGTGTGTTGGAAGAAACACTCACCCCTTTTTCCTTTTTTCTCTTATTATGGCGACAAATATTGGTATTTCGAAAAATGCGTCTGGCTCGGGCCAAGCTATTGGAAATTCAAATGCGAAATCTTGGGCGGAAAGAATAGAAGAGTTTTCTTCCACCCTTAATGATAATAATGTATTCCTCAATTCCGAGGCAAGATTTTTTGTGCTAAAGAGGAATGATGGAGATTTCTTGCGAACATCTCCATTTTTGATCCAAAAGGCACTACAATCTATCATGGGTGATCCAAAATCCGTAAAGAAATTAAAATCAGGTGAGTTATTGGTTGAGGTAGAAAGTCAGAAACAAGCTAATAATCTCAAGAAATGTACCCGATTCGCAGACATACCTGTTACTGTTAGTCCACATAGAACATTAAATATTTGCCGTGGTGTCATATCAGAATCAGATCTTCAATTTATCCCAGAGGCTGAAATTCTAGACAACCTTAAAGACCAAAAAGTAATTGCAGTGAAACGTATTTCCATTTTTCGTGACAACAAGCCCATCCCAACAAAACACATTATTCTAACAATAGACTCTCCTAATCTACCACGCTCGATAAAGGCTGGTTACCTTGAATGCCCAATCAGACAATACATTCCAAATCCGCTACGCTGCTTCAATTGCCAACGGTTTGGCCATTCTAAGACTTCATGCCGTGGAAAACAAACATGTGCTTGTTGTAGTGCCATTGGCCATGACAGTGAAAATTGCGAAGCCCCAACCTGTTGTGTTAATTGTAAAAAAGATCACCCATCTTACTCAAAGTCCTGTGAAAAATGGAGAACTGAAAAGGAAATTCAAACTGTTAAAACAAAACAAAATATATCATATCCCCGAAGCAAGGAAAATTGTAGAATCACGAACCCCTACCATAGGAAAATCATATGCTGCTGCCATAGTTACCAAAAAAACTTATCAATCTATCGCAATCCAAACAGACACTCTCCTGAATACTAGCTCTCCAATCGAAACTACGTTAAACAATTCTCAAAACTTACAATCCAAACCAAATCACGCTTCTAACTCTTCACAGTCCTCTTTATCAAAATCAAGTAATTTAAAGAAAACTCCACAAATTGCTAAAAGCTTCTTATCTGGCAAAAGTCATAATTCTACCTCTCTTAAACATTCTAACTCACCCTCTCGACTCAATATCATTAAAAAAAAGAAACTAACAAAATTGCCCACTTCGACTCCAAATAAAAATAATAATGTTAACCCTAAAAAACAAGATTATACGATCAGCCTTCATCCTTCTGATGGGGAGGATGGTATGTCTACTGCATCAGAGGACAATGACGTGGATGTTATAATCTAAAAAAAAAAATCATGACTAATTTCATTTCATGGAATTGCCGAGGTTTTATGAATAAACGAGATGAAATCAGAGATATTATCTCTGATCATCGACCTATCTGCTTCGCCTTTCAAGAAACGTACTTAAGACAAAAGGATAATGTTAAAATCCGTGGCTATCAGTGTTTTAGAAAAGATTTTACACATTCTGACAGAGCTACAGGTGGTGTAGCTCTTTTAATTTCTAATAATGTTCCACACTCTAATATCATATTAAATACAGACATCCAGGCCATTGCTGTTCAGATCCATATACACATACTTATCACCATCTGCACTGTTTATTTGCCGCCAAATATGACTGTTCGACAATGTGACCTCAATAGGCTTCTTTTGCAACTTCCAACACCTTTTGTAATTCTTGGTGATTTCAATGGACACAATCTACTTTGGGGTAGTCCTGATGTTAATCCTCGGGGACAAATCATTGAAGACCTAATTACTGACCATAATTTATGTATTTTAAATAATGGTGAAAATACATATTTTCATGAACCTTCTAGAACTTTTCATGCAATAGACCTGGCCATTTGCTCTCCTATTCTTTATCCATATTTTAATTTCTTTGTTAGTAACGACCTTCATAATAGTGACCATTTTCCTCTAGTTTTATCTTTTTATAATTTTAATGATCATCATCCTACAAATCCACATTATATTTATGACAAGGCCAACTGGGCTACTTTCACTATAAATGCAACTATCACATACGAAATGACTGAGGGTGATATCAACAGAGCAATCACTGATGTCACAAACAGTATTATGAATGCAGCTGATATTACTATTCCAAAATCCTCTGGACATCTCAGTAAACATTCAAAGCCATGGTGGAATGATGAATGCAATAATGCAAAAAGACAGCAACAAAAAGCTTGGGGAATTTTTAGGAGGTACCCGACTACTGCTAATTATATCGCATTCAAAAAAGCAAGGGCAGCCGCACGAAGAATCCGCAGAATTTCCCAAAAAAATTCCTGGATTAAATATGTGTCCAGCATTACCTCTAATGTAAGCAGTAAACAGCTTTGGCATCGTGTCAAGAAAGCAATGGGAATATATTCTAATCAAAGTATTCCATTTTTAAAAGATAATGGCCAAACTATAACTTCTACTAAAAATATTGCAAACACCATTGGTAAAACTTTATCTCATATCTCCAGCTCTAATTCATATTCCGAACCTTTTTTGTCTCATAAACGTAATTCTGAACGATCATCAATCAATTTTCACTCTCGTTCTTCACCAGACTACAATATACCTTTTACAGAAAATGAATTAAAAAATAGTTTGAAACATTGCCATAACTCTGCTCCCGGACCCGATGGTGTTACCTACATTATGATTAAACATTTATCTAAACAGTCTCTTAAAAATCTCCTTCACCTTTACAATAGAATCTGGACTGAAAATATTTTCCCTGTTGCTTGGCACAATGCTATTGTTATTCCTTTTCCTAAGCCAGGCCCCCCAGGGGGGTACCTTCTTCAGGTATTCAGGGGGAGTCACGCACCCCGGGCCCGAGTGATCTTTTTATCTCTTCTTCTTCTTTTTTTTTTTTTTTTTTTTAAACCTTTTCTTTTTTTTTTTCTAAGTTTTTGGCATTTTTCTTGCTTTTTCGCCCTTGTTTCTTTTTTTGGTTTTTAATGCCAATAAGGTTTTGGTACTTGTTCATTGTTCTTGAAAAAAAAAAAAATTGTAAAAAAAATTAAAAATTTGAAAAACTTACAAAAAAATGAAACTACTTACCTTGTTATACTCACCTTTTTGGTTTCTACTTACCCTGTTTATTTTCACTCACCTTTATTTTTTGGTCTTGTTCTTGTTGTTTATACTAATATTACTTAACTTCTAAAACATTAACCAAGCTGTGACCGGTGTAGATGTGGCGCTGGTTATTGGGTTGGCGATTTGGTGAGGGTCTCACGGTAGTCTAGCCTTGGGAGCACACTGGGAGACTGGTGCCCTTGGTGAAGGTGAGACAACGGTGACTACTCGAACGAGAAACACCGGACTAACACGACTACCACATGTGATTCCCAATCTGGGTCGACGGTCTGGTAGCTGGTGAGTGGTTATGGGTGTCCCAGGGAGCGATTCTGAAAACCCTTTGCTTTCCGTCCGTTCAAGAAATGGGCTGACTTGTGGGACTAAGGAAACCCTCGAACCTTTTTATTTAATTTAATTATGGCAACAAACAAAGGAAATACGAATAATGCGTCTGGCTCGGGCCAAGCTATTAAAAATTCAAATGAGAAATCTTGGGCTGAAAGAATGGAAGAGTTTTCTTCCACGCTTAATGAGAGTAATGTGTTTATAAATTGCGAAGCTAGATTTTTTATAGTAAAGAAGAAAGAAGGAGATTTCTCAAAAACATCTCCCTTCTTAATACAAAAGGCACTGCAATCTATAATGGGTAATCCAAAATCAGTGAAAAAACTTAGATCAGGGGAATTATTAATAGAAGTCGAAAATAACAAGCAAGCTAACAGTTTAAAAAAGTGTACTCAATTTGCAAACATTCCTGTCACTGTTGATGTCCATAGAACTCTAAATACTTGCCGTGGTGTCATTTCTGAATCTGACCTCCAGTTTATACCAGAAGCCGAAATTCTTGAAAACCTCAAAGAGCAAAAAGTTATCGGAGTAAAACGTATATCTATATTTCGCGACAATAAACCAATTCCAACTAAACACATAATCTTAACAATAAATTCCCCAAAACTTCCAACATCAATAAAAGCTGGATACCATGAATGCCCCGTCAGACAATACATACCAAATCCGTTACGCTGCTTCAACTGCCAACGTTTTGGCCATTCTAAAACTTCCTGCCGTGGAAAACAGACATGTGCCCGCTGCAGTGCCATTGGCCATGATAGTCAAAATTGTGAAGCCACTGTGTGTTGTGTTAATTGTAAAAAAGATCACCCATCATATGCTAAGTCTTGTGAAAAATGGAAAATAGAAAAAGAGATTCAAACCATTAAAACAAAACAAAATATATCATACCCAGAAGCCAGAAAAATAGTAGAATCAAGAACACCCATCGTTGGTAAATCATATGCTGCTGTTACTTCCACCAAAAAAACTTGTAAAACAATAGCTACACAAACTGACTCTCTAATCAATACCAGCCCACCAGTTGAAACTGTTTCACCTAATTCTACAAAAATACCCAATACTAGCTCCCCACTCGAAACTACAGTAAACAATTCCCAAATCTTACAATCCAAACCAAATCAGTCTTCTAACTCTTCACAGTCCTCTTCATCAAAATCAAGAAATTTAAAGAAAATTCCACAAACTGCTAAAACCTTATTGTCTGAAAAAAGTCTTAACTCTGCATCTCTAAAGCACTCTAATTCACTCTCTCGTCTCAATATCATCAAGAAAAAGAAGCTAACAAAATTGCCCACTCCCACTACAAATAAAAATACTAAAGGAAATCTTCCAAAACAAGATGATATGATCTGCCTCCATCCTTCTGATGGGGAGGACGGTATGTCCACTGCATCAGAGGACAATGACGTGGATGTTATAATCTAAAAAAAAAAAAAAAAAAAGTATGACCAATTTCATTTCATGGAATTGCCGAGGTTTTATTAATAAACGAGATGAAATCAGAGATATTATCTCTGATCATCGGCCTATTTGCTTTGCCTTCCAAGAAACACACCTAAGACAACATGACAATGTTAAAATCCGTGGCTACCGGTGTTTCAGAAAAGATTTTACACATTCTGATAGAGCTACAGGTGGTGTAGCTCTTTTAATTTCAAATAATGTTCCACATTCTAATATCATTTTAAATACAGACATCCAGGCTATTGCTGTTCAGATCCATATACACATGCTTATCACCATCTGCGCCGTTTACTTACCACCAAATATGACTGTTCGACAATGTGACCTCAGTAGGCTTATTTTGCAGTTACCGACTCCTTTTTTAATTCTTGGTGATTTTAATGGACACAACCAACTTTGGGGTAGTCCTGATATTAATCCTCGAGGACAAATTATTGAAGACCTAATCACTGATAATAATTTATGTATTTTAAATAACGGTGACAACACATATTTTCATGAACCTTCCAGAACTTTTCATGCTATAGACTTGGCCATCTGCTCTCCAACTTTGTATCCTTATTTTAATTTCTTTGTGAGTAACGACCTTCATAATAGCGACCATTTTCCTCTATTTTTATCTTTTTATACTTTTAATGATCATCATCCTATAAATCCACATTATATTTATGACAAGGCCAACTGGGCTACTTTCACTGTAAATGCAACTATCACATATGAAATGATCGAGGGTGATATCAACAGAGCAATGAGTGATGTCACAAACTGTATTATGAATGCAGCTGATATTGCTATTCCAAAATCCTCTGGACGTCTGAGTAAACATTCAAAGCCATGGTGGAATGATGAATGCAATAATGCAAAAAGACAGCAACAAAAAGCTTGGGGAATTTTTAGGAGGTACCCGAATACTGCTAATTATATCGCATTCAAAAAAGCAAGGGCAGCCGCACGAAGAATCCGCAGAATCTCCCAAAAAAATTCCTGGATTAAATATGTGTCCAGCATTACCTCTAATGTAAGC